>NKDA01000002.1:7364074-7866574 GCA_002872375.1 Eulimnadia texana | reverse complement strand
TTCCAAATAGCTATACAGCGATACAGGTAAGGGGACCAGTTCTAAATAGTTTTGCACGCCCCCGTAAAAATGAGTTCGAGTAATGGTGTTTTATACCGTGCATAACACTGTAAAAAGGCACCATGGCAGTGACTTTTCATATTTTCTCGGTTCCTTTTTGCAGTGCCTTTTCAAAGCCGTCCGTATCGTCCTAAAGCACCCCTAACTTCAAACTACGTTAACTTTCTAGTTCAGGTCACCAAAAAAAGAACCGTAAAAGGCACCGTCATTTTTACGTGGAAGGGGGGGGGAGCACGGGAGAGGTAACTTTGCTCGATACAGCAGTGTTTCCACTTTGCAGGGAAATTCCCTAGAAAAGGGGAAAATGTGGTTCAAAAAGACGAAAACAAGAAAAGAGGGGAAGGGGGAAATCTAGAAATACACTCTTATATTACAGCACGGAGGGGAAAAAGGGGAAAATAAGGAAAGACAGGAACAAGGGAAAACTGAAAAGTGGAAATACTGCAATACAGAGGGACGGAACTACGTATGTGTTGTGGTTGACTTTGCTCTACACTTTGGTAACGTCGTAGGATGTTTTGTCTGTACACTGTAGGCTAGGGTCACTTTCGGAATAGGCTAGGTTGACACTTCCCTTTTCCCCGACAGTTATAGCGACCTCGGTCGCTTTCTCGTCGTTCCCTTCTTTCTCTTCTTTCTTCGGGGGAACCTGAAGAGAACGAAAACATTAAACTTTTATTAGGTGGGTATTTGTGAGTTATTTTACGTAATCGTCCCCAACGTTGAATCTCAAAAACTCGCGCGTTTTCTGGGGTAAGAACCAGTACAAGGTGTCTCCAATATTGCAAATGACATCGGGATTCAACTTCCTCGGGTCCTGGAAACCTGTGATCCCGCTGACGATCAACCCGACGACGACAACGGTGAGGCATCCCACGGTAGAGTACCACATGTATGACAGTTTGTACAAACCAAGTGGCTCATAACTTTTAAACAAACGAAAATCAGTGGAAAATTTTATAATGTGAAAATATATGAAATTTTACTCTGATGCAGCATCGGGAATGGCTGTCGTTGTCGCGACAGTTTCCTCGAGGAAAGTTGCTGCGGTTGTTGTGAAAAAAGCCGTTGTCAGATTGCTGCATCCTTCGATACTGTATGGCTTGTGGGGGATTTTCAAGTATCCGTAAGCTTTTTCCACTTGTGCTCCAACCCCGATCCACAGCATGAATGCTAGGCTGCTGATAATGCCACATGCTCCTCCCTATGTAGACACACCAGACTAATATTCCAGTATCGAATAATTAAACCGATACTTACGATCGCATTAGCCCACGGGAAAAACATTCCCAACGTGAAAACACCAAGTAGAGGTCCTCCGATAATACCGAAAATACTCAAGGCAGCCTACAGCAACCAAATTTAACTCTCATTAATAAGAAGAGTATTGGGATAATTCTGGTTTTTGAAAGGACTACCTCTAAAACGTTGCCTAATTGTGCGGCTGCGAAAACCAGTCCGAAGCACAGGACTCCGAAACCGATGGCAAGTCCTTTGGAAACGTTGGTGGCAGTCGATTCGTTCATGTTCTTCAAACAGAAAGGTCGCACGAAATCCTCGAGACAAATGGCTGCCAAAGAGTTCAGTCCGCTGGATACAGTACTTCATAGGAAAAACCAAATCATGAATTAAGTTGATTTTAAGTGAAATTAAGTGAGATTTTGAAAGAGTACCTTAAAGCTCCGCTGAAGATTCCAGCAACAAACAATCCTGGCACTCCTGGAATGTGTCCCAGGGTATCCATGACGAAAAGTGGGAACAGCTGATCAGGTTTCGTGACGTACTATACAACAGGATTAACTTTTATTCTGGAATTAAGCTACGATATGTGATTATAGAGTTACTTTAGCGCTCAGAGGATCGCAATCCTTGTACTTGGCAAAGATAACCAAACCACCATAGCAACAGATGGAAATCAGTCCGACCAATCCGACTAGGTTGATCCACACGGCACTAAACAGCGGAAAAATGAGAAGCTTATTATATTATATTTAGTGAGTTGATACTTTTTAGCTTGTCTCATGGTGGGTACAGAGAGGTATCGCTGAACTTGGGACTGGTTGACTCCGTAAATGGTCACCCACGTGAAGTATCCTCCAATAATCAGGTTCCACACTGAATGTCGGGTAGCAGGATTCGGATCGAAACTTTTAAAATCAGACAAGTTGAATAAAATACGTAAATTTGATTAGTAGTGTTCAGTTTATGACTGACTCTCCGAATTCAACGCGGCTGGTGTTGTAGCTAGCGCCCCAGACCGCAGCGCTGCCACCTACGTCCACGTGGCCTTTGAAAATAACGGCAATCATGGCGGCGTACATGATGATCACTTGAACTGTATCTGTCCACATCACAGCTTTCATCCCACCCTGTGTTGGAAAAACAAAATACATAGAAATTTTGTCAATAATCAGATTTTAAGAAAACTTGGCAACGTACGACAGCTGTATAAAAGATGCAGACGACGAAAATGGCTGTCACCGAGATGTAAACATCGATTCCAGTAACTACATTTTCAGAGATGTTTAGTGTTAAGACTGCAGTGTTATTTTATAATTTACAAATAACGTGTTGAATAGATACAATTTAATTAAAGTGTAAGTGTTTACCTTGACTTAAAGCCAGTGCTGGAGCGTAGACAACGACAGCCATATACAGGGACTAAAAAATTTTTTAAAATTTAGTGTTTTAATAAATGAAATACATTAAAGTTAACTTTTAACTTACCATTTGGACAGTGAATGTCAAAGATCCAATGCACCGGACTACTCGGTGAAAGCGCAGTTCCAAATACTGAAACGTCAAGAACGATAAGTTAACGACAGCGAGAACCACGGAACGTTAAGAAATGTAAGTTGTGAATAATCATTCATACTGTGTTTTGAATGTTTATGTCTTAACATTAGTTTTATATACTTCATAAGCAGAAGTCACTCCAAGCCGGTAGAAGATGGGAAGGTAGAGATAGTTTGTCGCGGGCATGACGAGGAAGAACGACAACGTGATCAGCCAGTACATCGTCCCGAACTGATACATTTCCGCTGGAGTCCCGAGCAAAGTGATGGCCGACATAAAACTACGAAACCAAGAGAGAAGGTAGGATTAGCTTCAAAGCATATAGTTGAACTAAACTATAATGCTACTTTCTAGGCTACTATTTTAGCTACTGCTACTACTTTAGCTACTAGTTTATTGCGACTAGCAACTAGTACTACTAATATTACTAACGGGCCGGGTACACTACAACTACTTTCTCCAACCATAGAAAGTTAGCAGTTCTACCACTATTTGTTTCACTTGTTGCATCTGGTACCAGTGTTACTAGCAGGCTGTAGATTAGTTCATAGACTTGGCATAGGCTACGATTACTACTACTGTTACAACTGCAGAAGTGCTTGCTACTTACTACTTCCGCTATTAGTAGCTGTTATACGGTTGCTGCGTACATACCTAGTGACTCAGGTACTTGGTAAAACAACAACAACTGCTACTACTAGCACAGCTACTAACACGGCTATGACAAGTAAAAGATAATCGCCTATAAAAGTCACTGTATACAAAAACAACTATACTACTACTTCTACTGAACTATGAAAGTAATTGCTGTTTGTACAACGACAACAACAACAACAACTACTACTACTACTGTTACTACTACAGTCTCTAACACGGTATAGCTTACATACCTGGCGATGGCTGACATGGTTACTTTAAACAATCTGAACTACAATTCATACTACTACAGCTACTTTTACACGGTGTAGCTTACATTTCAAGCAAACGCTATTACAGGACACTGGGTATAACAGCAACTACTGCTTCTACTACAACTACAAAAGTAACTGTTATTCCTGCTAGAACAACTACTAGTACGGCTGCCACAGCTACTAACACGGTGTAACTTACGTGCCTAACAACCGGTAACAGGGTTCCTAGATGCAACAACTCCCACAACAAAAACAACTACTACTTTTACTACTCAGTTACGAACTCGACTATAACTTACATACCTAGCAATCACCACAACAGGTCACTGGGTACAACAACAACTATTTCTTTTACCACAACCTATGATAGTAACTACTATTTTTGCAAGAAATACTACTGCAACTTTTAATATACAGGTAAACACGGCTATAACATACATACCTAGCAATCACTACAACAGGCCACTTGATAGCACTACTACTACTACTACTACTGCCACTACTACTACTGCTATTACTGCTACTACTGCTATGCTACACTGTTACCACAGCTACTTACGGCTGCAGAGTAAAAGGGTCGCTTATAGATAGAACAAGTACCACAAACTACTACTATTACTACTACTACTACTGCTATGCTACACTATTACCACAGCTACTTACGACTAGCTTACATTCCCAGCAACCAGTAACAGGGACACTAGATAGAACAAGTACAACAACTACCACTGCTACTTCCACTACTACTACTGCTATGCTACACTACTACCACAAACCACAACTATAACTAAACATACCTGGCAATGAGTGACATGGCCACAGGGAAGGTTCCCATGCTTCTTCCAGCCATCAGAAACTCGCTGGTCGACTTCTCCTTGGAACCGACACAGGCGTAATACACACCAATGGCCGCCGATACCAACAACATGGCGGCAAACACCAAATAGTCCGGCCACCCAAAACGCAGATTCTCCAAGTCCAGCGCCATCTTGAGTTAAGCAAAACCGATCCAAATAGCAAATCCCCTATTTCAACAAAATGGCGGATATATATGACGAGTTCAAGTGGATTATAATTAAATATAATAAATTTATAATATATTTATAATAATAATAATAATATATTATACAAATTTGCTTACTTTATTTCAATATAAAATAGCGAAAACTTGGTATTTCCCTGAAACTTTCTCTTTCAGTTTTTGTATGTACTTTCTATTTGTGTGAAAAATTTTATGAATTATTATTACAATAACTCGTTAATTATATACGTAATGATAATAATAACAATAAAATTTAAAAAATTTAAAAATGCCATAAATTTATTAAAATAATTAAAAATAAGTACATATATTATTATTAACTAAATTATTAACTAAATTGGTACTATTGGTTAGCTAATTTAATTTAACTAATTCACTAATTTACTACCCAGCAGAAAATTATGGATATTTTCAGGGCCCTGAAAATATCATGAAAAGGACATTTTCAGGATGTCAATCAGGACTGTGGGTACAGTAAAATTGGCCCACTTCCAGGGTGTTCAGGACCCTGACAATAGAATGCCTGAATAATACATGTTCAGGGTGCTTAACAGCGTTCTGAAAAAAAAATGCTTCTCAGGATACTTAATGGTGCCCTCAATAATCAAGATTCACAATTCTCAACACAATTATTTTTCAACTCATCCACGATCGGACGTGGTTCAGGGTATTCAGGACATGTTACGGGTATCGTTCAGGATGTAGCCGACATCCTTAATTTTCCGCTGGGTAGTAATAAATCAGATTTAATTGAATTCGCAAGAATTGGAAAAAATGAAATAAAATTTGCAATGATGCGAACAAATTGCCGGTCCCGGTCATTTGTTTGCAAATTTTATGTATTAACCTTTTTGGCAAATTAAGTTTTGCAATTAAATTTTGCAACGACTTTCACATCAAAATCCGCGTTGAACTGAAAGTCATTAAAATTAATGACTTTCTACTGAAATTTTCGAAGGTTACTACAATTATTTGCAAGTTTCATACACTAAAGACGTTTTTTTTTGCTAAAAAAATTTTGCAAGTTTCAAGGTTATACAAGCCCTTGGGTGTTGTTTCGCTTTATAAGTAAAGTACAATCTGATATGCGAAGAAAAACTTGTTTGAAAAAATTCAGTGATCGAACGATATAATGAATAATAATAATGGAGTTTTATTCTTTTTATTTGTAAACTCTTGCGTGTATATTGAATCACGCAAATCCCCTGAACTTTTTTAAAAATTATAATAAAGTTATTATTATTATTACTATTATTACTAAATGTTTAAAGAAGTTTCAAACAGAACAAGCGAACCGGTTTGTTGGTTTTTCCCGGCAAAGCGAAATTCCAGGTGAAGTATATTTATTAATAATGTTAAGATTAACGTAGAAAAATATGTGTATGTATATAATAATAGGGAGAAATCCTGATTTTACAAGTCTGGTATTTGTTATTATAATTATTATTATTATTATTATTATTATTATTATTATTATTATTATTATTATTATTATGTTTTATTATTTTATTATAGTTGTATTTGTGTCACCTTAATATTACTAGTACTATTATACTATCACCACTACTGGTACTACTACTACTTTCTACTACTACTACTACTACTACTATCACTACTACTACTACTACTGCTACTGCTGCTGCTACTACTACTACTACTGCTACTGCTACTACGACTACTACTACTGCTACTGCTACTACGACTACTACTACTGGTACTATTATTACACAGATGGTACTGCTACTGCTGCTACTACTATGACTATTACTACTACTACTACTGGTACTATTATTACACATATCGTACTACTACTGCTGCTGCTACTACTACAACGACTACTACTACTACTACTACGACGACGACGACTATTACTATTATCGTTATTATTATTATTAAGAAAGTCTCCATTTGCGAAAGTATGTCATTGTCACTGCCATATACACTTGTAAAATTAAATAGCATAAAATTTCACGGCACATTCTTTACACATTGCACAGTAATCCGGTAACAACAATTAACCTACTTCCAACATCCACATCATCGTCATAATAATAATAATGTGAATATGAATTATAACAATAACTAAAGGTCAGGTTTCACAATCTGCCGAATCTGTGGACACAGTTATAGTGCCGGAGAGCACGGCTTTCAGTTCTGTCCACAGATTCGACAGTTTTAAGAAAGCCCGGCTTGTGCTGTTAAGATCATAGATTCAATAACAATAATAATTTATTTCATTACCTTAAAAAACGTAAAAATTCTTCTATGTCTGCTTCTTCACACTTTACTATTACGATTATTATTATTATTATTATTACTGAATTGCTAAAATCGGCAGTATACTAACAGGCATCAACACATTACAGATATGATAAAAGTGCGGTATGAAATAAATTTGAGAATGGAAGAAACAAACCGCAAGCGGCTATTCGAGAATGGATTGTCACGATTGCCTGTGTCTATGTATAGGTTCATTTGCACACAAATAAAACACAACGTGACATTCACTTGAAATCTTTCCTATTCTTTCTCAATCCCATCAGCGAAAAAATCCATTTCTTTTCCCTGTTCTATTTTTAGCCACAAACGACTATAGTCCTCAATAGACAAACTATCGCTATTAAATACATTATTCATTCGTATTGATATTTGTATGTTAAACGGGTCTATCGTATGTAACTTTATATAGATCGTACTACTACTACTACTACTACTATTAGATATGAACTAACAATAAAAACATTATGAATTGTTGTACGTGTTGTATCATTAAAGAAATTGTACTACAACTAGCACTACCACTGCTACTGCTACTGTTATTACTGCTGCTACTAGTACTACTACTGGTACTACTATTAGGTATGAACTAACAATAAAAACATAAACTGTTGTACGTGTTGTATCATTAAAGAAATTGTACTAAAACTAGCACTACTAATGCTACTGTTATTACTGCTGCTACTGTTACTCTTATTATTGCTATTACTACGACTACTACTACTTTTGCTACTACTGTTACTACTATTATGCAGATTGTACTATTACTGCTGCTACTACTACTACCGCTACTACTATTGCTGCTGCTACTACTACTGATACTGCTACTCTTATTACTGCTATTACTACTGCTATTACTACTACTTTTGCTACTATTGTTACTACTATTATGCAGATTGTACTATTACTGCTGATACTACTACTACCGCTAGTACTGCTATTACTATTCTTACTACTGGGTAATTCTATGTGAAAACGTCATGCCGCATTAGCCTCACCTCGGCTCATCCGAACCAAATTTTGCATAGTTATAGGTCATGACCTGAAACTTCCTTGGAGCCTATCAAGCGGCTAGTTACGCAAGGGTCTGAGAATTGGCAACGTCGCAAATTTTCCGCGAGTTGCCAATCCACCTCCATATAAAGATGCGAGTATAGATTTATGGTTTCAGTTTTGAAACAACTAAAACACTTTTCGTGCGTAAAATTGAGTGAGGGATTCGGTTTTGATGTGCAAAAAAAATTTTGCTCAACGTCTTTCAGGTAAAATTTGCTATTTTCTTAGAAAAATCAAAATTTCAAAGAATGGGGGTACCGAAAAAATATGGAAAAAATACGTGATGTTGCTGAACATCTCAGCTACGCATGTGCAAAATTTTAGAACACGAGATTGTTTTGTTCTCGAGTTATTTTGCTTTGAATCGTCGGACCTCGCGGGACGGCCATGAGGCCACGCGCGGCTGATCCCGCAACTCGAACGGCTTACTCGTCCCGTAATCTCTGGTGTTGCTTACTTTCAGTCTTACTAGTACTAGTGCATGAATTTAGTAAAGTAGAATCTTTATTTGCGGGAAAATATTAACTTTCAAATGAATTTTCCGACTCTAAACCAAGGTACTTTTGTGCCCGTGGTATTTCGTGAACAAATGAAGAACTTGTACGTTCATTACCTCCAGTATTTCTTTTAATACCGATCGAAAGCTTTATCCGTTGTTTAGTATCCTGAATATCCTGCTGATATTTCAGGCTTTTCCCAATAGTTCTAGATTACTGAAGCGGGGACTTGATAACAGCCAAGACATCCCATAGAAGAATCCAGTTCTTACACTGTATCCCAGCCACTTTTGCCGTTAGTGTTAAACCAGGCTTCATGACTTCACATTAACCGTTTTTAGGTTTAACATGTGGAGATTTCTCAAGGTTCCTGGCGGTGCTTCTTGTTTTGATAGTTTTCAATATTGTATAAACCCAGACTAACTTTCCTCGGTGTTCCATCCGATACCAGAAACCATAAGCTCAGTAGGGCAACACGGAACAAATTTTGTGCAGGATTCCTGTTCCCTAAACAGGAACTGATTAGCCGAATCGCTTGAGAGTTGGGGAACTGCAAATTCTTGGGTAGTGGGGAAGGAATACAAGGTAACCCGTCTCAAGAATTACGAAGAAGTTTATTTTAAGGGATACTGAGGTAAACGAGTAAAAATGCTTGATCGGCATCGGCAGAATTGCAGTCAAAATACACGGGCACAAACTACTTTGGTTAGAGTCGAAAAAATCCATTTGAAAGTTAATATTTTCCCGCAAATCAAGATTCTACTTTACTAAATTCATGCACTAGAACTAGTAAAACTGAAAAGTAAGCAACACCAGAGATTACGGGACGAGTGAGCCGTTCGAGTTGCGCCGTCAGCCGCGCGTGGCCTCATGTCCGTCCCGCGAGGTCCGACAATTCAAAGTAAAATAACTCGAGAACAAAACAATCCCGTGTTCTAAAATTTTGCACATGCGTAGCCGAGATGTTCAGCTACATCACATATTTTTTCCATATTTTTTCGGTACCCTATTGCTACGACAACTACTACTATTCAGGTCGCTACAACCAGTAGGAAAATTACTTTAAAAATTGGCTTACCTGAGCTGTACAGTTGAACTGAATCGAATTATTATATTGGGTTATATTATATTATATTATATTATATTATTGAATATTATGAAGCACGATTTGCTTTACTGGACTCAAAAGAGAAAGGCGTTGCGTCTCACGTCTTGCGGAGGCAACAGGTGGGACTGCAACTGGAGACCGGCTCCCATAAACACAACAATATAAAGGCCAACCGCTGTACTTTCTAATAGTCCCAATTCCTACAATGAACCCAAAAAATTCTGTTATCAATTGTTATCAACTTTTATCATTTGTTATCACGTGTTATCACTAATTGAGAAAAAATTGCCGAGAAGCATACAGAGCTAAGCTGCATGATTATTAATAATCAATATTAAATATAATACAAATCGGCAATTTTATAATGATTTTTAATTTACTAAATAATTCAAGAGGAAGTATTTACGAATTATTAAGATTATGTCGATTTATATGGAAATTAGTTCAAAATTCGTCCGCTAGATGGCGCTGTAGTAATTATGAATATCCCTTCCGAATCAGAAAATAAAATCAAATTTAAGGAATTTACTACTGTGTTTTTTAATGGAAAGTACGAAAACAATCGTTTAACTCAAATCCATACTTATCTTCAGATTCCTGGGTTATATGTTTCTTCTCGAGGGAACGCAGCCATCGGCTCGGAAACCTTTATCGTGCAGCGAGTGATATACGGCAATACTTCGGAATTACCCAAATCCTTTCTTATTACCTGAATTGCTAAAAATTTTATAGAGTAACTGACAAATATTCGGCTTTTTATTTTTAAATACAGTACAACAAAATCTAATATAAACTAATGATAACACATGGTAAAGTCGAACTACGCACATGCCAGATTATGTCTCTGAATTAAGGATTTAATTAGTACCAAAAGGTTCAGTGACTATCATAAATTAAAATAATTACCTTTTGATATTCCATTTTTCTGTGCTTTAACTGAAGTTTGTGGTATTCTGAATAGGAAATTGTATACGAACGTCAAGCGCGTCGGTGGCGTCAACGTTGCAACGTCTGCGTTACGATTTAATAAAGACTTAAAAAATAAAAAAAAAAAAAATAATTAATTAGTAATTAATCATTATTTAATAAAAGTATTCAAAATAATTAAATAAATTAGAGAAGTTTTTTCAAGGTTAATTTGGAGCAGGTTTATTGAAAAATAGCAGAAATCTGGCGAAAACTTTAGAGAAATTATATAAAATATTGATAAAATAATTCACTGATAATAACTGATAACTACCATGATAACAAATGATAACATAATTCTGATGAACAGCAACAGAAAAGCATAATAAATGCAAACTGGAAACTTTTGTTATTTTTTTTAAATTTTTATCATACTTTCTGTAATCTAATTATTTTTTATTATTTTAAAATTAATATAACTCATTTTTATTTTATTTTAAAATTCAAAATTTCTGCGTTTCGCCTGCAGCCGAGTCGCCATCCGCAACGTTGCCAGATCCACCAAAATCTCGCGCTGCTCTTTGAACCTAATAAAAATAACATTAATTTTAATTAATATATTATTAAAATATAATAATATATTTTTAATTTAATTACGTAATCATCGCCGACTTTGAATCTCCAGAATTCTTTGAACTTTTTCGGCATGAACCAGAAAACTGTTTCTCCGAGATTGCAGATCAAACGAGGATCGAGTCTTTTCGGATCCTGGTACTTGAACACCAGACTAGTAACCGTTCCAGTAATCATCACAAGAACGAATCCGATGACCGAGTACCAAGCGTAGGATATTTTATAAATCGCCAAAACTTCACTGTGTTAAGATAATTTAAACTGAATAATAATTTTATAGCTAAATAGATGAATGAATTACTCTTCTGGTGAGAGTGTCGGTTGCTGTACTACTGTTGTCGTGTTGTAGAGATCTGTGATGTTGTAGGGACAACCATCGATGGATAGTGGTTTGCGAACGGGTTGTATCTGCCCTGCACCTTTCAATGCTAGTGTACCGAAACCTATCCACGAAACGAAGGAACAACCGACTGCTAGTCCTGTTAGCACTCCCTAAATAGTTAGTGACAGAATTTGGATTGTATTTTACTAGTAGCAACCATAGTAGTAGTAGTAGTAAGAGTAGTAGTAGTAGTGGTAGTAGTGTTATTAGTAGTTGTATTAGTAATCTCAGTAGTGTTAGTTCTAGTAATGTTAGCAGTACAGTTGTAGTATTAGTTGTCATTATTAGTAGTATTTGTGATATTGCTACAGTTGCTGCTACTGCTGCCACTTACGCTGCTACTACAGCTTACTACTAAAGCCAACTGTTGTTACTGCTGCTACTATTAATAAAACTATTACTGCGTGCTACTACTACTGCTATTTCTTCCATTACTAATAGTAAGCCGACCACTACTAAAACTACTATTACTACTAGTGCTACTTGTACCCCTTCTACCATTTCTACTACTATATTGTAACTACTATTATTACTACTGCTACTCATGCCTCTTCTTCTGCTACGACTACTATAACTAATACTGTTTGTACCACTTTTACTACTGCTAAACTACTACTATTACTACCACTACTACTACGACTACTATTACTCACAGCAGAACTAGTCCACGGACAGAAGATTCCCAGAGTGAAAACAGCTAGCAAAGGCCCGGAGATGACTCCATCCAGAGTTCCACCAGCTTCTATGATACTCTGAATCTGCGAAGCCAGGAACACAAGACTGAGACAACTCAATCCGTAGAAAACAGCTACAGCTTTAGAAATCCTTGTTGCTAATTTGTCGGACATTTTCGGTAGAATATAGGGACGTATGAAATCCTCCAGAGCAATGGCTGCTAGTGAATTGACTCCACTAGACACAGTACTGTTGGGTTCCATAAAAACACGTAAAAAATTTTGCTTCTGTGAGTTGAGAAAAGATACGCAAACCTCAGAGATGCGCTCACAACTCCAGCAACGAAGAGTCCCGAGACTCCGGGAAACTGCTGAGTGTTTCAGTGACGAAGAACGGGAAGATCTGGTCCGTTGTAGACATCAACTACGGCCATAAATAATAGCAAAAATAATTTAAAGAGTTAGTAAAAGTAGTAAAGGTAGAAGGATCACTTTGGCAGTGTAGGGATCACAGTTCTGGAACCTTGCATAAACGATCAATCCAGCGTAGAAACAGATGACGAAGATGCTGATGATCCCAGTCATGTTGATCCAGATTGCTCTTGCATATAACAAGACTACACATAGTTATTGGATTCAGATAGTTAAATGATAGTGCAAAACTACCTGCGAACTCTGTTAATAGTTGGAATGGACAGATACCGTTGAATTTGTGTCTGACTGACACCATAACAAGAAAGCCAAGCAATAGTTTGACTTAGAATCAGGTTCCAAAAGGTGTGTCGAGCAGTTAAATTAGTATCAAAACTAGATACAAGATTAAGTTCTAGAATATTTTAATTTTGTATTACACTTGAATTGATTTTACTTGAAGAATTCAATGCGTCCAGACTGTTGGTTTGCTTGCCAGACAGCAATCGGTCCACCGGCATCGATAGTTCCTTTACTGATGATCACCAGAACGGATCCATACATGAAGATGACTTGAAGAGCGTCTGTCCACACCACCGCTTTCATTCCACCCTGAAAGCAAAACAGACCAAACACACAGCGATTCTCTCATCCTGATCAGTTCACTGGTTTGAATGTTCCTTCCGGTCAAGGAATAGCAATCAGACACAGTCGAGTACTTGAACCATCAGAGTCAAGACAACTTCAATCCCATAGTCTCAATTGTTACCCTAGGAGCCATGAAACCAAGAAGGTTGCTAAATCTATTCAGGCGCTTTCTTCAGTATCCCTGCTATGTAAAATGGTTCTTCAAGCCGCCACTAGATGTCACTGAACTAGTAGGCTTACTAGTCTAGCAAAAGAACCTTTGGAGCAGAAGCTCTACACTAACGCCACAAGTAGCGAACCAAAGAACTTGCTATCAGGAATCTAAATAAATTTACTAGCAAGTTGACTTGCAGTCCAATTTTTCTAGTAAATAATCTAAACAAGCAAGTCAAGGGAACACTTGCCAATTAGTCCGCTAGTTTGATTGCTAACTAATACTCTTTGAGATGGCTCATTCAGTAGGTGCTAAAATGCTAGATGCCATCTCGATTAGCAAAACTAACAGTTAGAACCAAAGAACTATTTCGTAAGAGTAGAACTGAATTACTTGATAAAGGAATAGCTAGTAGGTTTAGTTAATTAGTCAACTTACCAGAACCGTGTAGAAGACGCAGACTAGTACCGTGGTGCTGACCGAGACGTACACATCAACACCGGTCACTGTAAAAGACAGTCGTCAGAATCTGAGCTAGTTATCAACGAGACGTCTAGTTTGTACCTTGACTCAGTGCTAGTGCGGGTGCGTAGACCACGATGGATAAATAGAACATCTATCAAAAAGCAATTTCTAGTAAGTTTCATTTATTAGCTTATGATTTATTACCATTTGAACCGTGAACAAAACTGAACAGACGCTTCTAACGGTTCGGTTGAACCGCAACTCGAGATACTAACCAAAGTAAAAATATTCAAAATTGTTATGAATAGTAGGTTTTACAAACACTTTCTGTGCTAGTAGCTACAGTTGCTGGGATTATTTGAGTTAGTTACCTCGTAAGCTGAGGTCAGTCGTAGTCGATAAAATATTGGCATGTAGAGGTAAGAAGAAACGGGCATGACGAAGAAGAAGACTGCAACGATGACTGAAATCTGAGTGCCGAAGAAGTAGACTTCAGCCGGTAGTCCAAGCAATGTGAAAGCAGACAGAAAACTGTCGGAAAAAGTGTTTCAGAGAATGAGATTAAGGGCTATTTCCTATCTCCTATGGTTGGTCTACTTAGCATTGCTGCTACTAGTACTCCTACCACTTTTACTTATTAATATGACCACTCCTGCTAGTACTAGTGCTACTACTACCAGTGTAACAATTGCTAAACTAATAATACCATTGCGACTACTCCTAATACCGGAAATATTTCTGCTAATGCTATAGCGCTATATGACTATTAGTACTTTACTACTACTACTACTGTGACAGCTTCGACTAGTACTAGTCGCACTACTGCCAGTAATACTGTTGCTACCACTATTAGTGCTACTGTTACTAGCAATACTGCGAATCCTACTGCTACGCGGACTACAGCTCCTAAGACTATGTGCTACGACTATTAGTACTACTACTACCATTACTATAATGCTACTCTACTACTTACTTCCATTACTACAATGCCACTACTAGTAACTCCTACTATTATTCTGATCGCTGTTGCTCGTGCTACTACTAGTACTGCTACTATTACTCTGACCACTGGCACTAATACCAGTAATACCACTTCAATTCTGTTACTACTACTACTACTAGAGCACTAATACTCTGACCACTGGCACTAGCGCTATTACAACTAATGCTTCTGCTACTGCTACGACTAGTAGCACCGCAAAAAAGCAAAAGAATCGTATATACCTAGCTAATAGAGACATGGCGACAGGGAAAGTTCTCATTTTTCTTCCTCCCATAAGGAACTCAGCAGTCGTATTTTGTTTTTTGGCAGTGCAAGCATAGTAAATTCCAATTAAAGCTGATATCATTAACATCAGACCGAATATCAGGTAATCCTGCCATTGCAAAAGCTTTGGAGAATACTCCGCAGTGCCGTCCATTTTGATTTAGACCGCAATATTCCCTAATAATACACAAACTTGAATTATAGTACAATAGAATTAAATGAAGTTAAGTTAATGAAATAGTTTTTACCAGTTATAGTTCTGCAAGGGTCGACAGGTAACAGCAGACTGCGTGAAAGTTCTGCGAACCGTGAAAACTTTATAGCTTGCTTCCCGTGCCAGACGTTGCCATACTTCATTATTATGATTTTTTTGCTACTGCTACTACTATTATTATTATTATTATTATTATTATCATTATTACTATTTATAATACTTTTGTTAATGCAATAATTATCAAGTTTAATGTAATTATTTCAAGGTTAAAGAAGTTACATTAAATGAAATAAGATATTATAGAATGGGATCTCGCATTTCAGCAGAAAATTTTATTCGCACGCAGGCTCTGATATCCAGACAAATATTATTAATAATTTCACATATTATTATAGAATAAACTCTTCTATTATTATATTATAATACATCTATTACTCCAAGTGAATTTAGTTTTAATTAGATATTAAATTTCTGTCTAAATTGGGAAAAATCTTTACTGGTTTCCCACGAAAAACTACACCGTTCTTCCTCATTCAACTTTTCCCCATTAAGTAAAAATTCAATTAAAATAACAAACTGAAATTAACCTCAAGTTATCAACTAGTTCCAGTGAAGAGTATACTTAGCACGCGCTCGAATAGGTCGATACTAGTATGATAACCAGATAACAAGCTGAAAACACATGATAACACAGTGGTAAAAATCGAATACTTGTGTTGGAATCAACTCCCAGCAGAAAATGAAGGTTAGTTTCAGGATCCTGAAAATATCATGAAAAGGTCATTTTCAGGATGCCAATCAGGACTCTGAGTGCAGTGAAATTGGCCCACTTCCAGGGTGTTCAGGACCCTGAAATTGGAATGCTTGAATAATATATGTTCAGGGTACTTAACAGCGTCCTGAAAAAAAAAATGCTTTTCATGATACTTAATGGTGCTCTCAATACTCAAGATTCACAATTCTCAACACAATTTTTTTACTCATCCACGATCGGACGTGGTTCAGGATATCCAGGATATGTTACGGATAACGTTCAGGATGTAGCCGACATCCTTAATTTTTCGCTGGGCTGTAATTCGTAAAGGATTTGCGATATTATGTTCAGGGTTAGTCGAATGAATGTGCTATACCTTTACTATTCGAGAGGTTTCTAGCATTCTAGACGTAGGGAAATGAACCGTCTTACAAGGAGAGCATTGGTTATAGCAATAAACAAGCGAGCTAATTAGCAAGTTGAACTACTCTTCAACTCCCTTGATTTGCTCGTTAGACGACGAACTAGAAGAACCGGTCTGCAAGTCAGCTTGCTAGTACAATCACCCAGATTCGTGTATACAAGTTCCTTGGTTTGCTACTTGCGGCGCTAGTGTAGATCTTCTCTGCTTCAAATGCAATTTTGCTAAAATAGTAAGGCTATTTGAAATCTGTGTTTTTATTTCAGCAACATCTAGTGGCCACTTGAAGAACTATTTTGCTTAGCAGGGATGCCAAAGAAAGCGCCTGAATAGCTGTGGCAACCTTCTTGGTTTCGTGACTCCTGGGGTAAGACTTGACACTGGGACTGAAGTTATCGTTGACCCTGATACCTGAAGTGCACGTGGGTGTGTGTCTGATTGCTATTCCTTGACCGGAAGTAACACCCAAACTAGCGAACTGATCAAGATGAAAGAAACACTACAGCATGGTTCTCATTTGCTGGTGAAGTTGGCAAACGGCAAGCAAAACTATGTTCGCCAACAGGACTTTCTAGCCCCAGGGCACACGTTGCCAGCAAATTGTGGGCGAACAGGAAAGCAAAATATTTTGTTTTTCTGCTGGCCTGCTGGTCGGTTTGGCGCGCACAGCAGACGAAAATCTTCAAAAAGTACCAAAGTACCTGACCAAAGTCCAAACATCTGAATTAAAATCTGCTATAATGGTGAAACAATGGACGAAAATAAAAAACCTTTACTGATCGAAGCTCAAAAATTCATCAAAAATATTTCAGAATAAATTGTACTCTTGATCCATGGTAGTTGTTACTGTCGAAACTGACGTTTCAATACTATGGGCTTCGAGTAAACCATCTTCAGACTAGGCATGAAATGGTATTTTACACCGCCAATCAATTCGTTTGCATGAAATTGTTGTAGCAATGAAATTGTTTGCGCCCATTTGGCATATCTGCTGGTCTGTTTGCCAAGCAGACCAGCTGTTTTGCTTGCCGTTTGCTGCTTTTGACCAGCAAGTGAGAACCATGCTTACGTGTTTGGTCTGTATTATTTTCAGGGTGGAACGAAACCGCGGTGATCATTGGACAGACACTCTTTCAAGTTATCTCCATGTTTGCGGATCTGTTCTGCTATCATTGTGTATAAAGCAGCCATCGTTGCTTCGCAGACAGAGTTGGCAAACAAACTCAACATGTCCGGACACACATTAATCCTCCAAGCAGTTCCAACATATCTGAAATTAAACAAGTGCTTGGGAAATTAGTTTTTTGTCCTGTTCTTTGTTTCGAATACAAAGCTTAGCACTCACATGTGGACAGCTCGCTGGGTGCTTTCCTTACTGAGTAAGCTACTGTTCTATTTTACTTATATTAAATTTTTCTAGAACAATATATCAGAATAACATATTCAAATACATAACGCAATGTATTAACAGATCTATACACATTAAACTAAAGAATGTATGTAAACAGAAAAAGGTAAAATTATTAATATAATTGATATAACTTCATTTCCTATTAATACAACAATTTTTCAAGCATTTTTAGGATATCAGACGTTATCAACTGTTATTAATTGCTGTTATTTCACTGTCAACGGCTTTGTACGGTTAGAACACCGCAAGCAACTTTCACGTCCCAGAAACCTGAATAAAATTTTTAAAACTATTTTCTTTAAAAAAAAACTGTTTTCTTTAAGCCAGATTTGTAAGAAACACAAAGAAAAAAACTAGCACCCGTGTTTTACACTGCAGGGTTTAATCCAGTACAAAGCACAAATCAGAGATAAATCGCACAGTGATCGCAAAAGTTATACCAGTATAGTAATGTGAGCCTGGTCTAAAAAGAGACTTCCAACATTATTTTACAAGTATTGCAGAGCAACTAGTTCAGACAGATGGCGCTTACCAAACAATCGTCTTCGCTTAGAAGCCGACAGCAGCGCCGCAGCGGGTATTTGTGGCACTAACTGTGTGAAACGTACAAGGCTCGAACACACAATACAAAATACCACTTACGCAAAAATGTCGAATAAAATAGCATTAAAAATTACGCAAAAATCAGTGAAATGTACTGGTGCAAAGAAAATCTTAAAATTTTTATGCAGTTGATTTAACTGAGGTGCCCCCTGTAGAGGGGTACTCATTTGCAACAGGTAGGGCTAGCAA
This sequence comes from Eulimnadia texana, assembly GCA_002872375.1. Taxonomy (NCBI): domain Eukaryota; kingdom Metazoa; phylum Arthropoda; class Branchiopoda; order Diplostraca; family Limnadiidae; genus Eulimnadia; species Eulimnadia texana. The sequence goes on along the minus strand of NKDA01000002.1, from coordinate 7,847,695 downwards.
AGGGGCTGTTGCGAAACTGTAGGCCTAGTACAACCCTGTTGCAAAACTATGCTAAAGGCCTTTAAAAAGAGTCGAGAGGATTTACCCCGGCGAAATTTGGTTTTAACGTGTTTTGTACGTTATATCGATAATCGAAATATTCCATCTAATATCGAAGCGTCATGCAGACACGTATAACAATACCAGTAAGTGTAGAATTGCTTGATTTAAACACAATGGAATAAAATATGTGCATTCTATATATGTTCACATAAATAAAAGTAAACAAAGAAATGGCTTGAGGGGATAAAAATACAGGTTGGGTTGTAGGTAACCGTGTCTTTTTAATCAGTGTTTCACGTGCCGTTCTCTCGAGCACTTGGTCTGTTAACTAAACTGCACAGCTTAATCGTAAGTGCAATTATAAATACTAATACTAATAATAACAATAGAATACAAAGTAAATTAGTTTATCAATATTACAGCAATGAACTATTTCTTCTTATCCACTGGTCTCCAAGAGAGCATTCAGGCGTTTTTCAGGTCTCGGTAGGGGATCCAGAGATGCGGGTCTGACTAAACAGAAACTAGTCCACAGAAGTTGGAAAAAAGCACTGGGATCTTGAGGGACATCATTTACGGGGTTTTAAGGATAAAGATAGCAGTTGCACAGAAATGTATCTTGCTGCGTCTTTGGTCTGGTACAATTTATGCAAAATAGCAGCACTTCGTAGCTAGCTTAGTAAAACGGCAGTTCAAAAGATGCTACTGTTGAGCTGATTAGCAGGCGATGCCTGAATTAAACAGTGTTGTTCCACCACTGTTGTCATCCTTCGTTATTCTTTTGCAAAGAGATCTTTCTCGCAGATTGAAAGCAACGCCCAAGTCCAGAATGCTGCAGTTTGAGTTCATAGTTGCAAACCGGTCTGCAAGCTCATTTCCCTCAATGTTCTCGTGTCCAGGGGCCAGGGACAACTGAGATAATTGTTAAAACTTCCCTTTTTAAGCATTTTTATCTTGCCGGACATATAAAAGCATTGCTTGAACTAGGAAAATGACCCTCTGAATGGTGCATGATTACCATAGATTCAGCTAGATCATAGTGTGAAATTGGCCCACTTTCCCACAGTTTGACCGCTTGAATTTTTAAAGAACCAAGTCATACAGTATTCAACCCCTTATTCAGGGGGTTCAGTTTTAGCAACTGAAGTAAGTTCAGCTACTATTCAGCTAGTGATTCAGAGGGAAGCTAGTGTTCAGCTATCTAGTCACTCGGTACTCAACCCTGTGACTTTTCTATGTGGACAGTAAAGCTAATACAAATCTATTGGATTCATTTTTTCAGGAAAAGCTGAAGTAAACAAATCGCCATGGATGTTAGTTCAGAAGATTTATCGCGGCTCTTCCAATGGCCTGATTACTTGGTCCTGGCACTGATGATATTGATATCGGCACTGATCGGAGTCTATTATGCGTGCACTGGAAACAAGCAGAGCTCTACTAAAGAGTTTCTCATGGCCGGGAAGAACATGGGGACGTTCCCTGTTGCCATGTCACTACTTGCCAGGTAAAAATGTTATCAAGTGTTACTAACGTGTTATCTGTGTTGATGTTACTATGTTATAATTATCTTAATAGTTTATACACTCGTTCACTCATTTAATTATTCACTCGTCTATTCATTCATTCACGCGTTCACTCAACCATTCATCCGTTATCTCTCATTTGTTCATTCACTCACTCATTCAGTTATTCGTTCACTGTCTCACTTATTCGTCCACTCATAAATTCACTCACTCACTCATTCGTCCACTTATTAATTCACTCGCTTATTCATTCATCCCATTCACTTGTTCATTCATTCATTTACTCACTTGTTCAACCAATCACTCATTCACCCATTCCTTCATTCATTACTTACTCATTAACAAGTTCAATCGCCCATTCACTCGCTCATTCAGTCATTCGCTCATTCAGTCATTCACTCATTCATTCATTATTTGCTCATTTACCCATTCATTCGTTTACATTCATTCATTCCTTTACTCACTCATAATTCACTCACTCGCTCATTCGTCCACTTATTAATTCACTCGCTTATTCATTCATTCCATTCAGTTTACTCTTTCATTCATTCTTCCCTTCACTCACTTCTTTATTTATCTTATATAATTCTCTTTCTCTCATGCAGTTATATTTTATAACTACGTTGCGTGATTTATTCAAATGTAAAAACCCACAAAAAAATGCATTTCCATATTCGTCAAGCTTATTGTGGTAACACGCGATCATCATCCAATAGGAGGACAGGCTGCCATTCAAACCGACGAATCACAACAACGGGTTTGTCACAGATGATGACAATGCATAATCAGAGATGATATCAAAAGACATAAAGCCAAGAGGTCCGAGACTTCCTTATAATCTTCGTACACCTGGGTCATGTTATCACTGTTATCAACGTGTTATCTCCATGTTATCTCCGTGTTATCACGTGTTATCAAATAATCTTAGTATTCTTTTCCTCGAAGTTAGTTTCGGACCCGTTGCATAAAGCCATACGATTAAAAAATAATCCAATTGAATTAAAATCTAGTTAAAACATAATTAGATTAAATTAAATTAAAACATATTAAAGACATATGATTACATTGATGACAACGAGTCAGTGACAATCTGATAACACTTGATAACCAGTGATAACACCCATAACTAATTAGTAACACAAATAGAGTATTTATTAATGAACCAATCAATTAAATAACTGAATGAAATAAATTTTAAATAAACTTATATAAAACAATTAATCAATGTAAATAAATGAAAAATTACTGGAATAATTGATATGAATTTGTGGACTCGGTAGTTTTTTGTCGGCCATTGCGTTGTTGGGTATCCCAGCGGAGATCTACTTCTTCGGGAGCCAGATCGCAGCGGCACTGTTGTCGTTCCTCGTCGTGATGCCGGCCTCTTCGTACCTCTACATGCCCATCTTCTATCGACTCCAAATCACTTCAGCTTACGAGGTAACAAAACTATTCCCAAGTAAACATTTGCTGGCACTCTAGTATTTTGCAACGTAATGCACTATAGTTGTACTATAGTTTTCAAATATAGCTGTAAATTATAGTGTGACACTCCAGTATTTCGCAACATAGTACAGTCGTGAGCAGAAGAAAAAAAACCTCCCCCACCTAGAATAGAGACTGGTGCTTTTGTCTGAACTAGTCTACTACTATAGCCATACATCGAGGTCAAAACGAGGTCAATGAAGCATAGGCAACGTTAGGTCACTTTAATTTTTCATCCTTGTTAACCGTTCGACCGCTATAGTAGTAGATAAGTTCAGACAAAACACCAGTCTCTGTTTTAGGTGGGGGAAATTTTTCTTGCTCACGAATGGACATAGTTTTACTATAGTGCACTAAATTTTTACTTGAGTTTTCAGTATTACAGCCAAATAATTAAAATATTTATCGAAATTAAGTTCGAAAATAGTCCTTTTATTTACTCAGTTCCATAATAGAACCAGCAGAAAATTAAGGATAGTTTCAGGACCCTGAGTGCAGTGAAATTGGCCCACATCCGGGGTGTTCAGGACCCTGACACTGGAATGCCTGAATAATGCATGTTCAGGGTACTTAACAGCGTCCTGAAAAACGCTTTTCAGGATATTTAATGGTGCCCTCAATAATCAAGATTCATAATTCTCAACGCAATTTTTTTTTACTCATCCACGATCGGACGTAGTTCAGGATATTCAGGATATGTTACGGGTATCGTTCAGGATGTAGCCGACATCCTTAATTTTCCGCTGGGGTAACACTACTAGCAGCTTATGTTAGTAATATTTCTATTAAATTTGCAAGTATTTGGAGCTGCGATTCAACCGAGTTGTTCGATGTCTGTGTTCCGCCATCTTCACAATTCAAACGGTAATTTAATATTCATGGATGTATTACAATATAAAATTTATTAATATTATTAATATTTTTCGTATATAGTTGCTGTACATGGCGGTTGTCATTTACGCACCTGCGTTGGCTATCAGTCAAGGTACGTGAGATAATAACACTTAATAACATGGTGATAACATGATGATAACGTGTGATAACATATCTTTGTAGTTACTGGCATTGATGTGTACGTAGCAGTTACAACGACGATTTTAGTCTGCATCTTCTACACGGCACTGGTTAGTTCGAACTACCTTTTTGCTACTTCGACTAGACTAGAAGTGCTAAGTTCAGCAAACTAACTACTAGTTCTTTAAACATAGTAGACGTAGGTTAAGTAGAGACTGAGTTAAAAAATGTGTAGTTAGCGAGCTAGTGAGTTAATAAGTTAATTGCTTAGTCTTTACGTTAGTTAGCTAGTTAGTCAGTTAGCTAGGTAGCCTGTCAGTCAAGTAGTTAGTAGTTACTAAGCTCGTTTGTTTGTTAGCAAGTAAACTAGCAAGCTAGTCTTAAAGTTAGCCAGCTAGCTAGTTAGCTACATAGGTACTATTAATTTCTCAATCTACTAGTTTTAGAACCATTTAGCTAGTTAGTCAACTAGCTACTCAGTCAGACAACCAGTTACTTAGCTCATTTGTTTCTTAGCAAGCAAACTAACAAGCAAGTCTTAAAATCAGCCAGCTGGCTATTTAGCTACGTGTCTATCACTAATTGCTTAATTTGCTAGTTTGAAAACCACTTGGCTACTCAGTAATCCAAGCAGTTACTTAGCTCGTTTGTCTTAACAAGCAAGCTAGCAAGCAAGTCCAAGTTATCTAGATAACAAAATCTAGCTAACAGCTATTACTAACTACTTAATTTGCTAGTTCTGTAACACTTAGCTACTCAGTCAGACAACCAGTTACGTAAATCGTTTGTCTCTTAGCAAGCAAACTATCAAGTGAATCTTAAAGTTAGCCAGCTAGCTAGTTAGCTACTACTATTTCGGGTTAACTAATTATACAAGCCTGTTTCAATACAATTAGTATCCGTATTCGTATACTAATAAAGGGTGGAATGAAAGCAGTAGTCTGGACAGACACTCTTCAGGTAGTCATTATGTACGGATCCATTGTGGGTGTCGTTGCTAAGGGTCTCTACGACGTCGGTGGACCAGCAGCTGTCTGGCAAGCAAACCAGCAGTCGGGCAGAATCGAATTCTTCAAGTATTATTTTTTTTTTCCCAATTTCAGTTAACTCTTAACAAATTTTTAGAACTCCATTGCAGTACCCATTTTTGTTATAAATATAGTAATACTTAATTTGGTTTGCAAAAACTACTATATCTAATTGAATTTTCGTTCACTGATTATCGAGTATCGATTATTCGTCATTAATTATTGATTATTTATTTTGTGATTATCGATGAATCGATTAATATTTCATTGATGTTTGATGATTATTGCCTATTTTATTGAATTTTGATTAACCAGTGATCTGCTACGTAACTTTAATACAATTAATTCATTCAGTTTCGACGTCAACCCTACAACGCGACACACTTTCTGGAACATACTGGTCGGAGCTTGCGTTACCTGGCTTGCTGGTTACGGAGTCAGTCAAACACAAGTCCAGCGATACTTGACCATACCCACCATTCAACAAGTCCGCAAGTGAGTCTCGTACCAATCTGTCGAATCAATGGACAGGGCTATACCCACCAAACAACTTCCCAAGTACTTCGTAATAGTAATAACCCTCATTTTTAAGAACAAATCTGTCAAACTGGTGGACAGCTCGGTTCTATACACGCTTTCTCAACATACTGTCCACAGATTCGACAGATTTACGTAGGTTAATAATAAATAATACACTAAAATATAATTAAAACTATTCGATAAGTTATTTTTCTGAACGAACTTCGTCTCGTTAAGAGCCATTTGGATGAACTTGGTTGGGATTCTTGTCCTCTTCCTGATCTGTTACTTTGCCGGATTCATCCTTTTCGCCAAATACCAACACTGCGATCCTTTCACAGCAAACGTAATCCATCCTTTCTATAAAAAATCTGTTTTTATCTATTATCAATCTTTTCCATCGTATCGTAGTTAATCAGTAAAACGGATCAAATTTTCCCGTTCTTCGTTATGGAAACCATGGGCAGATTCCCTGGAATCCCTGGGTTATTCGTCGCTGGAGTCTACAGTGGATCTCTCAGGTTTATTAACATAATAATTGTAGTATGAATATTCTTGATGTATATTTGTATGAAATTAAAAGTACGGTATCCAGTGGATTAACTTCGCTGGCAGCAATCGCGCTGGAAGATTTCATTCGTCCGTATTTCTTACCCAAGATGTCTGACCAAACTGCTACGAGAATATCGAAACTAGTTGCAGTTTTGTATGGGTTTGCTTGTTTCGGTTTCGTGATTCTTGCTTCAAAGATTCACAGTGTCATTGAAGCCGTGGGGACTTTGACTGGAATCATCTCTGGACCTCTGCTGGCCGTTTTCACTCTGGGAATGTTCTTTCCTTGGGCCAATACTGCGGTACTGTATTCATAACTCAACAATTTCATTATTGATTGTAATAGTGATTGTAATGTGGTCATCCAATCTGCCGGGTATGTGGACACGGCTACATTGTTAATGCATAATAACCGTTCTGTCCACGCGTAAGACAGTTTTCCGGAGAATGGGAGACAAAAAGTAACAAGCGCAGTTATCATAAAATTAACAGACATGTCGGAAGTGTGGACAGGTTGAAGCTCCTTCATGCAAGATTCACGTTATGTCCACGGATTCGACAATGTAGCCAAAACTTGTGCAGTAGGAGTAATAGCAGCAGCTTTTATAAAAATTAACAAGCATGTCGAATATGTGGACAGGCTTAGGCTCATAATATAGAATTCACACTCCGTCCACGCATACGACAGTTTACGGTACAGGGCTAATACTGCTTCTCCGAAGTCTGTATTTACGTTACTCAGATAGAATACCCTACTATTATAATTAACGCATTAACTTTATGTAGTTATTTAAGATTGTAAATTTCTTGTAGGGCGTTACATCAGGACTGGTTTTCGGGTCGTCTTTGATGATGTGGATAGGTTTCGGAACGATTGCTGCTAAAAATTCCGGTCAAATAAAAACTGTACGGAAACCACTAAGTGTCGAAGGATGTCTCTTCAACCTCACAACTTCTCTGTCCACCACTATGCAACCTACCATCCAACCAGAAAAGTATAACAATGATACGAAATTATAGTGTGAACCCTCGTTTAGTAGTAGCTGGAGTAGTGATTGTTATAAACCTTGTGATAGTAATTAGCAAGCACTTAAAGTAATTGTAACATTAGCGGCAAAGACGTAGTAATAGCATAACAGTAGTAGTGGAATCGAAAGGACTAAGCAAGTGTTGTAGTGGTAATAGCAGTGCTATCGAAAGGACTAGGGAAGTGTAGTCGTAATAGTACTTGTGGACCTAGTGATAGTACTACGAAGTAATAGCGTGTACGGTAATTTCAACGGTAGAGAATAGTAGCATACTGGTAGTAGCATATCGGAAGGATCAGGTAGATGTGGTAGTGGTAGTAGTAGTAGAAGTGGAGAAAGTATTAGTTGGTAGAACACTGAAATTAGTATAGTGATAGTTAGCAGCCTGAGTAGTAGTACTGGACCTAACATTAGAACAACTAGTACCTGTAGTTTTACTTATAGATGTGTGGCAGTAGCTTGTCAGTAGTAGTGATACTGAAAGGACTAGGCAAGTGTAGTATTAGTAGTAGTGCAAGTATGACTAGCACAACAGTGAGACTAATAGCATTGTGATGGCTAGTAATAGTAGATATGATAATGTCTCCATCCGTTCTACATAGTAGTCGTTAACATAACAATGGCAGCAGAACGGCAGTAAGGCTGTAGGATGAACGCTAGTAGCATAGTATTAATAAGTCATAGTTACGAGATTCCTTTGGAATTTTGCACAAGCGTTCTATTCGGAAAATTAGCAAATTCTTGTTCCTAGCATTCAAGCGTCTAATGCCTAGGCGATTGTGATTGTTTGTTGCTTTATTTTTATTTTTATTTTTGTTTTTATTCTTGATCGCGGCCTGTGGCCGGTAATACACTATATATATATATATATATATATATATATAATAAGTCATAGTTACTAGTAAAATAGTACAGATACACTGTTAGTACCAGTAGTAAAGTACAACAGAAAGCAGTAGTAGCAGCAAAAATGTTATAACACTTCTGTTACATTGGTAGTCCACCTTTGGGTATCTACACGCTGTCATATGCCTGGTACCCGGTATACGGCTACGTCATCGTCATGCTCCTAGGACTGATCGTCAGTCTCGTTTACAAGCCGCAAGATCCTAAGAAACTCGACCCCCGTTTGATCTGCAATCTCGGGGACACCATTTTCAGATTCCTACCAGCCAAAAGCAGGGAGTTCCTGCGTTTCAACGTTGGAGACGAATACGTAAATCTCTTTGCTAAACTTCTTGTTACTTAATTATAATTACTAACTTTAAAAGGTTCCTACGGTTGAAGAAAAGTGTCAAGGAGAAGAGAACCCCGCTTTCATTCCAGAAAACGGCCACAAATTTGAAGAGGTCGATGAAACTCAAAAGAAAAGTGAATATGCAACTTCCAAGTTTTGATGAACTTTCTAACCAACGTCTTCCATTGAATCGTATCTATCAGCGTATTCTTTTAAGTACAAACGATAATGATTGTTCCAGAACTTGTTTTAGCCATCGCGTACTATGCTGAGGAATTGAAGATGTTTCTTTATGGAGGAAAATTCGAACACCATTTTGGAGCTATTTTTATATATGTGATAAAGCGAAATATATTTACTACGTTTACGAATGATAACGATGGTGTTCTGGTATACGATAATAATGACTATAGCTATCTAGAGCCAAAACTGTTCCTATCAAACGAAAAGGTGAGAAAACAATGGGGCAGAAATGTCGCTAAGATAGAGAGCGGAGTTCGCCATCCACACACATGTGTTCGGCCATTTTATTTGAGCAGGATATGAAGGACATTTGAAGAATGAATGTCTTGGTTTACCAGTGTGAGAAAGACTCGAAAAAATAGCCATATTATCAGAACATTTGTTGCCCTCTATCAAATGTGAACAGAGCATTAACTAGGAGCGTACCTAGAGCGGGGGGCCGAGGGACCGTGGCCCCCCTCCCTTCCATCTTTAAAAAATTGTGTAATTCTTCGTCAAATTTAGCGAAATCTAGACCTAGAGGGAAAATTTGTAACCTGCCCCCCCCCCTTCACTAAATCCTCATCCCTCTGCCCCCCCCCCTTCACTGAATCCTGGCTACGCCCCTGGCATTAACAGCTCAGCGAAGGACACGACGGACAAGAGGATGAGAAATGGTTCTTTAAGAACAGATTTTTAAATCGGGACAGGCCGCATTCTTTGAGCAATAGACGGAGTGCTGTAGGGTGAGAGGATATGATGGCAAGCCATAGCAAGATGATGCGTTGTACTGAAACAAATGTGCAAAATCTTTCAAAGATTAAAAAATAATACTTACAAACAGTTTAATTCTATCAATCAGAACTTCGACAGCAACTCGACTCGATTAGGAAAAGTTAACATCTCATGCATGAACCTTTCGCCTTTTTGAGTATGTTTAAAATTAGACAGGCCCTTTCCTATCCTTTTCTAGGAAACGTGAGGTCGGAGTTGGTCAAGCACCAAAATCCTTTTGGCCAATTGCGGGATCTTAGAAATAAAACGCAATCGCTAGTACAAAAAAGGAAAGAGCGCGAAGCCAAACGTTTGTTTACGAGAAACACTAGTCCAATATTATTCAGGGTACACTGTAAATGAAAAGTGGTTTTTAGATGCACTTTTTCCAAACGAAAACGGGAAAGTTATCTGGCATGACTTCATTGGAGTAAGCATCTAATTTTTCTTTTTTCATTCAAGTATGATTTATGTTATAGGCGATGAGGGAAATATTGTGGATGCCAGTTCACCTAGAACACCTCCACGAATAACTCAAAAAGTCAATTTTCATGGGTGTTCAGCTAACAAAATTTATTTCGTCTCAAGGGCGGTTCATCCAGCACTCTTAAGATCCGAGTCTACCTAAAACCCTCCGCGTGCAAAAAAAAGAGCCTGCTCCTTGCCACATGCGCTCCCAATGCTGAGGATACACCTAGAACTGTTCGCCGCAAGCTTAGCGCCATTTATCCTGCGTACACTAAAGCAAAACACAGTGTTCATTATTTAGAGAAAAAAAAAATCGTGCAAACTCGAGAGGAAATTGACCAAATTACAGAGTTTACTTGAAGGAACGAGAAAACAGAATCTAATTACGATACAGGCCTCGGAACTTGTCAAAGCTGCTTTTTTGTTGCTTAAGAAATCGTCGAAGTGCCTCAGTCACGTAAGTCTGGTTTGCATAATCTGTCGTACTACTGTTATACGCTCTTTTCCTTATTTCTTGCAAACTGGGACGATATGTCAAACCAAGCATAACTGTACTGGTAAATTCCCTCCTTTGAAACTTCTTCAGGGCAACTTTCCAACCATTATCCCCTTACAACTCTAACATCCTTCAGTGCAGTTCTACAGAATGCCTTGTAATTACTTCCTTTTTCTAGACTTTTCCGTTTTCTTTCGTGAATTGAAACGATTGTTCCTGTAACCACAATCAAGTGTTAAAATGCTACAGAAATGAGCGCTTTTGTTAATGACATGTATTTCAGGTGATGAAAATTTCTACCACAAGTTCGTGCGTTTTCTTTGACTATGAATTTCTATTCGTCCAAAGCATATGGTTACTTAAGAAGCCATATAAAACACTTACCGCATCCTCGCACCTTAAGAAAGTAGGTGCAAACAGTAGATGGACGTCCTCGAACAAGCAAAGGGGCACTTAGTTCGCTTAGCAAAAGGTAGTCAATAGAGGTTACACCACAAATATATTTCTGTTGACGCGATTACACCAACACTTAGGTCATGTACAGGATCTATGACAAAAGAGCCAGTAGCGAACACTACGAACCCGTTTTCTGCTTGTCAATTGATGATGTGTCAATCATGAAGCATTTAGAATGGGATAGTCTAGCACAAATTGGTACCGTAGATCTATGAACCGAGGCCTGTTCAGAAGATGTGCCTGAAGCCTTGTAGTGATGGTCGTCCCGTTGAACGATTCATATAAGCTCCCTCTCGCATATTACTTTATTGCAGGCCTTGACGGCGCAGAAAGGTTCAGTATTGTCTCTGATGCTCTTACTAAATTACATTCCGCTGGAGCTTAAGTTGTAGTAACAACTTTCGACGGAGAACAGGAAAACCAGAAGATGGAAAGTATGGTCGGCTCCAAAATTATAGGTGCAAAGTCAACACTATGGTTTGAGCATCCTGTAACGAAAAAACGAGTGTACGCCATTTACGACTCTTGGCATTTGATAAAACTAATCAGAAATAACTGGAGTAAGGGGGATTTTGTCAGCTCAGATGGAAAGGCAAGCACATGAACAATAAAATATTTTCCTACATGCAACTAATTTCTATGTTACATTAGCAGCTTATTTGCTGGAAGTACATCGAAGAGCTTCGTGAACTCAGGTAAAGGAAGGTTTACGGCTCGGGAACAGGCTAACGGGAAATCATGTTCATGACGAATAAAAAAATGCAAAACCATTATGCCGTCCAGTGGCGTAACGATGGGGGGGGGGGCAGGGTGGCGCGCCGCCGGGTCCCCGGGGCGCCGAAATGGTCAGACGAAGGGAGGTTTTGGTTTGTAGCAAAAGGAACGAAAATTCCAGATGTTTCAGGGAGAAATAGGAGAACACGAAAATTCAAAACTTTGACTATCTTAGAAACTAAAGGCGCACTCTCGAGGTCATCTCCCGCTCGTCGGAGGATCTAACATTTGCCAAGCGGAAGGAACTGAAGTCAAAGTCAAACTTTAAAGTCACTAGGCAGGGTGCCAGCGTCTCCGACCTATGGCTGATTTTGTACTATTTCTGAGATTTTTCGGTCATTAGTTGAACTCATCAGAACACTACGTAATATACTGATACGGTCATAAGAAGTTTACAGTGAACTAATCTTTCTTGATTTTAACTATCATGTAGTTTGATCGTTTAATACGATTCTACGCCATAGCCCTTAGGCTCTATGAACGATTGACAATGTAAGTTTAAATTCTGAGGCAAATATGTGAGCAGTGCCGTAACGAGGTGGCGGTAACGCTGGCGTTCCCATGGGCTGCAACAGCCGAAAGGGCGGCAGGGGCAACACGGGCGCCAAACCAATAGAAGGAGCCAGAAATGTAGAAATTGACGTTTTTAAATCCAACTGTTAAAATAACGTTTGGCTAATATTCACCATCTCATCGTGAGAGAAGCTTTACTTCGTAATATAAAAGGGCTGTTCGTATTGATACTCAGGTGGCAAATAACATTTGCTGCGTTGCTCCTTTGGAGCCTGGCAACTGAAACAGTATATGAAGAAACCCAGGAGACCGGATGAATATCTTGCCTAGGCCAGGCAATCATCCTGCCTTGAGATTTAATAGTAATGGCTAGAAAGTTATGGTTGATTTAAGCGTCAAATCCACTGGCACGTTTAACGAACTGGGACTGATTTAGACGATTGAGATTGAACTTAGATCATCAATACTCCCTTTGATTTCGATTGTCAAGCCGAGTAGGTGACCTTTAACCTTGAACCACTAGCTTTGACCTTCACAATTGAGACGTTTGCAAATTACCTTATACCTCTTATGACCTTTGACTCTCTTCCCGGCATACTAACTTTGACAACACAAGGTAGTTCCCATTCAGGTTCAGCTGAGCAAGTACAAAGCAAAAACGAAAAACAAACATATGTCCCTTCATTTGCTTATTTTTATCGAATCTGCCTCGCGATTTACTACAAATCAATGCACCCTGAGGCTTTTTTTCGTAGTTACATGCAAGTAACATCCTAGTATGCCGTCAGTATGTTAACCAAAGAGGTTTTCTTGTTATGGTTTCAATCCATAGGGAGAGATTTTGACCAAAAAAGTATAGCTCAAAGAGGAACAAGCCTTCAGGAGCTTAGTTCAGACCGCAGAAAAAAGCCGTAATGGAGGTTTCCGCATGCAATTGTCCCTGTCATTGTTGTGTTTCATAATTTAAATAAAGAAGATGACCCACTGCTGTCCTACACTATCAACTTATCCTGAACCACTGCCTATAAGAAACAGTAAACTGAAATATCCCGAAATTGGGGTTGCTAAAGCCCTCTATATACGGGGGGGGGGGGCATTCTGTTCACGTTCCCTGGACGGCAATTTTACCCACTGCGGCACTGTGTGTGAGGTAATTCAGTAACAAAACTACGTCTGAAATTAACTAGTGCGAGCACAACAGAAGTTTCCGATTTACTCCCGCTTGTCTACACACCCTAGGTATTCAGAAAACAAATTTATATAACGAATGTCTTCCATTCTCAACAGACTAGTTAATGTTCCTGAAGATGTAGTGATGTTTCTGCCTCACGTGAATGCGTTTCATAAAAGAATTTTGTAAGCGGCTTAAGTAACTGAGTGCAATCTTGTTTTAAATTAACACGAAGTTTCGTTTCTTCTTGAATGTGAAATTTCACAAGAATTAATTTGCTTTGAAGCGTGGATTAATTTTCCAACACTCCATTATTTCCAATACATTAATGATTTGTGTGAGAAATCTGAAATTGTCCATATATTGTTCCCACAAGTTTATATCATTGCTGTTACACCAAGTTCACACTGCACGACTCATTCCAGTTTTGAATGGCGAATCGGGAATGCATCACGTAGTGATGAGACGCTATTCCTAATTACACTAAACTACAAATTTTTCTTGTCAGGGAGGGGGGCGCCAACCGGTGTTCTCCCCCGGGCGCCGGTTTCACTTGTTAAGGCACTGATGCCGTCCAGACACCAAGCGAACCTGTGGCAACTTCTCTGGAGTTTTTATCAACTGTGAAAGACTCAACAGGCAAGCTTCAATATCCAAAGTTCGACGGCTATGAGGAGACAATAAAGTTTATACGAATCCTCCATACGAATTAAAATTTGACCACTTGTACTATTCGACCAATAAAAAAACATGCTTCGTTTAGTTTTGCTCAGGTGTTTCGAGATACTAAACTCATGCAATTGCATTGATAAGGGTTTTACAAGGCCTTTACATCCATCAAATTCTGCCAAAATCATCGCATTTATTTGAACTGCGTGCACTTACATCTCTTCCCTGAAAATAACTGAGAAAAATAAAGAGGTTTTAGTCATTTACAGCAAGGGTTCCTCGGGACAGTAAGTAACTTGATTGCGGTCGGAAAGATGTTTGAGGAGTTTCTCTCTCCTGAATAGAAAGCAATAAGGTATCAGCACGCGACAATAAATTCTGACAGAAACTATAACATTTCTTCCGCAGATTCCTCACAACATACAAACGCAGCCAAGACCATCAAAGTGTCCTTTTCAGCAGTGAGGAGCAGGGTTTGTACCTCATCGTAATGATGATTCATATTAATTGACTGTCTCCTCACAGCTGTCGAACTGGGGATAATGAAGCTTCCCTGTCGAGTCTTTCACGCCGTGCCACAAGGGTCTTATCTCCAACCTTGGTTTTACCCAGGTGGCCCTCTCTATTTTTATACATACTCAAGTTTCACCTGAACCTAGACTTGATAGGGAATCGCTCTTTGAGAGACCTATTCACGTAGAAATTACGAACCATACGTCTTCAGTTACGATAGTTCAAACGAACGTCAATACAGTATCCCAGAGCACCGAGATAATGACACATTTCATATGTTCTGTTCGTGACCATTATCATGTAATACCTAAAATCATCGTACGCTCGAATTCTCAAATTCTAGTGCGCATGTTTACCCAGGAGGTGAACATCGTACAGTTACATTTGTAAACCTACCCAAAGACAATGTGTCACTTTTAACCACCTGTCTTTCTCTCACTTGATTTTATGTGGGAAGACCTCAGCAGAACTCACCGCATGTTTGTAGGATCGTGTTGACAAGGCGCCAGAAATTTCTGCAGATTAAGGAGGAGCTCAACTCTCTCACCTAAGGAACTGAAGAGGCATTACGTGAAATAACTGGATAGTTTGGTAATGCCTTCACGGAAGGTATCCAGAACTGATTTAAAACAATCGACCAAGGGGCAACAAATAAGTGCCCCTTCCTGCTATAAGACGTCGTAATTATGATTCAATTCTACAAGAGACTTGGCTATCTCGTTATTCCGTTTTCCAAGGCAGGAAGGTAGAGCAAAGCTCTGCATGAAGTAGTGTTGTCTAAAGGGGCAAACAGCGATAAGGCGAAACACTTAATTTGAGCTCACTACATTTCAGTAAAATATGTCCACAAACGGGGAAAGAAATAGACTAGCCTGAAATTCGGTGTCAACATTATTACTCTCCTTCACGTGTAATAATTTATTCTTTTACCATCAACTAAAAGAATAACGGAAATTCGTTCTGAACATCTGAACCAGCTGATTTGTTGAGTTATCTTAGAACCATAAAGTGCTCGTTCCAATTCTTGTAACGTGTTTGACTGTACTTACAGGCTTAATCTTAACACATAAACTTGTAGGAGACGGTTAGTCATCTCGTTATCCTTTCACGGAAATAGTCAGCCATAATCAGGTAAACGAATCGATCAGTTCTTCCAGACTCGTAATCACTGTCAAGTACAAAAGCACATTGTCAAGATTGGTGTAATCAAGTTATCTTGTTGCTATGAAGAGCTTAATCGTTCCACAGACAGCAGAACGTCGAGCGACTCTATCATTCTGGCTAATGTTCCAATTCGGTCCTATGGCTTTGATAGTCCTGGAACGTCGCTTGATGGAGCCAATATCCCTCCATTTAAAGCAACCTCATGGTAGAGTTGTTTGTTGAATGACAATGCCCTGTCAGAAGTCGTGAATACTAATGGCCGTGTTAACTCCGAAGAAAAATGGCGCCGCGTAGAAGATAGGGAGCACCAGACTCGGCTATAGAGAAGCTCAAGTGCTTGACAGGGCTCCAGCATGAAAATGTCGTGCTAAAGAAGGCAAACTCCCTGCTAGAAAGAAAGTTACAGTTGGGTTCTACATGGGAAATGTAAAAAGTCTGCACAAGAACTAAAGTCGGAAGCAGCAATGTTCAAAAGCAGTCCCTTGTTGCTGAAGTCAAGGAAATCGTTCGAAAAGGAATCGCAAGAGACTTCATCACGAGCCATATGAATTTTGCAAACTTTAGAAAGCGTGGATGGCGATACACAGCGAAGGACGACGTGATTGCGATTTCTCTCATTTTCAGGAGTCCGAAGGCGTATGCACGATGGTCGCGTCATTTTTTATGCCTATGACAAGAATTATTAAACTTTGGCTAGGCATATTACACTTGATGGAGAGCTTTCAAGATACAAACATGTATTTCCTCAAGAAGAAACTCCCTATGTGGATGAAATGAGCCTAAAACCACATTTGCAATACAACGAAAGAGAGGACAAAGTCGTAGGCCCCGCAGGGAACCCAAACGCAGAACCGGTGAGGTACACTGAGTTGCAGATAAGATGACGGTGTTTCTAGTACGAAGAATTTTCTTTGCCTGGATGATCCCGGTTGCGTATTTTTTTTTTTTTTTTGATGCATGGAGCGCCTTCAAGAAGCCGGGGTTAATGTCACTGTATGTGTTACGGATCAAGGCAGTGTTTTTTTTCGCAAAGCACCGGTCTTCTAGGGTCACGCAAAGCACATCCCTATTTCAGAATAAACAAGTAAAAAATCTATGTCATGTTCGATGTTCCAGATCTGTCCAGAAGGGTCAGGAACAACTCAACCGAATACGACTTCGAAATTTAAGTAACCATAATGAAGTGGAATTCCACTGAAAATTCAGTTTTGATTGATAATATGAGACACCTTAGGCTTTAGCCAGTACTTTCGCCACACAGTTTGCATCTGAATAACGCAGAGGAAATGTGCGTTGGGTGCGCTATAAATATGTTCAGTCGCTCTGTGTCAAGAGTTAAGAACAGTTAATTTTCAGGAACCATTTGCTGAAGTAAGCAAACGCTACCTCACTATTTGTTCAGTCGATCAAGTTTTTTTGAAGAATGAAATTCGTTTTCTCTCCGGGATAGTTCAATACTTCGTCGACCTCTTCAGCGTAATAATACAGAGCGATGTACATATCTGTGCATCGTTAATTTAGAAATCCTCAACAAGCCAGTGAAATAATTTCCTGCACTGAAGTTATCTCTGGGAAGAACGTGTCCAAGACGTGACGAAAACATTCACGTGTCTTCGGAATCGGAAGCGACGTATCGAGTGCATGAAAGGCTTCTAGACCGACTTATCTGCACACCGTTCAATATACTTTCTCTGCATTAAGAATATAGAATCCATCGTTTAGAGATTCATCTTGGGGTTTTAAAGAAAGGTGGTGGACTCTTGCGATATAACTACACCATCGTCTTTTCAAGACCCTTTCCGCCGGTCTTTAGCCATACGTTTCTAGAATTCAATTAACACAGGATATTGAAAAGTTGGTTAAATAAAATTTTGCTTTGAAATCACAAAAGCTTCTTGCACGGCAACGAAATCAAGTACCTTGACGAACAATTATTCAAAGATTCGCCCAATAATTATAGCGAGAACGAGAAGAACTCAATGCGTGACATTGATATCAATCCTGAAACTAAGGGCACTTTTAGATTGGGATGGAGCCAAAAAGTACTCAGAATTTGAGAAAAGCAAAGTTTAAAAAAAGGAAATTTCGTCAGCAATCCATCTCCAACAGCACGTTATCTCGGCATTACTTCAGACTCTATGCTTCGGTAGGCTCCTCACCTAGAAGAAACAGCTCGAGCTTGTAACTACAAGCTAAATTGTTTCTCGCGCACAATTAAAGAGCACAGAGGTCTGTGGCCAAACCAAATAAAACAATTTAAAGGGCAAGTTTTTCAACAAATGCTTTGCGGTGTATCCGTGTGCAGTTTAGCTCTGATCAAGCCGCTCTCCGAAGTGTACAGGCGTGCCTTACTTCTGGTCACAAGGGCAACATCCTTTGTACTACTAGTGCGTAGAAGTCGAGGCTGGGATACTTACACTCCAACCAAGATTGAAAGAGCGCATGTAAGCCAAAAAGAAACTTTTACCATCATGAGGTATTTTAGTTTTCCTCTGTCAAGTTTTTTCCGGTGGAGCACCAACACCTGAGACTACCATAGCTCTTATTATCATAACGCAGCTACCCTTAGCAGCATTTTTTTCTGATGGCAGATCAGCCTTACACACCCTGCAAAAGAACGGCTATGCTCAATGGCGGAATGGCTTAATCCGGCGACCAACAAAGAACATGGATTCGCAATCCTTTCTACCGACGTAATCGCACATAAAACTGGAATCCGACAAAAAGTTTCTTAAACGCGTTTGGAGAGAAAGTCTCAGTGGGCGACGTTACACGTTTTGCTGTAATACGCTGTTACTGATTCCAGAAGCAAGGGCATTTTGCGTATCGATGCAGTGAGACAACTTCGATGTGCAGCATCTATGCGGTGAAACACGATATCTTAAGTTGCCCCAAAAATGGGCCCTTCACGCATACCAACTGTGAGGAACTGCACATAGCCTTTGACAAAAAGTGTGGCACAATTCACGAATCTCAAAGGTCACGAACAACTCAGGTCGCACAACACAGTATCCGGTAGCCAATGACCAGCAAGTTTTACAGCCACTGGTGTTCCATCCTCTAATTCAAACTCGGAGCATCTAAATATTGTGTCATACATCTCATGAAAAAGCATAGGGGAAAAACTGTTAAACCATTTTATCACAAAACAAGCACACAAGTTAACATTTTACGGAGAATCTGACTACCGCACTTCTTCAGAATTTCGACCGTCGTTAAGTCGTCTCGCACATGTTAGCAAACTCTGCACCTGCAACGCGGCGTATCACACTGTGGAACACTTATTTTACAGCTGTCCTCTGAACAAAAGAAAAATCGTCTTATTTAGATGACATGAAACGTTTTAACAAGCCTAAATCGTTAAAATGAGAACTCTACGATCCTGCTGTGTTCACCACAATTGTATCTTCTTAAGGCGTGTTTCTCGGAGATGCACTAAAATCCTAATTTCAGCACAAGCACTTTTTCTCTTCCCTATTTTTGTTTGTGTCAGCTTCTGGGGTCATGGACAAATTGAATCCTGCATACCTGACAAGGAAACAAAAAAATATGGCAACGTTTCTTTTAGAGTACGTAAACATTTTCATTAAACATATGTATATATCAATACTGAAACCCCAAAAGAAAATTATACCAACACCGCGGAATCCCACATTTACGCAGATGCGTAGAAATGGCATCAATGCCATTAATACAAAATGATACAGGCTGGAACAGAAAAGGTGGATCATCAAAATGTACTCAACAGAGGAGCACATGTGCTTCACGGTTGACATGTGTCTTAACTGATTGACAGTTTAAATGTTCAACAAACGATGGTACGTAAGAAACGTCGTAAGGCGTAATACGTAATTAAGTCACTAAGTAAGAATTCAGTAGTAGTAAGTTAGGTTCGTAAGGTAAATTCATTCATTAGAAGCCAGTCTGGGAGTTTTCCCGTATGACTCGACCGGACGTAAGCAGGCATCAAAATCTATTCTTTCCGTAAGCATACTGTGGGACAGTTCTTCAGATTAGACATCTTAAACTAATGTAGTCTTGTATATCTTCCAGGTTCCTCATAAGTTCAGTAAACGTATGAATATATGTTTATACATTTGTTAATCAAGAGGAGTAACTGAATTGAATGTTCAAGATTATTTGAAGAGTTAAAATGGCTGGTTCACGTTATTATGAATAAACTGCGTATCATGTTCAGAAAACATAATTTTTAGCACATTTGATTTTTTGTGAATGGGAAATCAAAAGAGGAGGAATTTCCCCGCTTCCCATGGAGCTGCAATGCCCACCCGATCAAAGGTATGCTGATAATCAACCCTGTGAAGATAAGGCATCATTATTAGAAGCTTTTCACACTCCATAAGCAAGCAGCACACGTGAAGACCGATAGAATCAGCAGAATAGAAGGTAAAGATAAATCGGAATTCATCACGGAAAATCTAAAATCATCACGTGAAAACTAATCCACCTTTCCACTCTCCACCCACTTTTTTCGACTCCTCCCACAGCGATGCGCATCGCGGGATGCATTTTAGGGTCGACCCGAACGGCGGACAAATTGAACCATTTCTCATAAGCCACCATGCAAATTTCAAATGATATTACTATTATTCCGCGTAGTTTTAACCTCAGTTTTTTCGATTTTCAGCTAAATTATAGGGTCAGGGAAAGGGCTGCAAAATTCTTTGCCGAAAGTTACTTATCAGAAATTAAAATAAAGCTAGAAAACACTGACGTGTTGGTGGCTGGGAAATGCTATCATAGCATGAGGAAAAGCCAGGAGCAGTGCAAATTAAGTTTTGTTATAGCCGAAAATAAAATAACAAGTGCACACTGCACTTGCACTGCTGGGTAAGTACACCGAGTCTTGGTTTAGTCGCGTTACTCGTTGCACGAACTTGATCGGGACTGTCGAAAAAGTCGAGGAAATGAAGATATATATTTTAAGGGTAGTTACTGCTAAATAAAAATTACCACTATTGATGAAACATTTTCATTGATTAAATAAATAATTATTATTTATCATTTGGTTAATATGCTGTACTATATTTTATCAAGCACTGCTCGCTTCGCAGCGTTCCCCGAGCTTGTTCGAGATGCCAGTCAAGTTTACTGTATACTGTTCTTAAAAAGAAACAAATAACTAGTCATAAAATCTACGTATATTTTACACCTTTAACAATTGATAATATTTTTATTATTACTTTATGAGATACATATGTTAGCTATATTTCCTATTCTACCTTATGAAATATTATACATAAATACGTTTGCTGTGTAATATATATTTTGTAAATGTTATTTATGATGTAAACGCACGATAAAACCATTTGAGCTATGCTATAACATAAAATCTATGGAAACAGGTATGTACAATATAAATCACAATGAAGTTTTTTATTTAATAGAATAAACACCACATTTAAACTTATTTCTTCTTCCAGGGAACTAGGCCAGTGCTCACACATAGTGGCCTTAGCTATGCAAATCGCTCAATGGGTTAAAGACGGCTACGAGAGAGTTCCAGAGCCAGTGGCTTCCACGAGTTTACCTCAACAGTGGCACAAACCGCGAGGAAAGAAAATCGTACCGCAGTCTTCGACATCGGTGATATTTGCGAAACCCGACAAGCCGAACAGAAAGAAAAAACCTGTTTATGCAAAATTTCAAGACTATGGGTATATTAACTCCGACAAAAAATCTTATTTCGAGTTCTAACTGCTGTATTTAAAAACAGGGATTCGTACATTACAAAGAAAGATGCAGATACTTTGAAGAAGCTAACAGATGTGCACAGTCCTTTCGGAAATATCGCGGCCAATGTTAAAGACGACGATTTCGGGAAGCCTCTGACAGGATCACTGGCTCCATATTGGGTAATCACTTTCTTCCGCATTATCCTCTTCACTACCCAAATCTATTCTCTGGTCGTACTCCGACACTTCTTCGTCCTCCGATATCTCTCTATCATGGTCCGTAGTATCACGGTTGACTGGATCTTCCTCTATGTCCCGAATCAAGTCAGGCATGAACGAGGTTAGGACGCAGCACACGAACCATACCTGATTAATACAAGGAGTGGACACAATCTGAACTCGGTCGCTCAGCATTTCAAAACATTTGATGCGTCGAATGAGTCTTTCAACATGTACTCGATGCGTTGCTATTTTCTTCGTCAACTCTACGTCGCTTGTTGGCATTTGTCTCTCTGACTGAGCAAAGGGGGGATGTTGATTCTGAGATCTATTCTTCTGAAGTCTTCCTCAACCAAGAATCCTTTGTCGCACATCAATGAATCCCCCGGTAGGATGAAAGATTTCTGCATGAGATCTTCGAGTAACCGCATCAGCCCGGATTGGTTGACAATTTCCTTATCTGAAATCGAGCCAGTGAATAGTGGTGATGTAAACAGCAATCTTCCACGGGGATCGCAAACTACTAGTGCTTTCCAAGTATTTGTTGATTTGTAGTCAGAAAATGTTTGGCTCTGACGAAGCAGACTTGAAGGCATTTGGCATCCAAGCTCTGTACAATCGGCTATGGCTATAGTAGTTGGGAAATCCTTGAGGAATGATTTGGGTGCTGCGGAGAGTATGTCATTCCTGTGCTGCCATAAAGGTAGTTGCATCAATCGTACAAACGAGTAATTTATCCACGACGTGAAAAGGGTCCCAACATCTTGGATACTTACGTCAAATAGGTAGCCAATAAAGCAATAGTCCATGTTGCATCGTAGCTTCAACAGCATCAGGAACAGCTGATTTTCCAATGACAGACTCTTCCTCGATTTGCACTTCCTCGTATACATGATGTTATTTTCCTCAGGATTCGGTATTAGAAACTCAAATAAGACTCGGAAAGATTCATAAGTAAGTCCGGTGCAGTATCTGAAGAAATCGGTGATTTTAGATTGCTGAACCGTTTCTACACTGATTCTCTTCTGTAGCTTCAAACTATCCAGCTCTTGCTTCATCATCTTTTCTCTATCAATCCAGTCCTTCAACGAATTCTTGAGCTTCTCATTCTCTTCTTCCAGTCTTGATACGTGGGCTTTGCCTTGCTTCTCTACCTTCTTGCATGTTTGATCGCGTTTGCGCAGCTTCTTCTCTAGATCCGCAATCATGGCTTCGTAACTTGACGCTTTCCTCTTTTCCGTGCTCAGCAATTCTCGAGTTTCAGCAAGCTGCTCGGTTAGCATTTCAACCCGAGTTTGAAGTTGTACAATGTCCTCCAAAGGAACCCCTAAAAATCAATGAAAAAATCACAGACTGAACTATGTAATTAGCTATAACATATTAACCATAAATAAATTTCCAAAATTTTAAACTTGGTAAAAGTTATCATGAAACACGCTTTTGCAGGAACCATTTGTTTCCGTGGCTAAAGGAATAGCCCAACGGCATTCCCCGGTGCACCAATTTCCTTGCGGGGACCTGAAGCTACCCAGAGAGGAATTTCTCGTATCTCAAGTTACCCCACCCACCCTACGTGAGAACAACTGGGAGAAAGTCAAGGTAACACTGGAGGAAGCAAGGTGCCTCGAAGCCAACACCAGAAACCAAGCGGGATCGGAACTATGGCACAATGAGAGGTCGAAGAGGATTACAGCCTCCGTGTTCGGCACTCTGATGAAACGGAAGAGTCAGATAAATGCCCAACGGCTTCACGATATCCTAAGGAAAAAATTTAGTTCAGAAGCTACACGGTATGGGCAGGTGAGGGAAGACGATGCTAAGCAGGAGTACGTACGGACAAAGGGATTTCACGTCCACTCTGTTGGTTTGGTGGTAAACCCACTATTCCCTTTCCTTGGTGCTTCCCCAGATGCAATAGTCTGCACTCCTAGTGGGGAAGTAGGGATCCTCGAAGTGAAATGCCCGTTTTCCGCACGGACGTCTACACCAAAAGAAGCAGCTCAAAGTAATAAGAACTTCTGTCTCCACCTTAACGCGTACGGTGATCTGGAGTTAAAATTAAACCACGACTATTACTACCAAATACAAGGGCAACTTTTAGTGACAGGGGTGTCCTTTTGTGATCTAATTGTGTATACTCCTTTGGAGGTTTTTGTTCAGAGGCTAGTCCCTGACCCTCAGTGCTTTAAAATCATTCTGGACAAACTCCAAAGGATCTACACCTCTTTTCCTGCCGTTTTTAATAATTAATCTATTCGTGTTTCTCGATTTACTGCCTTTTTCAACAAACAGCGATGTGTTACTGTAGTCAAGAATAAATGTTTACTTACACCTGCTGCTGGTCTCGACTTCTTTCGGGCAACTCTTGCCCGTACAGGGAAAAGTGGTAATGGACACGGACTCATGGACAGTAGAGGACCCCACGCTAGATTGCTCTCTTTAAAAAAATAAGCTTATAAACTGCAATAAAAAAAAGTATTTCTATAACGTAGACCTCATGGGTCTCGGGTCGGTATCATATTGGTCGCCATTAAGTTCAGCATCATCGCCAGTTTCGGCAGCACGTCCACCCTCAACAAGTAAGATGGCAGGACCAGCTTCAGCAACACTTTCATCCATGGAAGGGGAAGCAGATTTGCCACGTTTAACACAACGTCCACCCTCAGCAAGTAAAGTGACGGACTCGTCCAACTTGACGCCTTGCCTTGATTTGACGAGCATGGAAATACTTAATTTATATCTTGAAATTCTGCTAATGAAAACGTTTAATACCTTTTATTTGACGGCACTCTTGCCTCTCTCATTGTTGAACCAACTGAACCGTGGACGCATGCTGGTCGGGGATCAGGAAATTGATCCGTTGGTCCGTGCGGACTTGCAAAGTGCTAATAACGTAAAGTTGGTTACTACAGCGATGAACTGAACTTAACCAGAATATAACTTACCAATGAACAAACATGCCTATCCTTAAAATTGCTATTTACATTTAGCTGTGAATGAGGTCTTCCACAGAGTTTAATCCATCTCAAACACTGGTCAAGATTTTTTTTCGGTTTCGGGAAAGGAACAAAAGTTATGTCCTTATGATGTCTTGAATCACTTTTACAAAGACCCCACGAACAACGTTTCACCATTTTAATTTGTTTAAACTGCTTAATTAACGAAAGAATTGGAAAAAGACGCGATTTTGAGCTGTTTTCTCATAAGAGCCTTCAGAAGAATGTCCGCCGTTTCGTTTCTACGATCATTTGACGTTGCCAGAGGGTGGCAAGGGGGTCGGAGCTTGTCTCCGATTGGTCGCCCACTGCGGAGGCGGGGCTTAACGGGTGGAAAAGTGGAAAGGTGGATTGGAGGGATAAAACGGGAATAGTAAGCTCTTCGTGCAACAATAGTGATTTGAGTGGACCTAGCTTTAATGTGGAAGTTTTAATAATTTCACGATGTTTTATTGCTACATAGATCTATCAGATATGAATCTTGGATGTTTTCTTTCAAGGATATCAATGCCAATTCTCGGCGGTTTATACCCAAAGAAAGTTTGCCCCATTGCAAGCCATAGCACTCTAAGCATCAACTGAGGGACTCGCGGCATTGCAGCATTATTTGAGCATTAACCGACAGATGCATGCTGACCTAGACCAAAGTGAGATGGCGTTAGGTACTATGTTGTTTATGAACTATCAGCATCTAAAGGGCAGTGTAAAAGAATCTTATTCGGCGTGATTTGTAGGAAACCGCTTGCGACATCCTAGCAGTAGTAGCCATGCAAACACTGTTATGGCGCAAAACAGCATAATTGCTCGCTTTTACTATTTATATACTTCGCTTTTTTCCTGCAGAATTATGGCATACGCGAGAGGGATAATTCTGAGGCTTCTTGCCGCGGAGACGTGCATATTGAAAGGCTGTTCCAGAAGTACATGAGGCAAGATTTGATTGTGATAGATAAGCCTAATCATTGCAACTGAACACAGATAGAGCCAGGATCTTTAAATCAAGTAAATGCGGATTTAGCCCTTCGTGGGCATTACTTGCGAAGCTGTATAGTCAATTGGTCGATTTAATCTGATGCTGGCCGCGCTATGATACGACAACAACAAGCTACCCACGGGTGCTTTCTTTGGAACCCCACTGAAGGAAATAGATACATTTTAATGCGAGAAACTTCAGTAGAAGGAATCCACGTCTAAGTTATTGCTAGTTAATGTCACGTTAGACAGTTGCCAGGACCCATTGCGCGCAAGACCATCGAATGTAATAGAGAATGCGGTTCGATTTCTGCCTACACTTTGGTAACAATGCGATTAAATTAAAACAGAAAAATTAACGTGATTTCTTATAATTCTAGCAATCACAGTGAAAGTAGGAAGAGGACATGCTCGGGTCTATCCTAAGCCATGTGAAAGATAGCCGAAGTATCCGAGGTGGAGTCCACCAGTACATCTAGGATGTGCATGTATTCACGGTATATTTCTTCGTGTTTGTTCCTGGTAGTTGACAAAATGCGAACGCGTTTTAAGAACAATATCTGAGCTTCGTGTACACAGGCATGGAGTTATGGGGTACAGTCCATTTCTTCATCAAAGAGGACTCAACTTCTTTCGAGCTTTTATTCCCATTTACATTAATGGGGTATTCCTCAGTGTAATAAGATATTTCCTACTGTTGTGAACGAAACCGAGTCAGCAAGCAACTTTGGTCAATGCAGAAAAAGAAATCCGTTATCAATTAACGCCTACAGAGGGTGCGTAATTGTCGTCTGCTAAACGTATTTGATCTACTGTCCCAATGTTTATGAGCACTATCAACATCTAGTCTTGTTTTGGAATTAGTGTGGTGTGATACCGTTTGTCACATTATGCCGGGAATCTTCATACATATACCAGAACAAGAAATACTGAGAAACTTTCAATTTATCATAAGCGATGCCCTTAAGAAATAGATTTAGTGGATTTCGGGAGCCAGATTGGAGCCAGGAATGTTACCCGAAACTGAATTTCCTGACATAGTTACGTACCTTACTGAGGCGAAAACTTTTTGACAGAGCATATGAACGCAAATAAACAGTTTGAATGGGTATTTGTATGTCGAGAGTTGTTTTGTTGGCGACGTTCTATCCTATCAAACCCGTCGTTCGTGCCACCTGATTAAAGGCCGAGTAAGTTAAATAGGAACAGTCAGTGACATTTTAAGCTGTATCAAAGTATTGATTACTATTTCTTACATTTCGAAATTTCACGCTCGGTCTCTGAACGAAACAATATTGAAGGTCTGGGTCACACCGGAACCTGTTCGCACTGTGATCAATGCTCACTTGACCTGCGCGGCTGCGTGAATTCATCCTAGGATTTTCAAATTGTGAAAATCGTTTGCTCATCTATGCTTTGATATAGGCTCATGCTCGGACGTTGCTGCACTTCTGTTTCGCGTCATGCAGGCAACGAACACTAAGCAGAATTCTTTGTGCACATCACTGACATGTTTTTGAACCAATCCGTAGCAGAAAATAGTAAGTTTGTTCGTTACCTATCCTAGAGACATGATTTATTCAGACTCTTTTCCTATTTCACGGGTATCCGAGGATAGACTTGACCAAATAATTACTTCCCAGAGGAAGGAACAATTTCAATGTATCCGTCCCCTTCTGAGAATGAGAAAAGATTAGAACCAAGCCGTTATGTGTCTAAAGCCGCAGTCTCGCAGCATCGGATCAGCAGTATGCTCTACACCTCATCACACGGGTTATAGCGCTGCCGAAAGCTCTGCGATAAATCTTCAACCACGATTTCATGGAGTTAAGTTAGAAAGGCCTGATGGAGAAAGGAACGGCTTTTTTTTAAATCTCAAACATTACTAATGAACAGTCTGAGGGGAGACTGCCTTGACGTAATTTACAGCCTCGGGGGCGGTGAGGAGGCCTGCAAAGAGGCATCAGGACGGCTAAAAGCAAATTTTGGCCGAAGGGACGTGATCAGGGCCGCACATCTACAAGCAATTGAGAGGCTCGAGACAGGCGAGGGAAATCCAAGCGCATTTACGCGTTTCTCGGAAAGGGTCAGGGCCCATCTGTTTGACCTGAATCGGAAAGGCGAGTCTGTAAACAGTGATGTAATTGAAAGAATCTCTGCAAAGCTGAACGTACAGGATCGTTTGGCCTGGAATGAGAGCAACATGTGCAATAGGGAACAACTAACCCTTCTTCAGTTCGGTGACTGGATCTGCGCCAGGGCGTCGGCTAACCTCAATGCGTACGACTTAGCAGCCGAGTAAGGCTGGAGAGAACCCAGGGAAGTGTTCAGTAAGGCAGGGAAAACCCAGCAGGTGAGTAACCATCAGGCCAGTGGACAAGGTTCCATAAACTCGCAACGGCACACCACGGCAAACAGATTGCTGGAATGTGTGAAATGCGGCCAAAACCACCGACTTTTTCACTGCGAGGCATTCAAGGCTATACCTCCCTCAGAAAGAATAGGGCTAATCAAGGAGTCCAAGATCTGCTTCTCCTGTTTAGGTGGAAATCATGTGGCTCGCAATTGCCGAAGTGCCAGGGTGTGTGGCATCGACAGGTGCTCTAGGAGGCATCACCGGTTGCTGCACGAGTGCGAGCAAGGGGAGAACGCGGTCGTCCCCAATGTTCACATTAAGGAGTCCACCGCAAATGTAGCATTTGGGACCTGAAGTCGCCTTCGTCCACGACGCGAACGGTAGCAAAATCAAGGTGAACGTTTTATTCGACGAGGGTAGCGAGACGACGCTCGTGAAAGAATGGTCGCTGAAAAGACTGTCAATAGAAGGTGACAAAAGCTAACTTCGGATCAACGGAGTTGCAGGGGTAGCAAGCGAGTGTCTATCACAAAAGGTTCATCTCCAGTTCCAGGCTGTGGAAAGTTCTGATGCGTTCCAGATTTTGGCGCGGTCAGTTCCAAGGGTCAGTCGCCCTCTCGGCATCGTATCCCGGCCGGAACTTAAACGACGATGGAGGCACTTAAATGGTTTGCCATTGTCGACGACCGTAGGAGAGATCTTGCTAGGTCTGGATAACGCGGAACTTTTGGCGCCAACTGAAACACGTGTCGGAGCAGTTGGCTAACTCACAGCCTTGAGAACCCCCCTCGGATGGATTGCCAGAGAAGAACTGGGTAACAAATTGTCTCAGGGAGCTCGAGTAAACCTGGCCGTTCGTGGTCGCCACACTTCTCTCGAGGAGGAGTTCCGAAAGTTTGGCGACACCGGGTACTTCGGAACGGAGCAGATAGTTGAGATGAAGTTAGCACCTGAAAATAAACAAGCCGCGGAGATTGTTACACAGGGGCACGAGGCAGCTAGATGTCGGCTACGAGGTCCCCCTCCGTGGCGTTCAGGAGAACCCAACCTGCCCAACAATTGGAAACTTGCTGAGCATCGCCTGTCGGGGTTGTTAAGACGCTTCGTCAAAAATCCCGGGTACAAAAGCGATTACCGTAAGGCGATCAGTAAGTATATTGGTGTGGATTACGCCCACGAAGTGACGGACCCCAGTGAGCTGTCTCACCTGGAACAGTATTTCTTGCCGCATCACGGAGTATACAAGAAGTTTACAGCCGAACGAAAACTCCGGGTCGTGTTTGATTCCGCGGCTGTTTTCAATGGCAAGTGCCTCAACGATGCGTTGCTGACAGGTCCTCGTTTACAGAACTAACTTCCGCTAGTCCTCCTCAAATTCCGGGAAGGTGCCACAGCGTTTTCTGCCGACATAGAGGCGATGTTCAGTAGAATCCGGCTGCATCCCACGGACGCTAGGTATCATCGCTTCCTCTGGACGGACCCCTTTCCAAGGAGACAAAAGTTTTCCAAATGGACCGTGTGACATTTGGTGATTGCTGCTCCCCGTTCACCGCTATCTTCGCTACTCGCAAAGTCGCTCTGGAACACGGTAATGGGGACCAGGCAGCTGTGAGGGCAATCAGGGAAAACCCTTACGTGGATAATTACCTGCACAGCGCCAAAACTGTGGACGAAGCCACTGAGCGAGCTTCTGCAGTCCGTGATATTTTAGCGAAGGGGGATTTCCACCTGGCCAAGTGGATCTCCAATTCTCCGGAACTAGTCAGGGCAATGGGACCACGGGACCTGGACGACGAAATCATTCCCCAAACAGGGGATGATGCACATCTCCTTGGAGAGGACAAACTCGCAGTGAAAGTCCTCGGGACATGCTGGAGACCGACGAAAGATCTTTTAGGATTCCAGATCGACGTCGGAGACGTCAAGTTTCCCAGAAGAGGCCTATTGAGCAGGATGGCAGAAATCTTCGATCCTTTAGGTCTACTGTCACCCCTGACCGTGAAGGCCAAAATAAGGCACCGCGAACTTGGACTGTGAGGGCTCGATTGAAATGATCCTATTCCGGATGAAACTGTCTCGTGGTGGAAGCAGTGGATCGATCAGCTCGTGGGACTGAAAGAGTTTACGATTCCCAGATGCCTCTTCAGCGCCGAGGAACACCTCGACCCCTCGGAACTGCACACCTTCGTGGACGCGTGCCAAGAAGCCTTGTCTGCGGCTGTCTACCTGCATAACAAGTACGTTGACGGTGAAGTCCAAACTCATCTAGCCATGGCACAGACTAGACTTACTCCAGTGAAAACAATTTCGGTGGCGAAGCTGGAGCTACAAGCGGCCCTACTTCGAGCTCGCTTAACCCACTACGTCCAGAAGGGGTTAACGCGCCCGGTTGAGAGACGACGGTTCTGGACTGACAGTTCGTGTGTCCGGAATTGGATAAGGGCGACCGCTTCACATTACAAGCCGTTCGTCAGCCATCGTATCGGGGAGATTCAGACCCTCACCGAATCCACGAAATGGCGCCACGTACCTGGACGTACTAATTGCTGCGATGTCGCGACCCGATCCAGCCTAGAGACTGGATCAGTCTGAAACCCCGTTTGCCATAACGGGACCGAATTCCTCAAGCAGCATGAGTCTTCATGGCCCAAAGACTTGCCTTGGCTGCCGAACGAAGAGGAAATCCGTCCAGCCTTCGAAGCTGCTTCGGAAAAGGTAAATTTGAGATCCACAGCCTGGGATGATCTGGACCTTGACCCCGAAGAGTTCACCAAGATCCATGGGAAATGCCTGGACGCCGTGTTGGCGTGTCAAGCGGAAGTATTCGGAGAAGAGCAATGCGGGAAAACTCTGAGGAAAACGTCCCGTTTATTGCCACTCAACCCTTTTTTAAGAAAAGATGGACTTCTTCGAGTGAGCGGGAGAACTGACGCAGTCAAACTTCCGTTTGACAATCGGCATCCGGCCATCTTCCCAGCGAGACATCCTCTCACCGAGTGCGTCATCCGTGTGTTTCACCGACGGCTGAGGCACGCCAGCTTGGACTACGTGTTGTCCCACTTGAGGAAATTCTACTGGATCTTGAGGGGAAGAGAAGCCGTTAAAAGGTCGCGGAGAAACTGCCAGCAGTGTCGGAAGGAAGTAGCTAAACCTTACACACAGATGATGGCAAACTTGTCGGAAGAGACTCGCAGACGACAGCCCGCCATTCTATCATACCTCGGTCGACTACTTCGGGCCCCTTGTAGTCACGTACGGGCAGAGAAGCGTCAAGCGGTATGAAGCGCTTTTTACCTGCATGACGACTCGGGCTGTTTATCTGGATCTGGCACGGTCTCTCTACACGGACGACTTCTTGCTTGTGTTGCGTCGCTTTATTGTAATCCACGGCAAGCCCAAGTCTATCTATTCCGATAACGGGAAAAATTTCATAGGAGCTGACAGGGAGCTGAGGGAGCAGGCCCGCTGCGTCGAAGATCCCTCCGGAGTAGAGCAGTTCTGCCGAGGCAAAGATATCGAATGGAAGTTCCAGCCACCGGGTGCACCTCATTTTAGCTGGGTGCATGAGAGCTTAGTGCGTTCTGCGAAGAAGGCCCTCTACCGGACACTGGAAGCTGAGAACCTGGCCAACCGACAGCTGACAGAGGACAAACTGCGGACCCTGCTCTACGAGATCACCGGGTTTTTTAATGGGCGCCCCCTCGTTTACGTAAGCTCCGACTCTAACGATTTCCGTGCTCTAACGCCGAACCATCTCCTGCGACGCGCTTCGAGTGTTCATGTTCCTGCAGGACACTTTCGGAATCCCGACCCTCACGAGCGGTACAAGAACGTTCAACGTATCGCTGGGATCTTCCGGGATCTGTAGAGAAAGCTGTACCTGCCCTCCTTGGTAGCCAGGACCAAGTGGAGGACGAAGGAGCGAAACTTCCGTGTGGGAGACGTAGTCATGGTGGCCGAAATAAACGTGCCGAGGGGGAAATGGAGCGTCGGCCGAATCACCAAGATCCACACGAGGAGGGGTCAACTTGTCCGAGCGGTCACGCTGCGTACAGAGTACGGAACATACACTCGCCCGATTCATCGCCTACACCTACTGGAGGAGAGCAGCCCCAGGCAACCCGGATGCCTGCTCTGGGGGGGGATGTTCCGGCGAATTAGGTTAACTAAGCAGAGTCTATTTAAGTTTGTCATCTTGTGTTGGGAAAGTGTGTGTTTCGTGGAAAGTATTGCTATAGCTAAAACTGTCGCAATTTCGTAGAATCCGAGTTAATAATTAGTCGTTTGAGTATTGTAACAATGACTTGCGTTATGTAGCCTGACCCCCTAGAGTATAAAAAGGGTCATCGTTTGTCTGTCGTTAAGTAGTTGTCTTCTAGCAGTAGTGGTCTGCAGTAATCAGTAATCAACTTTGAATTCAGACAATACGTTTCGAACGCAAAAGCTGAAGCAATTTCTTTGAGCGCTCTAAGTACGAGCTGGTCCTCCGTAACATCCTGTTCCTACAAGCCGGACCTTCTCAGCGCAGTACGGTTCGACGGAACACATACCAAGAGCAAACTTCGGCACAAGTTTCGAACAAGACGTGTCACGGGTTCTCATAAAGCTGCTGCGTTGAGAACCAATTATCGAGTCATCAGCAAAATCAGTGCTGCAGAGAATTTGCTACCCCTTGCCCTGTTCATTTTCTTTGTTTGCAACATGGAATGTAATGGTATTTTTTATTTCATTATTATAGTGGTTCAGTTTAACTTTTTGTTTCTCGTTTCTACTGATTGGATTTTCAATCCATATTTTTTTGTTGAAGTATGTGTCTGAAACCTCTGTTTCCATTATTTGTTTAGCGGGGAACTGTCCAAGAAACGAGATGCACGCGAGAAGTATGTGAGGAGATTAGAAATTTTGGGGCACGAAGACGTTACCGTTAAACTTACCGACTCGACCATTGGTTAAGATTTTCCGTACTTGGGATATCGCCCGATGCACCTGCCATGTCATCAGTTGTCACGGGAGGGTCCAGTAAATGTTAAATGCCACCACAAGCACAATAACCCCCTTGCATTGGAAGCGCCAGCTAGAGATACGGAGGACAGTGCGCATATTGTTTACAAATGCACCTAGGGATGTTCACCACTGAACGCTCATGACTGCCACTTAGTAAAATATGCAACCAAAGACTGCCGCATGATTGAAGTACCCTGTGATACTGCCTTCTTTATTGTCGCCCTTCCACCTGCAGAAAAGTTCTTCCAGTGCGCCGCGCTGCCAGGACTTCACAGCAAATATTTCACCAGTGAAAACTCACTTACTCACCTAGCTCACAGCATGGATGACTGGGGGTCATTTTGGGTAACTCCTTGCTTTATACTTGAACATTTCAACAGGATATTGTCAAAACGGTGCAATTGAAATTCGGGCTTCTGCGGACCGAATGGTACATGATCTGCTTGTTAAAAAAGGCCATTGTATTTGAAGTAGTTGACCTTATGAAACAGTTTAAATTAATGGCTGAAATAAAATTTTGTTCACACCGAATTACTAGGCATTCCCAGTTTAGTGAATCAGAAACTCTGCGATTTCACCGGGACAGGTTTGAAGAAGGGAGCAAGTCTAGTTGGGATTTGGGCATGGCTTGAAAAAACTCTAAGCACTGAGGAGAAACATGTAAGCTGCTTTTCGGTTTGACAGTAAGCCAGGTGTTTCGTACGGTTTCGCACACAACGTGGTGGCATTTTCACAACTAAATTGTATGGTCGCGCCATCAAAAGAAGTATTCACTGCACATAGTTGAAAGACGGAAGATTTTTCGTTATAGAAGATTGATTTCATGTTTCAGATCCGTTGCTCTAGATGGGGCAATGATCCTTGGATCTCTGCTTGAAGAGACTGAAAGGGAAAAAGCATTTTATCTCACCATTTCCAATTCTTTGAGTCTTAACGATCTCACTGTTAGACTACATCAAGGCTCAACGTTACGAAGGATTACATGGTTTAGTTAAGAGGTATTTCAGAAATTTCTTGTAACATCTTACAGATCGCTTGTTCAAATTGTCTAGGAACCCAACTAATTTACATTTAGTTCCCCTTTCGTTTTCCGAGTGGCCTCGTTTAACACACCTTTTTTAGCTTCGTCCCCAAAGCAACTCAGGTAAGTAGTAAATCGTTAGCTGCTATTTACGAACTGCCATTTTCAGATATGCTTGCTATTCTGGCAGAACCGCCTCGCATGAGGACTCCCAAACGAACAACTCCAGGTGTACAACAACAGAACTTTAAAAAAAAATGGTACGGTGAACTGTCATTTTTCAGAACCACGACAACTGACTCCCTATCAGAGGTACCGTCACCCATACTGAATACAGGCTCGCACTTGAAGAACGCGGTTCTATGCCTTGATGCGAATGCACACAGCTTACTATGGGATAGTCTACGCTTAGATAACAAGGGCAAGACGTACTCATGACATTTGACCGTCTGTAATACTGCGACAGGCGAACTCTCATACGTCGCAGAAGAAATGACATTTGCCGATGTGACACTGGTAGGTGATAAGGTTATCTGCTCGAACAGGAAATGCTTAGACATTCCGTCGTTATCCGACCACTTTTATGCCTATGTTTAATGCTTACATCGGTGGCACTTAAATGACTCAGTAAAAAAGAATCGAAGAATCCAAGCCTTCACAGATAGCATTCTAGTGACTCCAAAACACGTAGACCCTAACGGACGAAATTTGCTGCGCAATGCACTGAACACCGTCTACCAGCACGGTACAGGACTAAGACTTACTTTCAGCCCTGAAAGAAAAAACACGGACTCGATATATCTGAGTGAAAAGCGTGCACCAGGAACTTTTTGTCTTCTCTGGAACGGACCCTTAGTTGCAGACATGAGGATTGCGGTATCCCGGAATATGTTTTGACGACAACTTTACGTGGGCTTCCCACATAAAGAGAACAACCTCAAAAGCTACCGCAGAACTTCAGGTCGTCAAACACCTTACTCCCGATTATTAAAGGTGGGATGGATGAAGTCAAGCTACTCGGTCAGAGAACGGTATTCTAGTATTTCCTGTATAGAGCCTCGGTTTGGGGATCATGCTCGGGCCCATACTCTGAAACCTCTGGGATTCGTGCGGAGACAGGCGTTACTGTCATATACCGCAGCCTTTTAACCACGTACGTCTCAATCACCTACCTGGAATCAGGAATCCTTTCTCTGAGCCTGAACACGGAGAACAAATGGTAGTCGACTTCATGCTTGGTTTATAACTTCCTAGCATGACATTTTATTTTAACTAAAACCTACTTATCATTTTTTCACACTTCCTGTCGTTTTTATCAACTCGGGTCAAAGAACGCTGAACATCAACCGTTAACACAAGTCATGCCAACATCTGCTAACGCTCAAGCTCATCAAGTAACAGATATTACAGAACCACTTTATTTTTTATAATTGTTAAACTTTCTGAACTAGCTACTTTTCCTTTCAAGCTTCTCGAAGGGACCGAACCAGGGAACGATCAAGTGAACTTTCCGATGATCTTAATTTCGAGGGCTTCCTTCCAGTCTCCACAAAACTCATGGGCTATGCAGGTAACACATGTTACATTCTAATTACTTTATTATGCAATTTAAATTATTGTCTCATTCTCTTTCTTTTATTTATTTGTAAAGGCTAGCGATCAGCTCAACCGACCTCGATAACCAAACACAACAAGACAGTTAAAACTCTCGTCCTTCTTCACAATCCAGCTCATTGCATCTTGTTTGATAATCATCTTGGAGGTTTGTTAATAGTACTAGCTATAACTTTTTTTCTGTTGTTAGTCTTGTTATAATTAGGTTATCACTTCTTATCCGGTGTTATAGGCTTATATTCTTATTCCCAAGTCATTCGTCCACTCTTTTCTACTTTAAACAAACCTGTTATCACATACTATCATCTTCAAGAGATCCTCCAACGAATGGAGCAACTTTGGCAGCAAAATCAAGCTTGCTTCTAGCAGTTGTACGTTGGGCATCCTCCACCTCGAACTAGTCCACTGTACGATACGCAAGAACTCAGCAAGAAGTAGTACAATTATAGCCTTTTGTAAACGTAACAGAATTAGAGGCAATCGAAACATTCCAGCCTCTTCTCATGCAGGAAGCTGGATAGGATTGATGTGAACTTCGAGCATGAATATCTAAAGAGGCCCTTGGACGACAAAGCCTGGTAAGACGTAAGGTTGTTGTCTATTTATTGGTGGGTATTTCTTACTCTGGATTAATGCCAGTGTTCCTCTTTTGCAGAGAATAACCAAATGATTTGGTAGTGCAGCGTGCTTATAATTTCTCTTCACACGAAGAGTACCTTACTCGTCCAAGGAAAGTATTGGGATTCGTTACCCACAGTCTTTGAGTAAACATAAAGATCAGGTGTGACGAGTAATCTCGCGTTACTAAATTCGCGAGGTCTGGGGCACAAACCAGCGTGATGTTTGCAGTATCGCTAACCAACTTCTCGGACATTACAAAAC
Source organism: Eulimnadia texana (assembly GCA_002872375.1). Classification (NCBI taxonomy): domain Eukaryota; kingdom Metazoa; phylum Arthropoda; class Branchiopoda; order Diplostraca; family Limnadiidae; genus Eulimnadia; species Eulimnadia texana. The sequence goes on along the minus strand of NKDA01000002.1, from coordinate 7,811,287 downwards.
TTTTCAATACTGAGAAGAAAGTTACTCTCATCAAGGACGACCTGCACACTCAAAATGTCTCGCAAGGAGTAGAAAACGGAAGTCCTGGATTTTCTATGAATAAAATAGCTCGCAGATTCATTTTCCTGTGGATACATCTAGCTAGTGTTACCTGAACGATGGGCGCACAAATCTGGTGTTGTAACTAGCAAGTTCAACATGGTCAATGAAACAACAGAAACGTGCAGAGTGGAGCTTTTACAGCACAGGAATGATTCCAAACCTGCTTGCTAGATTTTAGCCAACAACATTCATTAGGAGTGCACCTGCAAGTTCAAAAGCTACCAAGGAAGCGTCATTGATCTACGCAGGGACTTAAAATGAGAAGCCTCACTTACAAGTACTAATTACATTGAAGTGAACAAGAGATACTTGTCGCCTAATATACTAGCTTAACTTACTCAATAGTATTTAAAAATAACAGAACATATTTACCGACTTTTCGGGCACGTGTTGACTTTGTCAATTTCCATCGACGATCGTTCATCATTCGTCTTTCGTCTGCTACGGTGAGTTACACTGGAGTCCGACTGGCCGAGCAACGGCGAAAGTCAAATCGATTTGAATGGGAAAGACCTGACGCTTGACTGCCGCGTCATCCCTCAGGCTATGAATTTCGCTTTTGACGGCTGACTTTGCGACTTTGACTGACCCGTGTATCGCACCCTTAATACCATGAAAATTGTTGATAGTTCAGATCTACGCCGCTAGGCGTTGGATTAATTTTTTTTTTTTTACAATTTTCCGTTACCGCCTATAATAATTTTAGAAGAATAATTAACATATTGGGGTTTATTATTATTTAGATTTATGTGATTTATTTTATTTGCATACCAGAAAAATTGATTGAATATCATCGATACGTAATTCGATACAAAATTTAAAGTTTAATTATATTGTACCGAATTAATTCTAATTTAAAAACAAAATACGAATAGCAGTTTAATGAAAACAATGGCTCCGTCAACCCACGTACAAATGACGGTACCTTTTGCGGTGCCTTTTTGGTGACCTTGAACTAGGTCGTTTGAAGGTAGTTCACTATTAGGGTACATGAGGGGGGTCCAGGCTACTATGAAAAGGCACTGCAAAAAGAAACTGAGAAACTACGAAAAGGCACTCTAATGATGCCTCTGTACAGTGTTCTGTACGGTATAAAACACCATTGCTCTGATTCGTTTTTACGTGGATCATACGGCCATTAACTGATGCAGAAAGCTTCATTTTTGGGAAGTTTTGAGGGAAAAATAAGGGGGGAAAATATGGGGAAAGGATACTTGATATCTGCAAGGGAAGGGGGAAAAAGGGAGAACCGCGCCCCCTTTTAGGTAAAACAGAAAACCGAAAGTGGAACCACTTCTCATATGGCAGCTTGCTGTTTATCCTCAACCTGCATAACATTGTGTATATACTTGCATGCCACCAGGTGAACAACAGATAAAAGGACTTGGACGCTTTTTTATCTCTTTCACTGTTATTATAACCAAACGCATTAAAGTTTACATTATTAGATTTAATTATAAATTTGAGAAGTTTTGTTGAACCTAACTTGAAAGATAACACTGAATTTGAAATGCCGCTAGAACGGAGGTCTTCGCTAATCTCTGGTAAAATACAAGTATAAGAGAAGTGTGTCCCTATTTGTGCGACTAACAGCATTTGTCCAATTCAGGTAACAGTAACCTCGAAGGCCGTTTGAATTTCGATGGCAAAACAGAACCTTCGAGCCCAGTAGAGCGAGAAAGAAACGAGCGGGGAACTTTTTCGCGCTGCAGCAGCACAGGGTCCATCAACACGCTATCCTCGTCAGCTCACAATACTGGTAAACTTAATCGGCTAAAAATACCAGAAAATGGTAAACCAATGTCCTTTTGTTGATTTTTGTTTTTCCAGACGATGAAGATAGCGACGGGAAAAGCACGATGAGCTACAAAGAACGCAGGCGTGAAGCTCATACCCAGGCCGAGCAAAAACGCAGAGACGCCATTAAGAAAGGCTACGACATGCTGCAGGATCTCGTGCCCATGTGTCGGGACCAGGATCCCGTCTGTGGCTACAAACTGAGCAAAGCAACAGTTCTGCAGAGATCGATAGATTACATTCAAGTAAAAGAAATGTCTTTCTATTTCATTGTCGAGAGTGATTAACGCAACATTTGTTCTTGGGAACAGTTCTTGCAGCAGCAGAAGAAGAAGCAAGAGGAAGAGCTCGCTGCATTGAGGAAAGAAGTTATCGCCCTGCAGATCATGAAAAGTAATTACGATCAGATAGTCAGCGCCCATCAGAACCAACCTGGACATCCCGACAATAGAGTTTCCGAAGAAGTCAAGTTTCAAGTGGTAAAGCTCTATACACCATTCTGCTGTAAAAATTTGTCGCTATTATTTTTTGTTTTTCTTTCAGTTTCAGACAATCATGGAAAACCTGTTCCAGACTTTCGATAGCATGGTCTCCGTTTCGAGCTTCATGGAGCTGTCGAGTAGCGTTATAGCCTGGGTAGAAGAGCACTGCAAACCTCAGGTAATGAATTATATATATTAATGAGATTTAATGTAAAGTCTACTGATTTATTTTTTGTAGATGCTCAGAAACCTCGTGACGACTGTACTACACCATTTTGGACAAAAATGAAATGTTAATTCTTTGATTTTCTTTCACAAATTCTAATTTCCTCATAGTTTTCGTTTTTACTGTCATGTTCAATTAAGACTTCTATTTTTGTTCAAATTATGTCTGGATAGATTTGGATGTGGAGAGAAAATTACAAAAATTATTTTCTTTGTTACTAATTCAAAATCAATGTAGAACGAGATAAACAAAAGCGATGAAGAAAGTTGAATATAGTCTTACTTAAAAATTAAACTTTAGAATAACTAAAATTATTGGAGACATAAGTAATAAGAAACAGTATAAAATCTGTACAAGTAATACGGTGGATTCACAAAGAAAGAAAAAAAAATTGCACGCCATCTAGCGGTGAATTCAAGAACTAAATTTAAGCAAGAGGCAAAACAAAACTAAACTTTGTATTCAGCGACCCGACGTACCGCACATTGCACCTCACCGCGTTGTTGATTCGGCGGATCTTGGTGAATCGTACGTGCTATTGCAAACGTGTAGCGCTGAATCGGCAATAGCCAGAATTAATTTTGACATTTGCGGGCACTCTGATACTGTATTAATAGGAATTGATTGTTTATATTCTTCTCCTGGTAAGAGTTTTCTTTGTTTCAGTTAGTATCAAGTCGTTAAGTGCTAATCTTCTAAGGCTTTATAACTGAATTTCCTCTATATATAAAAGTTCATCTTTCACTTGAGACCATTTTGGTATTTTTTAAACATTTAGTTCTGTATATAGTTGTCTGCTTTGATAGTTGTAATTTTAAAAAAACTTTTTTCAGAGATTCTAGGAAACACAGAACATTATTTTGAATCATGAGACCAACAGGGATTTTGCGAAACATCAACAGGATGCTGGACTACTACTCGCACTTCAGTCCGTCTCCATTATCGATAAAGCAGTTCATTGACTTTGGTAAATTATAAATTCTGTTAGGAATTGTTATTTATAGATTAGTGACCTTGAAAACTAGCTTCAAGGTCAAATATAGGAGTCCTCCCCTTGTTTACTGCAAGTTTTATCTCCTTAAACGTTTTAACCAAACAAGAACTTGACTTTGATTGCCATTTCGTGTAATCGACGTTAGTCTAAGTTTTTCTGTTTTTTAATCAAATAAATGAGTTAAATAAGATTTTTTTGACAGGACGAAGTGCAAATGAAGTCCGCTCGTACGAATTTCTTCGGCAGGAGATTCCCGTTCGGCTCGCAAATATCATGCAGGAAATTAATCTGCTGCCAGAAAACCTGCTGCGAATGCCGTCGGTCAACCTGGTCCGTAACTGGTACGTCCAGAGTTTCAAGGACATTCTGGAATTTCAGGAAGCCAAGAAAGCTGATTCCGCAGTTCTCGAAACGTATTCAAACATCTTAGTTTAAACCTTCTCGTGATTTCAATCTTTTTTCTGCATTAGATTTTGTTCCACGTTGGTTAAGATCCGCAATCGGCATGCTGATGTCGTACCCACTATGGCGAAAGGTGTCATCGAGCTGCGGGAATCTCACCAAGTCGACAATACGACCGAACACAGGATCCATTACTTCCTCGACCGCTTCTACATGTCGCGCATAGGAATACGAATGCTGATTAACCAGCATAGTAATCAAACACATACTGCTATTAAATTCTAATAAGTTAACTTTTTCTTGACTACGTTCAGCGTTACTGTTTGGCGGGCAGTTGAATAACGCGCGACATATCGGTTGTATCGATCCTGCTTGTGATGTGGCTTCTGTTGTGAAGGACGCTTATGAAAACGCTAAATTCCTCTGCGATCAATACTATTTAGTGTCTCCGGAACTGGTACTCAAAGAACATAATGGTAATACTCGCAAAAAATGTATACTAATATTTCATCATTAGAATAAATTTATATTAATGAATATTGCCATAAAATAAGTATAGTAGGTTACCATAATGAAATTCATTTTAATACCACTTTTTTGTTATATTAATTTCATCATGTACAGTTTCTCATGTTTTAAAATTATTCTACTATTGATTAAATGGGAATTCTTGTATTAAGTAACTTAAAATGTATTAATATCATTATGTTACTGTTATTAAATTACTAGTAAGCGTTTACTGAGTTCTCCTCTTCTGTGTGTTGAACATTAGTAGAGAAGAACCCGTCAGCGAGTATTCAGATTGTGTACGTTCCTTCGCATTTGTATCACATTCTGTTCGAATTGTTCAAAAACGCCATGCGTGCTGTTGTCGAGTATCACGGTAGCGCTGCCCGCGACTACCCGCCCATCGAGGTGCTCATTGTTGGCGGAGGCGAAGACGTCACGATTAAAGTAATGTTATTGATGAAACACGATTTCTAATACAAAATTTATTCAAATACTTTTTTTTTTCAAGCTTTCGGATCGAGGTGGAGGAGTCCCCCGCTCGCAGATGGGATTTCTGTTCCACTACATGTACTCGACAGCCCCGAGACCCTCCCAGCTGGGAGCTGACCGTGTTCCCTTAGCAGGTACTTTACCTTTAATCGTAATTATAATAATATTTAAGATAAAATGTATTGTTTATCTGGAAAGGTTATGGATACGGTCTGCCACTATCGCGTCTGTACGCCAGATACTTGCTCGGCGAGTTGACGCTGTCTTCGTGCGAAGGGTACGGGACTGACGCTTACATCTATCTGAAGGCCCTCAGTGAGGAAGCCAACGAAATGCTGCCCGTCTTCAATCAGAGCTCGACGAAAACCTACCGCTCGGCCCTGCCTTCTCGAGACTGGGTAACGTTCGGACATCACGGAAGTCACTCGTCCCGCGCTCGACATCACGGCAGTGGGACTGACAGTTTCAAGCACCAGGATTGATTATGAATGCCGTTTTGCGCTACCTAACATTTTTAATTTTTATAAAATTTTTTAATCAAGATAGTTCTGATTATAATGGACATGAACTCGTAAGTTCTTACTAGGTTTTAACAGAAGTGTCAGAACTTGCAGCACTTCTAGTCATTCCACCAAAACTGGAATCGTTATGTATTTGCTGCTGTATTCAGATTTTCAATCACGCAATCGGTACAACAAAAAGAAAAAATATTTTAACATATCGATATTTCCTAGCTGTTTTGTTCTTTTTTTTTAGAATCTTGTGTTGTTTTTTTTTCCAGATTCGAATGTAGGTGATTTATGTTCGTTTCGTGCTAATAGTGGTTGTTGCAGAAATACATTTAGATTTTACCTGTTCTCTTTCTTTCTCTCTCTGTACAAATTGTCCAAACCATACTGTAAAATCGGTACCTAGTTCATACTTCTGCCGCTAGATGGCGCTGTTGCATCAGAAGTTGGCGCCAAAGCTGAGGCAGCAACTAAATATTTTTTAACCTCGAGCTCCAGACGTGAACAAGCGCGCGGCAAGTACAGACGTGTCTCGTCTCTCTCCTCAACTAGTACGCAAGTACCGAAAACATGGGTCGTATTTCGATCTAATATTCACTTGTACTTTGCTCAACTTCTTACAAAACGAAACTTAAAACTCTACACTGTACTTTTACGAGGCTGAGAAAATGACAACAGCCAGTGTGACATCGCCATTAACGACAGCCAGTCTGGAATCGCTTCTTCAGACACTTTTGGAGCGTTTGGAGAGTTCCAAAAACGATCTGGCCAAGCCGTACAGTGTTCCTATGCAAACAGAGATCCGTTCACTGGATTTTTGGCGAGCCATTGTTGCAGAATGTCTTGCTACTTTCTTCCTGGTTTTTGTCATTTGCGGATCCTTCGTCCCTTGGAGTGGCCATAGCCCGCCGTATATCGGGATAGCCCTGGCTGCGGGATTCGTCGTGGCTGGCCTAACCCTGGCTTTTAGCCACACTTCAGGTAAGTTGTTTTAAGTTAAATTGATTGAACTGGAGTTAATGGTGATGAATTTGTTATGATAGGTGCTAATTTTAACCCTGTCGTCTCGTTGGCGCTTCTTGTGACCCGCAGAATTTCGCCAATTAAGGCCTTCCTGTTTGTGACGGCGCAAGGCGGAGGCGCCATTGCTGGTGCTGCTTTATTATACGGGTAACTGAAAACTTAATTTTTTATTGAACGCATTATTATTTTTAGTCTGATTATTATGAAATATTGTAAATTTAAGACTGTAGAAGGAGTTGTAAGCGAAAACAGATTATTCAATATTGATTTAGTAAGTTTAGTTGTTGTGCCCACCATGGCCCAGTGTCGGAAACCAATTGGAACGCACTGGGCCGTAGTGGGGTTTCACAAAATTTCGTTATTGGTTATTATTTGACCTTATAACATGCTATAGTGATGTAATAAAAACTAAAAATTATTTTATTCATTCAAATATTGTAATCAGTTTAAATCACACTACGGCCCAGTGCGGGCAAACGCGAGAAATGCACTGGGCCGTAGTGGGGTTTCACAAACTTTCGTTATTAATTATAATTAAAACTTGTACTATTTTATAGTGATTATAATATATTATTATTTAATATTATTTTATCGTATTATTGAGGGTTTTGAGCACCCCCCCCCCCCATCTATTGCTTGGGGCTAGCATGTGTTCCTCATTGAGTAGAAACTTCCTTGAGAAACGACCACGTTGACCTTTTATGACCTTGTCTCATATGTCAACATTCAGCTGCGTCCTCCACTTCTCAAGGGGGTCGGGAAGATAATTTGATAACGAGTGATAACAGGTTTATAACACCCGTCTGGATCAGATCGTCGCCAACTGTTGGAGTGTTCGCCTCAAAGAGGGGGGGATAGCTACTTTTGAGAATCTTCTTGGCTAAGAATCAGGAATCTTAAGTTTAGGAATGATTCTTGAGATTCTTGGTTGACATAGTTTTCGGGAAGTAGCGAACCCCCCCGTACCCGCATAAGTCCGTTGAATTCCGGAGGAAATTGGCGCGTAATTTGAGAAGAATCTGGAGATAAGATTCTCTGGAATTCAAGAATCTTCTTTCCAGAATCCCAGATATTTTTCACCAGCTGCGAACCCCATAGGGATAGAATGCCTGATAACACGATGATAACAAGGTGATAAAAAATCAGTAGTGGCACTCGATAAGATAATGTTGATAAGGGCTGATAACCATGATAATATCCCACCAGAGCACCTGTACAGTCGTGCAACAGCAATGATAAGCAACTGTCCTATATGTGATAACTAGTGATAACATGCTGATAACACAGGGGGGGTTGGATCGCACGTGAGTTAGCGATAGTGCTTCCACTTGTTTCCCCTTTTTCTCCCCTCCGCTTGAAAATTTCAATTTCCCTTTTTCCCCCTCAGCGCTATAGGAGTAAAGCTACATAGGATTCACCTTTATCCTCCATTTCCCCTTTTCCCTCTTCCCCATTTTCCTTATTTGAGGGAATTTCCCTGCAAAGTGGAAGCATTGGTTAGCGAGCCTGGCGGTCTTCTCTGCTTGCCAGGAGTAAAGCTACATTGGTAAATTCACCTTTATCCTCCATTTCCCCTTTTCCCTCTTCCCCATTTTCCTTAATTTGAGGGAATTTCCCTGCAAAGTGGAAGCACTGGTTAGCGAGCCGGGCGGTCTTCTCTGCTTGCCAGATGTTGACCCCGCGTCCGAGACCCCGGCCACTTTTTCCTCGGCATTTTTTTGTGAAAGTACAAAAGCAATTTGGCCGTAAGAAACTCGCCTGTTTCCCCTTGGGCCCCCCTCACTTTTTCTTGCGCTTTATTTCAGCCCGTAATTTTCACTTCAAATATTTTCCAACAATTTTTGGGGAAAAAAATAAAATTTGATCTCTATTTTTAGCTTTCATTTTAATTTAAATCAGAAATTAATTAATAAGAATTAAGAATAAGAAAATTAAGAATTAAGAATTAAATTAAAAATTAATAAATAAGATTAATTTCAGAAAATATTAATTAATCAGAAATTAATTAATTTGAATCAGAATTTGGCCCCTCCCTTTTTCTTGTGCTTTATTTCAGCCTGTAATTTTCACCTCAAATATTTTCCAACAATTTTTGGGGAAAAAATAAAATTTGATCTCTATTTTTAGCTTTCATTTTAATTAGAATTAGAAATGAATTAATTTTAATCAGAAATGAATTAGTTTGAATCAGAAATGAATTAATTTTAATTAGAATTGGGCCCCCTCACTTTTTCTTGCGCTTTATTTCAGCCTGTAATTTTCACTTCAAATATTTTCCAACAATTTTTGGGGAAAAAATAAAATTTGTCCCTATTTTTAGTTTAATTTGGTGATTTTTGAATTTAATTGTAATCAGAAATTAATTAATAAGAATTAAGAATGAGAAAATTAAGAATTAAATTAAAAATTAAGAAATAAGAATTGATTAATAAGATTAATTTCAGAAAATATTAATTAATCAGAAATGAATTAATTTTAATCAGAAAACTGAGAGGCCAGGGCTTGTCTTTCACTATGACAAACTGTTTAACAAATCCCAAGGGGTCCGAAACTTGTAATAATCTTCGTACACCTAGGTCATGTTATCACTGTTATCTACATGTTATCTCCGTGTTATTATACGTTACCACATAATCTCCGTACACTTTTCCTCGGAGTTTCGGATCCCTTGACAAATCCTCATACTTTCACTCACGTCGCCTCTATTTTTAAGCAGTCTTCATTTCCATAATAATTGTTTTAACTTAACAATATAAACTACAATCTGAAATTTTAAGCTGTCGTCATTCCATAATAATTGTTTTAACTTAACAATGTCAACTACAATTTGAAACTTTTCGACTCAGTGACACACTGTTCTCAAAGCCCTTTTTTTACTTAGACGTCACTGCACTCAGTAAGGGCCATGGGCGCTAGCCTGACTGCCCCTCAGTGAAATAAGTAATAAATAATGATTTTGTATTTTGAAAGTAATAATTTTTTGAAGGTAAAAATTTTCACGAGTTTTGAAATTTATGTGAATTTCGAGAGATTGTTCTTTTATTTTGTAAAAATTTTGTCAAATTTCTCGCCATTTTTATGATTTTTTGGTAAATTTTTCGTGGTTTTTGAGAAATTTCATATTTTTTATCGCTCATTTTAAAATCAGTCCATTTAATTAATTTTCTCTAGAATCCCAGCCCGCCTGAAGAAAAAAGAAAATGTGCATTTATTACTGGAGCTACAAAGGGGTCCGAAACCTCCAATAATCTTCGTACACCTAGGTCGTGTTATCACTGTTATCAGCCTATTATCATCCTGTTATTTACGTGTGATCGCGTGTTATCACATGTTATCAAATAATCTTCGTACAACTTGACTTCGGAGTTTCGGACCCCTTGGGAGCTACTCATGCAGAGTGTACCCCAGTCCCTTGGTTTCATGTTGGTCAAGTCTATGAATTTGTGGATGAGAGCTTCAATGTATCTTTCTTCATGTCGCCGTCCTCAAGACCGGTCAAATTAATTAATTAATTTTCTCAGTTTTATATGAAATTCTGAGGGAACTTGCTGGTTTTGTATTTTCCAAGATTGTTTGGTGAAAATTTTGCTGAATTTTGAGATATATTGTTAATTTCAAGGGGTCCGAAACTTGCAATAATCTTCGTGCACCCAGGTCATGTTATCATTGTTATCAACCTGTTATCTCCGTGTTATCAATTAAATTATCTTCAATTCAAGTACCACTTTATGCAAGGGGTCCGAAACTTCTAATAATCTTCGTACACCTGGGTCATGTTTTCACTGTTATCATCCTGTTATCTCCATCTTATCGCGTGTTATCAAATAATCCTCGTACACTTTTCCTCGGAGTTTCGGACCCCGTTCACAAATTTCAGATTTTTGCTCATTTTAAAATCAGTTAATTTAATTAATTTTCATCATTTTATTTGAAATTTTGAGAAGATTCAGTGGTTTTGTAGTCTGAAAGATTTTTTGGTGAAAATTTTGTCGAATTTTTTCGTATTCAAGGAATTTGATATTTCTGGTAGATTTTAATTCAGCTAACTATATTATTATTCTCAATTTATTTAAAACTATTGAAGAAATTTTGCATTGTTCTTTTAATAGACTTGATAACATAGTGATAACATCGGCTGGCTATAGAAAGATCATTGCTAGTTGCCAAAGCATTGTTTGTGATTGACAAAGACTGACAAGGCTGCATTAAGAAAGCCCACTGGAATGTTAACAAGCGGATAACACGTTGATAACCATTGATAATAGGTTGATAACACTTAATGAGCGTTGTTAACTTATCCGGAACCGAACGAAATTGTTTCGAGGCCGACAGATTTATAGGAAACGGTTATAACATGATGATAACAGGTTGATAACCACTGATAACAGACCATCAAAAGACGACTGGGTGTGAGAAACTCGAACCTAAATATTTTCCACGCCACTAAAAACTGTTATCAAGCTATTAACTTCCTCTTCATCTAACTGAAAACAGGCACATTCACACACCCAGCACCTGTTATCAGTTGTTATCAACGTGTTATCAGTTGTTATCATCGTGTTATCAGCTGCTCAGTCCGGGGCCCAGTGGGAGTGCGTTTATCTTTAGCTTTTCTCAAGCAACAGGAAACAGACGCACCAAAACTAAACACTAAACAGAGATTAACACAGAAAAATTCCATGAAGAAAACGAAAAAAAAAAGGTTTTATTAATATTATATAAATAAATTTTTTTCAATACGAATGTGTAATTTAATACTAGCTAATTTAAATGGCGAAGATTCTTAAAAGATTCTTGATTCTTGAGTTAATCTGTGTGTTTACACTGTCGCGGACAAGACACTTTCACGGATTTTGAATTCGTGAAAGTTTTCTTCAAGGATTCTACTCCGTGAGATAGCTTTAAAAAGCACGGAGTTTTGCTGACCCTTGAAAAAATTTTCCAGGTTTGAGAATACAGATCCGTGAAAGTACCGTAGAGAAAAAAAGCCCTTTCACGGATCTGTATCCACAAACCTTGAAAATTTTTTCAAGGGTCAGCAAAACTCCGTGTTTTTTAAGCTATCTCACGGGGTTTTTTCACGGAGTAGAATCCTTGAAGAAAACTTTCACGGGTTCAAAATCCGTGAAAGTGCCTTGTCCGCGACAGTGTAGTGTTGTTGTGAAGTTTGGAACTGAGCAAATGATGTCGATTCCAGATTTAGAATCCCAAACACAAGCCTAAAGGGGGGGGGGGGGTACGTAACTCCAGAGAATCATGGTAAGAATCTTAAGTGGAAGGTTAGCGAACCCCCTCCGTTGAGTTGGTGGGGGAGGACCGCAGCATCTTGTAGCAAATGGGGAGGAAATGCCCGTAGAATGGGACATCAGCAAGGGGTCCGAAACTCCGAGGAAAAGTGTACGAAGATTATTTGATAACGTATGATAACACGGAGATAACATGGATATAATAGATTGATAACAGTGATAACACGGCCTAGGTGTACAAAGATTATTGCAACTTTTGGACCCCTTGCCTAAAGTGATACTTGAATTGAAGGTAATTTAATTGATAACATGGAGATAACAGGTTGATAACAGTGATAACGCGGCCTAGATGTACAAAGATTATTGCAAGTTTCAGACCCCTTGCCTAAAGTGATACTTGAATTGAAGATAATGTAATTGATAACATGGAGATAACAGGTTGATAACAATGATAACACGGCCTAGGTGTACGAAGATTATTGCAAGTTTCGGACCCCTTGGACATAAGCTTTTCTTCTTGACATTTTCGGCTAAAAGAGAGACATTCCACGACACCAGGTGCAACTCAGCTATTTCATGACACCGAATGTGACTAATGAGACGTATGAGAGATCCAGGGGGTCCGAAACTCCGAGGACAAGCGTACGAAGATTATTTGATAACATGTGATAACACGCGGTAACACGTAGGTGACAGGGAGATAACAGGCTGGTAACAGTGATAACACGACTTAGGTGGACGAAGATTATTGCAAGTTTCGGACCCCTTGGAGAGATCCATGATTCTTAGGAATTATATTCTTTGAATGAAAAATGAAGATTTAAGAATCTGGAGAATGATTTTTGGTAGGTCTGAAAGATTTTTGAATGAAGCGTATGATTCTGGGCAAGATTCTTGGTGGTAAGGTGCAAGATTCTTGAAAAAGCGTATGATTCTGGGCAAGATTCTTGGCTCTGTTGATAAGAATCTTGATTCCGGAAATGATTTTTGTAATTCCTCAAAGATTCTTGGTGGTAAGATGCAAGATTCTTGAAAAAGCGTATGATTCTGAGCAAGATTCTTGATTCTGGGAATGATTCTCAGATTCCCCTCCTCTCAGTACAATGGACGAAAAAAAACATAATCCGATTAAATGTCCATTAATCTCAAGTGTGTATTACATTTAGTCAGCATCCAGAGGGGGTTTGCAACTTACCAACCCCCAGAGTATGATAACAGGTGATAATAGATTGACGACTCGTATTGTTGGGAGTTGCAAACCCCCTCTGTACAATATCATGTGTTTAAAGCTGAGTTCAACTATTAGGGGTTCGCAACTTAGTAAAGCGATTTGATGTTATCAGTGTTATCAACCTGTTATCATGTGATATTTTGGGGAGTTGCAAACCCGCTCCACATGGGTCACGTGACGGTGTCGAGTGCAAATAAGAAGCCACTTGAATTTTGCGAGAATGGCATTTGAACAACGCGCAAGATAACATGTTGATAACACCTGATAACAAGTATAGTTTTTTGGAAGTTACACACCCCTCTTGGCCCGTAACAAGTGCGGTTAACCTTACACATGTTATATGGGGGGTTAACTCTTAAACCTAATGCTTTGTATTCAGAAAAAGGGGGGTAAATTCACCCCCTAACCCTATAATCCGTGTTATCACTGTGTTATCACCCTGTAATGGGGGTGAGGGCTTTTTTTATATAGCAAAGGGTGAACTCTTATAATTGAGTGAAAAAAAAAAGTTGTATATAGGGAATTATGCTTCCCCTTGTGTGCGGGATTATAATGCCATGTGTGTGGCTATCGGCTCTATCGAGTGAATAGATCGATTAAGGGATATTGTGTTACAATATGCTCTTTTCCGTGCAGGAAGTGATCCGGTATATCGGTATATTAAGTCATTATTATTATTATATTCAATTTAAGTTATAATATTGTTTGATTCAGTCGAAAGATTCAGTATCGATCACGTAGGAAGTGATCCAGTATATCGGTATATTAAGTCATTGTTATTATTATATTCAAATTAAGTTATAATATTGTTTGATTCCATCGAAAGATTCAGTATCGATCACATAAGAAGTGATCCAGTATATCGATATATTAAGTCATAATTATATTCAGTCTAAGTTACAATATTGTTTGATTCCATCGAAAGATTCAGTATCGATATATTTAGTCATTATTATATCCAATTTAAGTTACAAAATTGTTTGATTCAGTAGAAAGTTTCAGCATCGATACCAAAAAGTCGATCACACAAGAAGTGATTCAGTATATCGATTAATGTAACTATTGATAGTTGATGAAACAATTTTATAGCGATAATTATTGATTTTAATATTATTAGTTCATTGTTATTATATTATAAGATCATTATTATTATTTGAAACTGATACAGCATATGGGTGTGTTTTTCAGAGTGACTGAAAAAATAAACGATGTCACTTCAGATGAGTGAACAAGGACTCGCACACATGGCCGCTCACTATTCGCGCCATTTGTTTGCCCCCCGACCAAACAAAACGCCAAAACAATTCCATTTATTTATACTTCTCTATTATTATTATTAATATTAGTCACCCAATGTCTGTTGTACACAAACCACGAGTGATAACACTGATAACAGCATGATAACACGGTGATAACACTACTTCCGCCGGACCCATTCAGTCTAACTTTAAGCTCTAACCCCTATCTTGTATTGTTATCCGAGTTGTTATCGACGTGTTATCAAGCAGAGGGTTGATACTTTACATTCTCTATTATTATTATTATTAATATTAGTCACCCAGTGTCTGTTGTACACAAATCACGAGTGATAACACTGATGACAGCATGATAACACAGTGATAACACTACTTCCGCCGGACCCATTCAGTCTAGCTTTAAGCTCTAACCCTTATCTTGTATTGTTATCCGAGTTATTATCGGCGTGTTATCAAGCAGAGGGTTGAAATCTGATCTTCCACCCCCATAAAATTCAACAACCCCCCTGGAAAAGGGCAAAACCGTCTTGAGGGGTAAACCGTGGTGTATAGAAAATCTTGAAAGCTTTTGTATAGGATTTTCAAAACGCAGCTGGTTTGTTCATCCCTCACTGAACACACAAAAGTTCACAATAGTAGAGAAACGTTTCTTCCATAGGGCCTACTCCAAACGCGCACACCCCCATTATAGCGGACACTTATATTAAATCAATTTATTAATATTTTTGACCTTTTGGGGTGTCAAAATGTTTCTCGGATTTTTTGGCGTTTTTTGGACATATTTTCAAGTCCATTCATTGATACGATTGTTTTACACGAGTGTCCGTAGTAGAGGAGGTGGTCTACAGAGGCCATTTTGGAATAAGGTCTATTATACACAGAGATTCTTTTTTTAAGATTCTTGTCGTTTTTCCCCTGAATCTGACAAGCGCACATAATTCACGAGAAAGGTCGACGTGTACCTGTAACTATGTTCAACTTGAAACCGTTCATTAATTCTAAGGTTATTTAAAGTTGAAGTAGTTTCTGTTAATCTTTAAGTATGAGTCTGTATGTACAACACTATGTGAAGGTGAAATAGAAACTAGAAAGTTGTTTATATATTGAATTAAATTTATTATAATTGTATATTCTGTTGAAATAGGGTAACGATTCCGGGTAATCAGGGTAACCTGGGAGCAACGGTGGTATCGTCGGGACTGACGGAATGGCAGGCGCTGGGTATCGAGTTGTGCATGACCTTCATCATCGTTCTAGTTTACCTGACTACCATGGATTCGCAACGGCGGGCTCTGTCTGCTTCCATCGGACCTGGACCTCTCACTTATGGCCTCATCTATATGGCCTGCTCCCTTGTGGCTGTAAGTATAGCTTATATCAAGGTTAGGTAGCAGTTAGTTTAGCTAGTTTACCGTTACAACTACTAGTTGGTTACTTCTGTTGGCCACGTGAAATGCCCCCTTGTGGCTGTAAGTATTGCTAGTAAGACTAGCTAGCAGTTCGCTTGGCTAGATTACTACTACTACTACTACTAGTTGGCTGGTTCAGTGCTCCCTTGCGGCTGTAAGTATAGCTAGTAAGACTAGCTAGCAGTTCGCTTGGCTAGATTACTGCTACTACTACAACTAGTTGGCTGGTTCATTGCTCCCTTGCGGCTGTAAGTATAGCTAGTAAGACTAGCTAGCAGTTTGCTTGGCTAGATTACTACTACTACTACTACTAGTTGGCTGGTTCAGTGCTACCTTCTGGCTGTAAGTATAGCTTAGATGCATGTAATAGGTAGCAGTTGGCTTAGCTAGTTTACTATTAGGAAGTACTGCTAGTTGCTTACTTCGATCGCTTGTGGTCTACTTATCGTTAACAGTTGCTAGCATAGACCTGCAAGGTAGCTAGCAGTTAGCTTTCCATTAACTGGTACCATTGCTATCAGTGAACTGTTTTTATATTAGCACACTAACTAACTTGAAGCTATTGCTCAAGGATGATATTTAACACTGTTCATTTTAGGTACAAAGAGACTAGTACTACTACTACTGCTACTTAAGCGACTCAAACTACCACTATTAGCGCTATAACGCTTCTGTTTGCTATTGTGCGGGTAGTTTTAGCTATTTTAGGTGCACTGGAGGCTTGAAAGGGTAGAATCCGATAATAGTGGAGGGTTGCTAAGTGTCTTGGAAGAAGAATGCAGCGGAAGTCTATTATCCTGCTTAAACGGGTCGGCACACAATGAAAAGGCCATAGCAACTAATAGCGGCAACTGTCAACTGAACTAGTTTTCTATAAATAGCATATGGGAAGGCCTAATAAGAACCTTCTGATCTGTTGTGAGAGTAAACGTACTAGTGATAACAATGCTACATACATTCAAGTCGTTCAGCAGTCCAGCTAACGTATCTAGAACTACTAAAATTATTTTTATCATCGTCAAATTAGCAAAACTACTATTACTTAGTACTGACCTTTACATCTCCAATCTAAACTTTCTATCTAAACGGAAGAGTTGTGTATAGAATCCCTAAGCTGATGGACAGTGGCTATTGCTTTGGGGGCTGTCTTCAAACCCCACTACGGCCCAGTGCGACGGCCGCGCACTTTCAGTGGCTGTGAATGTAACTCGGAAATGCACTGGGCCGTAGTGGGGTTTTGAAAACATGCAGACCGGCGTCCCTTTTGTTGTTAAATCGCCTTGGGTCGCCCCCGCGTTTGTCTGCAGACGGCAGGTGCGAAGCGAAGCCAAGCGCCCGGTCCCTCGTGTTGACTTTTCATTCACGACCCTCACAAACTCAAAATTTGTAGAAAATTTTTGAAAAAAAAAATTATTTTAATATTAATTTATTATTTCTAGTACATGAAAAAATTCATATAATATTGTTAAAATAATTTGTTATGTATTTTGAGCAGTGTTTCCCACTTTCAGTTTCCCCTTTTTTCCCCACTTCCCTTATTTCTCCCCTTTTCCCTCTTCCCATATTTTCCCTGTCCAGACTCCATTTTCCCCTTTTTCTAAGGAAATTTCCCTCTAAAGTGGGAAAGATTGATTAAGAGGCAATATATGATTATTTTTACTTATTATTATTTATTACATTTATTAATTTATTGTTTTTTGTCCAGCTGCCATCTACCGGCGCTTCGTTCAACCCGATGCGGTCGCTGGACCTGCCTTCGTTATGAACAAGTGGGACGCCCACTGGGTAAATGACATTATTATATTGTAATTATTTTATTTATTCCTATTATACGTTATTAATATTATGATTTGTTAATGTTATTATTCTTTTTTTTTCGTATTTTAAACATAGCGTCAGACCAAAGGTCTAGTATTATTATTATCATTATTATTTTATTATTATTATTATTATTCATTGCAGGTGTATTGGCTGGGTCCTATTGTTGGTGGCTGCATGGCTGGATTGTTGTACGAGTTCATATTCAATCCCTATCGCAGTGGACGCAAACGTAAGGGATCCGTAGATGGAGGTATTTACAATAATATAATATAAATTATAATAAGAATAATAAAATTACCGTTGATGCGCACTTGTAATTTTACTGAGAATTTGATAAAATGTAATTTTTTGTTATTGGATAAATTACTATTATTATTAATTATTAGTCAATGTCGATTTTCTATCCTTATTTCTAATAAAAATTTAATTTTCATTTTAATCAAGAATTTTATTATTTGAAGATTCTACCGGAGCCCAGAGTGACGAAGAATACGACGAAGTCAAGTCTACGGTGCAGAACTACCATTCCATGCGGATGCAGCACTACGATCAGTACCGTCCACCGTACAGCCCGGGAGGTCCTTTGAACCCCACCACATCCCACGGTAAATTATCATGAAAATTTACTATCATTAAAATAAGATTAAAAGTATGAAAATATATTAATACGTGGACAGTATGTGCTCGATTTAAATCTGACGATTTTTTTAACGTAATTCGTTGTTGTAATGTTTAATATATTTACTGTACTTTAATAAACATGTATATTATACAACATATTCAGAATTTTATTCAGTTTTTGGAATTCTTATGTTTTATTATGATTTAATCATATTATCCAATGATTTGTTTTCAGTGATTTATTAATTTGTATCGTTATAATTCATTAAAATACCATAATAACTTAGGATATTTTAAATATTACTTACGTTTTTATTAGGTCCGCATCAACCTGCAAGGGTCGATAGGGCGGAATCCGTTTACGGTGGGACCAAATCGCTGTACTGCAAATCACCTCCCATGACCAGGGCCAATCTGAACCGTTCCCAGTCGGTTTACGCCAAACCCCCGGGTCTGAATCAGGGTCCAGCCGGTCCGGCTTACCCCATGAAGACCCTACCTTCTGCCCAGAGCACCTACTTGGCCCGAAATGTGGACCTAATCCGGACCGAAAGCATTTATGCTACCAGACCTGCTAACATACCCATCAATCGGTACCCAAAAACTCGGTTTCAATAATATTCAAAATACTAATTTTAAATCATAATAATAATAAATAATGATCAACAGTATAAATTATGATAAAAATAATATTTAAAATAGTAATTATGAATAAAATTAATAATGTTAATAATGAGGTTTTTTTTCTAGGGCTGAGAGTATCTACGAGAGTTCCAGGTATCAGCCTCAGTGTTCCAGCGAAATGAATCCTGCAGGACGTCAGCATCAGCAGCAGCAGCAGCAGCAGCAAAGGGAAGGCACTTACGGGACGTCCGACCAGATTTACGTTCGCTCAATGAAATCACAAGAATCGCAGAATCCTCCAGAATCCCTCTACGTTACCCGCCAGGACATGGACACACCCCCGGCCAGGAAAACTACGCCAATCAGCGCAAAGCTCAAATGCCGAATTTTAATCGCTCCGCCAATGGACAATCAGATCTGGAGAGTTCCACCAATCAGGGGCCTCTCTCACCAGCCGACACTTCCAAAGACTCCGCCTACGGATCCATGTCTGCTGATTGGCAGTCGAAAAACAGACAGAACGGCCAGGGACCAATCAGAAACCAAGGAAATTACCCGCCTCACGTCTATGGTCAGAAATTCAGAGCTGACTTGATGTCACCCGGAAGCTCCGCCCACTCGCCCGGAAACACGCCCACAGCGTTTCATTCGCCCAATCCCGTGCAGTATTAAAATTGCGCGCGAATCTTTCTGAACTCTGATTGGCTACTCATTTTTTGGCGCGTATTTTGAAAATTATTTTTTAGAATGTGCAAAATTTAATAATAATCTCAAGATTTTTTTTCTCGAATATTTTCTTTTTTTCTGTCGTCAACGACAATCTTTTTTGAATTGTTTTTCTTTAACTTTTATTTCATGTTTTTAACTCTGATTTGATTGAAATTAAAATTGAACGTCTGTCTGATGTGTTTTAATTCAGTGTATTGGCGCACGATCGACGCGGATTAATGTGTATAATATCGTCTTGTGGAATCTAATAAAAATTAACGAAAAGTTTGATATAAAACATACTTAATTGTAATTAGTTTAATTTAATTTGAAGTATGGTTCAAGTAATCGGCCATCAACGAATTGCGATCTGCAAAAAATAATAGTAAAATTTGGTTTTAATTTTTTGTAAGTTTTAATTTGATTATATATTGTAATTAGATAATAGTAATATATTGTAAAATAATTACAAATTAACATATACTACTTAAACGTGCGTAAACATAAATAATGATTGTTCTGTTTATATTATATGTATTTATTATTTATTTAAATTAACTAACTGGAATAAAATTAACCTTTGATAATTTCTGAATATTTCGTAAGAGCTTTGGCCATCATTTTCCAGAGATCCCGTCTCGGCTGCGGGACTTTGTTTCGCACGGACTGAAAATATCTGCGAATTTCTTCGGGATTTTGCAAATGCATAGCTGCGTTCTTCCCCGCTTCTTTTTCTGCAATAAAATTATATTAACCAGCTTATCAAAATATTTTATGGAACAACGCTTGGACCGTCAGTTCCGGGTCGATTAAAAAAAGGCACCACAAAAGGCACTGTTGTATTCATGTGGGATATATGTCATATACCTTCAAGGGATAACTGGATTTGCTCGCCTGCAGACCAAGGTTTGCCTATTACTCGCATTGCTAACTCTGTGTCAGCTTCCGATATCTTATTGAATAATCAAAATAATTATACACAAGAAATATAATTAATGTTTAATCGCACAACCTCGTTAATTAGTTTATCAATAGATTCTTCAGTCATTTTCCACAGATTTTGCAGTTTCTTCTGGTTGGCAGTTTTAATGATCCCAAGCTTCTCGAGCAGCTGTTCGTTCTCGTTTTCCGATTTCCCGATTTCCCGCAGAAGGTCGCGTCTCTTCTGCTGCCGCGTTTTCGTGAATGTTTCGTATTGTTGTCGCAACAGACGATAATTATCTGTTAATCTAAAAACGAATCATCGGAATTTTCATAAATCTTATTACGGATATTTAATTACCGTCTGATTTTGCGTTTTTGGTTTGCTTTCAACCCAACGTGCTCCTCTTCCCGCAGTTTCAGGATTTGACAGTTGTAGTCTAACATTTCGCTGTTTAAAAGCACTTCAGCTTTTACTCTTTCCACTTCTAACTCAACTTTCTAAGAAAAATCGTCAAATTAAGTTTATATAAAATATATTTGATTGTAAAATACAAGACACCTGAACATCACTCAACAGTTTCGTTTTGAGTTTAATTGCTTCCTGATAATATTCTTCTTCAGTTTCTTGAATATTCTGGTCCCAGATGTCGGAATTTGTGATGATTTGTGACAAGCAGAAATCTTCACAATCGGAAAATTCTTTAAAGACATTTTTCAGAAACTCGTCGCTGTCCGAAAGCAGATTTTGAAAGTTTGAATTTAGCGCCATCTGTAAACAATGATTCTGATTGGACGAAACCGAAACGTTCTAAAACTAAAAGAACGTCCTATTTTTCAATTTTAATATTTAAATAAATTAATAAACTATATTTTAATTAATTCAAAATCATTAATTTATATTTAATAATTGAATTCTATGATAATTATCAGTGTTTCCACTCTCAAGTTTCCCCCTTCTCCCTTCCTCCCTTATCTTTCCCTTTTTTCCCCTCCGCGCTAGGATAGAATGCTGTGCTTCTAGATTTCCCCGTTTGCGGCTTCTCTTACTTTTCCCTTTTTAGACCCCATTTTCCCCTTTTCCAGGGAATTTTCCTGCGAAATGGAAACACTGATAATTACTTAGATATTTAAATATATTTACGTCCGTATTTTGAAGGCCTTCCTTGTATCCATCTCTTACGGTTCGCATATGGTAAGAGGTCCGTTTGCGCAACTCGCTGAAATCTTCCGATTGCTTTTCAATATTTTCGCAAAAATTATCGTCCAGTTTTTGCAGTTCATTTCGCAAATCTTCTATTATTAACTGCTGCTTATGTAAAATGGCTTCGGAGGAAACTACACAAAAGGTGTTAATAGAAAATCAAGTCAAAATGTAAAAGGTTTCAGACCTTGTAACTCTCGGATGTTTTTCTGTAATTCTTGGGGAACTTTGATTTCTAAAGCATTCTGCCAGAGTTTGCTCAATACAATAATGTCTTCTTGATTTTCCGATTTATTTTTCTGTAATAAATTCCCGCAATTTTTGATTAATTCGCCGGTTTGAAGTCCTTCGTTCCGGGTCCGCGTTTTCGAGCTGACGCTGACATTTTCTATCTAAATAAAGAATAATTATTAATATTATACATATTATTAATAATAAAAAATATTACCAGATTAAATCCTAAGACTTCTTGGTCCTTTATGGCTTTTTCTGATTTTTCTATCAAATTGTTTTGCGAGTAGAAAGTCCGGTCCAGAGCCACGTGGTTTCGGCATTTTTGGAGAAGATTTTCAAAACTAGAATAAAATTTTTTAAATCAATTAATTAAATATATTTAAAATGATTCTTAATGTATTTACCGTGTACTAGGGTCTATAGCTTCTGCCATTGCTGTTTTAATAGAAAATATTATTGATTAAACAAAAATCCACGTTTCCATGGTAACGCAGTATTAATGAAATATGACCAATTTTATAATAATAACTGCAATTTTTAATTAAATCGTGAATAATACATATGAACAAAATGTAATAAATATCAATGCGAATAAAGATATGAATATATACAATTTAATTATTCAGTTAAAATAAAAATTAATAATGCAGTTATTTCTTTAAAAATGTACGTGTAAAAAATATATTTTAAGAAAATATGAAACTAAATATAATAAATATAACTTTATAAAATAAGAAATTAAAAATGAGTAAAATTTGTAAAAAACATGTTTGCCATTTAAAAATACGTGGCAACGCTGCATCGGCTGTGCATGTCTTCTGTTAGAGTGACTTCTATCAACATGTCGGTACGTTGGGTTTCAACTACTTTTATTCTCGAATATCTCGTCCATCCTTCATTTAATTCATAATCGAAATGTTAAAACGTAATTCCCACTTAATCAAAATATATTTTTACTAAAAATTTCCTGTCTTCAACTTTTATAAATATTAAAAAGACCTAGTCTTCTAGACCATAGTTAAGAACCAGGATATCTTCTGGGTTAAACTACATTTTTATTCTTTAACAGGACGCCAAGGAAGTCAAAAAGGATAAATCCAAAAACACCATGCGCGAGGTGCGCATCCGCAAACTCTGCCTCAACATTTGCGTTGGAGAGTCTGGTGACAGGCTGACCCGTGCGGCCAAGGTTAACCCAGTTCTCTCACTTATCTCAGTTTCTGTAAATTTAACTCTGTCCACTATTTCAGGTGTTGGAACAGCTGACTGGCCAGCAGCCCGTCTTCTCCAAGGCCCGCTACACAGTGCGTTCGTTCGGTATCAGGCGTAACGAAAAGATTGCCGTCCACTGCACTGTCCGAGGTGCCAAGGCCGAGGAAATCCTCGAGCGAGGCCTGAAGGTCCGAGAATACGAGTTGAGGAAAGACAACTTCAGCGACACCGGCAACTTCGGCTTCGGTATCCAGGAACACATTGATTTGGGTATCAAGTACGACCCCTCGATCGGTATCTATGGTCTCGACTTCTACGTCGTCCTGGGCAGGCCAGGTATAAATTTTCTCCTTATTTTTCTTCACTGTAAAATCAAAGTTGGGCCTCTTCGATAAAATATTTAGTATATTGTTTTCTACACGCACATGCATCGGCCCTGTCTCGGAAGACCACTGTCCCGTTTCAGGGTTTAAATATCCAAAACTGTGCTAAATTAAATCTTTTTCTTGCAACTCTGGCCCACGCGATGTACTGGGCTAGTTACTTATGGAAAGAGACACTATCTAAAATTACAGTAAAAATACATTCAGTTTAATTTTGAGGTATTCAACAGTACTAGTGAGCTTATTACTAGTTTACTACAATAAGAATTAGAAAGTAATAGTCAATTTATTATTACAAAACTGAAAAATTGGGTTTGTTAGCTTTAGTACTAAAAATTACCAAAAATTAGTCAGAATGTGTTTGATTTAGCAACGTGCTTTCATCTACTAGCACTGAAATATTGATTTCAGGGTTCCCACCGACCTGGAAAACTAGGAATTCAGGGGAAAAGTCAGGGAATAGGGGGAAATATCAGGGATTGGATTTGCCACTCCACTCAGTTTTAACTAAACTTCACTCAAGCCTCTAATGAGTAACTTCCAGAAAGTACAATGCATTTAAAAAGTCAGGGAATTTGATTAAGATTTTTCAGTGGGAATCCTGTTATTATTACATTATTATGATTTAATTTATACATTTTTTGTAATTAATGACAATTAAATTCTGAGTATGAATGATTTTTCGTAGGTTTCGGAGTGGCTGAACGCCGCCGCAAGACCGGCACTGTTGGATCCCAGCACCGTTTAAGGCGCGAGGATGCCATGAAGTGGTTCCAGCAGAAGGTATATTAATTGAAACTAATTAGATGATTGATTTGTGTAATTAAAGTTGTATTATTCTTACTTATGGTTTTAATTATCCATTTTCTGCTAATCTTTAATTTCTATTTGTATATTTGAACAATTTTTTAGAAATTAAAATATTCAATTAATTTATTCATTTCTGTTTTTATTGTTCAGTGTGCACGTTATTTACGATTTATTATTTCGTGTATTTAGTTATTACTAGCTTCGTACTAGAATTTAGGAAAATTAAGATACTTATTAAAATGGTGTGCACAGTTTGTTGTTAACTCGTTTTTTCGTTTATTTACAGTACGATGGTATCATCCTCCCCAGCAAGAAGTGAAGCGGATCTTTATTTTCTGTATCGTCTGTGCTGGAAAATAAATTTCTTGGCCCCGATGAATTTTCTGCGATTTATTCATTAAGATTCGGTCACAAGTTAAAACAATTAAACCGTTAGAAAATGGATAAGTTGTTCTTTACATATATTTAGTAACAAAGTAAAGACGGTAATTGTAAATTTTAGAATTAAATTATTAGGAATCGGACTAATTATTGCTGTTTGGAGATATTTTGTTAAGTAAATGATTATAAAAGTTGTTTAAGAAACAAGTTAAGTCGTAAAAAACTGGGCTAGTTTTTCTTGGCATTTCATTGTGAACTGAATAATTTTAGTTTTATTTTAACGAAATAATTAGAATGTTTCTTCACGAATTATTGCAATTGTGATGAGGATTGGAAGGGCCAGTGTTTTTACTTTGCAGGGAAATCCCCTGAAAAAGAGGAAAATGGGGTCTGAAAAGGGAAGAATCGTCTCCACTAGCCCCCTCCCTTCATTGAATCTTGGCCACGCCCCCTGAGATCAGCAAATATTATAAGCTTTGAGTATGAATAAGAATTGGTGAGGCCCTTAGTACGGCAAACCCGACCTGAGCAGGCGCGCATCCCTCCCTCATCCACCCACTTCGTAGGAGGGGCTTGGAATAGAAGAAACAAATGACGAACGCAGTCCGCTGAAAATATTTGATTTGCCCATAGAGGCCCTTTCACTTTGTCATTTGACTTGGTCTGCTTTTCGGTTTACATTAAGCGATAGTATTTTGTTTCTTCTGGAGTAGCCAATCAGACCGAAGCACCTCAGGGTTCTTTTTTTCCCCAAAAGTTGGTGGGACAGGGTGGTTTGTTGAGGAGAGATATCCAAGCACAGTATAGAAAAGAACAGTACAACAAGGCTCTCTATCAGTGTTGCCACTTTTCTATCTTCCATTTTTCCCCTCTTCCCTTATCTTCCCCTTTTTCCCCCTCCGTGCAAGAACGTACAGGGTCTAGATGTCCTCTTTACTCTCTTCTCTTCGTCTTCCCTTTTCAGACTCCATTTCCCCCTTTTTCAGGGAACTTCCCTGCAAAAGTGGAAACACTGTTCCCATCTCCCCATGTTAAAGCCGCGAGCTTGGAAATTAGCCATCGGACGGAGGTATGAGGTACTAAGATCATCATTGAAGTCGTATACATCAGAGGCACGAAAAGCTTACCTTGATTAACCTTACGAAATAACCAGGAATAAGTCGAGGTCACCTAAAGCCGGGTTCATACTAGGCCTGTTTTGACCAAACCGTTTGGGCAAACGAGTTGCAGAAAACATAAAACATAAGACTTCAGAGCGTACTGGTGGTTTCCCTAAGCATTGTTTGGGAGAAAACAATCATTTTGTTTGTATTACCTTGCGTTTTTCGTTTAATAGAACCAAGAAAATCGTATTTCAGTTGCCCGTTTGCCCAAACGGTTTGGCCAAAAACAGCCCTAGTGTGAACCCGGCTTAAAAGTCAGGATATAAGTTTGGTAGGTGAGGTGCTCCAGGTATTTTCCATAACCTGATGTCAACCAGCTGAAAGCGGATTTTAGTACCATATACCTCCGTCCGATCGATAATTTCCATCCGCGCGGCTTTAAGCAGTGCTTCAGCACTTTTCAGGGAAATTCCTTCAAGTAGGGAAAATGGGGAAGAGGGAAAGGGGCAAATGGAGGAAAAAGTGAATTTACAAATGTAGCTTTACTCAGTATCACGGAGGGGGAAAAGGGAAACTGACATTTTCAAGCGGTGGGGGAAAAAAGGGGAAAAAGTGGAAGCACTGATGGGGAGATAGGGACAGTGCTTCCACTTTGCAGGGAAATTCCCTCAAATAGGGAAAATGGGGAAGAGGGAAAGGGGAAAATGGAGGAAAAATTGAATTTACAAATGTAGCTTTACTCAGTATCACGGAGAGGGGAAAAAGGGAAACTGACATTTTCAAGCGGAGGGGGGAAAAAAGTGGAAGTACTGGCTTTAACATGGGGAGATAGGGAGCCTTGTCGTTACTGTATGTTTCTATACTGTGTACCGAAGGGCCTCTCCATTCGTACTAATACTCAAAAGATTTTAAGTATACAACATAAATATATTAATTATGAGCACGTGGTTGTCCGACATGGGAGAATAGTTATATCGATACTTTCTACATGATATATCGATTAAGTAATACGTACTATCGATATCAGTCATCAATTCCCCATACATGAAAATTTATTTCATTAGACAGATAATCGAAAATTAACATTACAGTAAAATATGCAATAATTGTAATACTTTAATTAACTTTATTGGAATCATAGAATGTAAAGCTGCACGTCTAAATTCCCCTCTTCCCTGTGTTTTCCCATTTTCAGGGAATTTCCCCGCAAAGTGAAGCTGAACGTTTTCGTAATCAACCATAAATTGGTTAGTACACGAACTGAAATAAAGTAAATATGAAAAATAATCCCTGAAACTACAGTTTTTATTGGAAAAAAGACACCATGACAAAAAAACATGAATTGCGGGATAATAAAGAGGAAATGAAAGAGTTGGTAGAATGAACGAAAAACCAAACTCGGGAAGGTTCGAACCTTTTTTTCTTCTTCAACGCGATATTTTAAAAAAATTGTAAAAAAAAATTCAATGAATGAATTGGTCAGATGCATAGTATTTTTATTTTATAATATTTCACATCCTCGGAGGCTGCTCTGCTGGTTCGGTTCAATACTGCAATCCCGAGTCAAGTTTCCCGTGCTCGGCAGAATTTCCCCGCGCTAGTAGACGACGTCCTTCAGCTCGTCAGGCATAGGATTTTTGGGATGCTTGTTCTCGAAGTGCTGTTTGTACGTCTTAGGGTCAGGCATCTGCGACTATTAAATAGAAAAATGCAAATTCTTATTATAAAGTTTGGTTTTTGGAATTTTTAAGCTCATCGAATGTTAACATACCTTGCAGACCACGCAAACGTGGACGAGGGCTTTTGCTGCAGCTTTTTTCTGATCACTGGCACTGTGTCCCTGCTGTTTTTTAAGTTTTGCTGCCTTTTCTGCCGCCTTCTGCTGCGACTGGATTTTCTGCTGACCGCGAGCCATTTACTAGAGAACCAAATGTGAAAACAAAATGATGTAGAAAGTTCTGTTTTATCATTTAATTTATCAGTTTTGATTATCTCGAGTTGTTAAAAATAAACAAGTGAACCGAAAAAGTTTTATCTCAGATTTGGATTAATGTCTATATTTATTATTATTATTTTTATTAATTTCAAAAATTATTTAACGTACTAACAATGACAGTTGTTACGTGAGCACACTACTTCCGCTCATCATTCAAAAACACGTTGTGTTCCAACTACTCGTAATTATTTACAAAACAATTAATTTAAATTATAACTGATATAACAAAGAATGTATTTACCAGGAATTTACTAGATAAAAGGTGGAGACTAATCTAAAGGAAGCGTAGGAAAGGAAAAGACTTTTTACTACTAGAAGCGAGGCAGCCCAGTTGGCAACGGTCTGTTGTTTCTGCGCTTCGCCTCCCTTTTGGGGGAATTTCCCTGCAGCGTTGCCAGATTTTACAAATTATGAATTTAATAATTATTAAATAACTGAACGAGTGAAAAAAGTTAATAAAGGAAATATTTAGTTTGAAGAATTTGTGTTGTGAATAAATTTGTATTTTAATTTATATTTGAATTTAGACTCAAAGTTAAATTCACAATTTCTAGCAAGGCAAGGAAAAAGGGGGAAATACGGGCAAAGGGAAACAGAGGGAAAAGGGAAATTTGGAATCGCAGCTTTATATTCTAGCACGGAGGGGAAAGAGGGAAAATGAATCAGCAAGGGAAATATAGAAACACAGTCTTAGATTCTTTTCTAGCACAGAAGGGAAAAAAGGGAAAACTAAGAGAAAAAGAAAATGGAGGAAAAAGTCGTGCAGAAGTATAGCGATCTATTTAGGAAAGGAAGGGAAAAAGGGAAACACATAGCCCTCCTTAGGGGAAATTGGGAAACTGCAAGTGGAAACACAGGAGCAGACGCTAATTTTGAAATCACGTCGTGAACTGCGAAATAGTAAAATGAAAATTTGCTAAAATTCAAATATTTCAAATTCTGCAATGTCCACAGAAATCATAGGCAGTATGATTGCGCTACGCTTTTTAAGAAAATCTAGCATCCCTTTAAATTCTAGCACCCGAAAATATTTCACCGGTTGCTGTACAAGTCACAGAATTTTGAATGTAAATAATTCTCAAAGGCAAAATTTTATAATAAATGTAAATCGCCAGAAAAAGACAGACGCCACACTTTCTTCTATCGTTGTGCCCGTTTCTGTCAAACATAATCCTGATGACTTAAACGTTGGAGCCGAACTGACGGGCGGAAAGCTGCGGAAAGACGAGATCATGAAGATTCTCGGAAAGTTTTATCAGAGAGAAGAAGTCAAAGCTGTTGCCCATGAAAACGGACTCGACAGTATATATTTCAAACATTTTAATCTAATTATCAGTGTTTCCACTTTCATTTTACCCCTTTTTCCCTCTTCACTTATTTCACCCTTTTTCCCCTCCGAACCAGAATACAGGCCATATGTGTAGATTTTCTCTTTTCCCTCTTGGCGTATTTTTCCCTTTTCAGAAGCCATTATCCCCTTTTTCAGGAATTTCCCTGCAAAGTGGAAACACTGCTTCAATTATTATTCTTTTTAATATGGATAAATATACAAACAGACAGACATCTTATTAATCAGTTCACTTTTTAAATCAGACTATCTGTATCACCATGCCTACATCAGTTTCCGCAAGTACTGCCTGGAAGTCAACAGTCTTCCTGTCGATTTACATGTCATGCTGAGTGACATTCTCGCAGGAGCTGCACATGTCGACAGCCTAGTCCCGTTTTTCCTGCAGCACGCGCGGCAAGTCTTCCCGCACCTCGAGTGCCTTGACGACCTGAAGAAAATCTCCGACTTGCGGACGCCCGCCAACTGGTACCCCGAAGCCCGAGCCCTGACTCGCAAAATTATTTTCCACTCTGGGCCCACGAACAGTGGCAAAACGTTCCAGGCTCTCGAACGTTTCTTCACTTCAAAATCAGGGGTTTATTGTGGGCCTTTAAAACTGCTGGCTTCAGAGGTTTTCCACAAGAGTAACGCTAGGGGCACACCTTGCGATTTAGTCACTGGAGAGGAAAGACGTTTTGCTAATGAAAGCAAGACGCCCGCGGATCACGTCGCCTGTACGGTCGAAATGGCTTCAGTGAACACTCCGTATGAAGTCGCGGTTATTGACGAAATTCAGTTGTTGAAAGATCCTCTGAGAGGATGGGCCTGGAGTCGAGCATTACTAGGAATCGCGGCTGAGGAGATTCACGTTTGCGGAGAAGCTGCCGCTATCGATATCGTCAGCGAGATGATGCTCAGCGTAGGTGAGGAAGTCGAGGTCCGTAGATATAAACGTTTAACACAGCTGACGATTGAAGACCGAGCATTAGAAAACATTTCCGACGTGAGGCCTGGGGACTGTATCGTCTGCTTCAGCAAGCAAGACATCTTTTGGGCTTCTCGACAGATAGAAGCAGCGGGAAAAGAGTGCGCGGTAATCTATGGTAGTCTTCCTCCAGGGACTAAACTAGCCCAGGCGAGCAAATTCAACGATCCGGCTCACCCCTGCAAAGTTCTGGTAGCGACAGACGCTATTGGCATGGGATTGAACCTGAATATTGGTCGGGTGATCTTCTACTCGCTGATCAAACCCTCGGTCAACGAGAAGGGCGAGAAGGAGATGGACGTTATCAGCACGTCACAAGCGCTGCAGATCGCAGGGCGAGCCGGACGTTACGGCACACAGTTCGAGCAAGGGTATGTGACGACTCTGAAAAGCGAAGACCTGCCGACCCTGAAAAAACTTCTGTCGCAACAGCCCGAACCCATTCTGCAGGCTGGGCTTCATCCGACGGCAGATCAGATAGAGTTGTACGCTTACCATTTGCCGAATGCTACATTATCTAATTTAATTGATATTTTTGTGAGCCTGTCGACAGTTGACGATAATATGTACTTCATGTGTAATATAGAAGATTTCAAGTTTCTGGCTGATATGATACAGCACGTCCCCCTGCCCCTGAGAGCTCGCTACGTCTTCTGCTGTGCCCCTATCAACCGGAAAGTGCCCTTCGTCTGCACCATGTTCCTCAAAATGGCTCGACAGTACAGCAGAAATGAAACTTTGACTTTTGACTGGCTGTGTCGGCAGATCGGTTGGCCGTTTGCGAGTCCCAAAACGTTATTAGACCTCGTTCATCTTGAGGCGGTCTTCGACGTTCTGGATCTTTACCTGTGGCTAAGTTACAGGTTTCCCGATCTTTTTCCAGAAGCTGACTTGGTCAGAGAAATGCAGAAAGAGCTGGACAGCATTATCCAGGCTGGAGTTGCAGCTCTAACGAGACTGCTCATCAATTCGGAGACAGGTGTCAGCAGCGGGACGTCTACTGCTGTGCTCGAGGAAGAAAACGTTACTCCAGCGCTACAGAAAGCCTCGGTTAGCGGCAAAGTTCAACTGCCCAGAGGTCGTTTGGCTGAAAGACTTTTGGCACAGGGTCTGCTGACCCCGAAATTGCTAGAAGAGTTGCAGAAAGAGTGGAGGCAGCAAGAAAGTTACGGAAGTTTGTCAGGGGCATCCGACGGCCAGTTCCCTGAAGACCCCGACAGTAACGGCAAGCTGAGAAAAGGGAGACGGAAGAAGAAATCGCTTTTGTAGATTCTTAGAGAAATAGAGTAGAAAAAATGAAAAAGAAAACGTGAAGCCAATAAACACAATTTTTTGAAATAATTATAATAACTACGTATTTTTTTATCTAGGGTTTTTGCTAGAAGATTAAGCTGCTGTTTAGCAAAACCTAATTTAAACAGAAACAAGTGCCTTTCCTTTGCAGGGAATTTCCCTGAAAAAGGGAACATTAAGTGTAACGGAAAAGGGAGAATTGGAAGTGCAGCTTAAAAATCGCATGGAGGGGAAATTATAAGGGAAGAGGGAAAAGGGAGATTAGGAGTATCAGAACGTAGGGGAAAAAAGGGAAAACAGTGCCCTCTTCTAAGAAAAGGGAAAAATACTGTAAAAATTATTATTACGAAAACCAGAAAAAGTCAACTTTTGACAGTTAGTCCTAATTATCACGAAAGACTGGTAGAATTTGTAGAATATATTAATTAAATTAACTAATGGAAAACAGCAGTAAAAAAGAAGGTGAAAAAACGAAATGGTTTAAAAACTTATGTTACACTTCATTATGTTTATCATATTGTATGACGCTTTTAACTTCTATGTTTAAGATATTTATATTTTCATCATTGTCACATTATCTTACCATCGGCAGTGTTTGACCGTTCCCGCAGGCACAAATCATTTAGAAAAAATGAGCGACAGAAGTGACGAACCAGATTCATCCACCGAAAAAGTCACCGTCAAACGAACTGCGGAAAACGAACCGGCAACTCAACAAGAAACGAGCGAAACCAAGAAAATCAAAATAGGTTTCGGGCTCGGAAGTCTGAAAAACAGCTCCGCCAAACCAAACGTCAACATTCAGATAAAGAAACCTGGGACAGTAAGTGATTTTACTTTAATTAAATTATATTCTTCGTTTTTTTAAATTATTGTGTTAGACGGAGCCAGTAACAAAAACAGCAAAACCTTTGACGACAAAATCGTCAGTGTTTGGTGAAGACGATGACGAAGAAGTGGAAGAAATGCCGCCTGAAGCCAGAATGAGAATGAAAAACATCGGGCGGTACTTAATATTTCATTAATTAAGTAATTTTTAAATTAAGCCAAATATTTTTTAATTAGCGATACGCCAACATCCGCGGGACCAAACTCATTCGGCAAAACGAAGCAGGGCTTCTGCGATACGAAGAAACTTTTCGAGAAGCAGTTGCTGAAGAAGGGAGATGTCACTGAAAAAGATTCTGAAAAATCATAAAATAAACTTCATCTGTTTTATTTTGTGTCTTTTATACCTTTTTTTTACATGAAAACTGTCCAAGAATACAACAGTTTTACCATTTCCCAAACGCTGCTTAAAAGCCGAGCGAATGCAGACACGAACATTATCCGAGGTTTCGTTTTTGTTGTTCGCTCGATTCGTTGTTAACGTTTTGTTACATTCTTTAACAAACATAATAAGTTTTAAATAATAGGTAATTACTTGAATAATCGATTCTTAACATTTAGATCGATATTTAAAATTGTTTGGTGACGTAAGAACCGCATAAACTACCGTTATAATCAAAACAACAGTACAGTGTACAACGCCTCTCTCAAAACTTTTCTGTAAAATTACTCGTACATTTAATTGTCAAATTCCAATCAAAATAAGATTCCTCCGTGTCTTAACTATCGACTGAATGGATTGTCGATTGTATTAAATCGATAATTGATTTTAAACAGAAATGGGCGCTAGCAGCAGTTCAGCATCAGGGAAAGCAGAATCTATGGCGTTGGGTAAACTGGAGAAAACTAGTAAAGAAGATTTAAATGCTATTGCGCCTATCAATGAACTGGGAATCGATGACGGATTGCTGGGACCGGAAGTCCAGCCGCACGATAAACCGGAACTTCCGGAAGGACCACGCCCTCCCACCGGAAGTGGGTCCGGAAGTAGAAGACCTCCGCCCGGTGCGTTTCCTAGGCCTAGACCCAATGACAATCCTAGGGTAATGATTTATTATTGCTATTGTAAATCTGTCGTATAGGTGGACACCATTCTATTTGGCAGTATGCATTCATAGAGTGTCCCTTGTTTCGACAGATTTGGATTATTATGTTATATTATTATTATTATCGCTATTTCTGTCGAATCTGTGGACAGCTGTAGTGTAGCCATTGTATAGTTTTAGTGTGTCCACATATTCGACAGATTAGGTATTTTGACTATATCCCAGTCCCATATCTTATCTTAAGGATTATTGTTAGTATTATTATTATTCTAAATCTGTCGTATAAGTGGACACCATTGTATTTATCAATATGCAGTTGTACAGTGTCCACGGTTTCGACAGATTATTAGTATTATTATTATTATTATTATTTAGTGGGTACCAGACGTGGACATCAATGGCGGACATGCTACGTATACAACGAAGAAGAATATTGCTCAGGGAATGATGGATTTAGCGCTACTTACAGCTAATGCCAGTCAACTGCGATACGTTCTCAGATCTAGTGCTACTGATGCCTACCACGTTGCTTCGGTTGTACTCATATCACTCAGCATTGCACTGCAGGTATAGTGAGACTTGTAGGATGTAGTTAATTATAGTTAATAGTAGTAGTAGTAGTAATAATAATAATAAGAGAGATGGATGGAAGATCGGGATGAGGAAAGCGGGAGAAAGAAAGGCAAACAGACAGACAGACAGACAGACAGACGGACCGACAGACAGGAAGGATAGACAGGCAGAGAAAGAGCAGGATGTCAGCTGGAACCCACAGACATAGATAGTCCAGCACACAGAACAGACAGACCAACCACCGAACCGCCCAACAAACAAACACGGCAGACAGAAAATCAGACTGAACAGACAGACAGACAGATACAACAATAAGAGGCAGTCAAGTAGAACACAGAGACATAAACAGTCCAGCACACTGAACAGACAGACCAACCACCTAACTGCCCAACAAACAAACACGGCAGACAGAAAGTCAGACTGAACAGACAGACAGACAGACACAACAATAAGAGGCAGTCAAGTATAACACAGAGACATAAAAACAGTCCAGCACACAGAACAGACAGACCAACCACCGAACCGCCCAACAAACAAACACGGCAGACAGAAAGTCAGACTGAACAGACAGACAGACAGACACAACAATAAGAGGCAGTCAAGTAGAACACAGAGACATAAACAGTCCAGCACACTGAACAGACAGACCAACCACCTAACTGCCCAACAAACAAACACGGCAGACAGAAAGTCAGACTGAACAGACAGACAGACAGACACAACAATAAGAGGCAGTCAAGTATAACGCACAGACATAAAAACAGTCCAGCACACAGAACGGACAGACCAACCACCGAACCGCCCAACAAACAAACACGGCAGACAGAAAGTCAGACTGAGTAGACAGACAGACAGACAGAACAATAAGAGGCAGTCAAATAGAACACACAGACAGAAAGTCAGACTGAATAGACAGACAGAAAGACAGAACAATAAGAGGCAGTCAAGTAGAACACAGAGACATATAAACAGTCCAGCACACAGAACAGACAGACCAACCACCGAACCGCCCAACAAACAAGCACGACTGATAGACAGACAAACAGACAAGACAGACAGACACGCAGTTACCAAATAATTCATCTGACTCTCTTATTTACTTATTTTCAACATTAATTTACAGATAATAGTCGGAGTGGCTTTAATCTTCATCGGTCGTTACGACTACAAGAACCAGGAGCGCAGACACCGGGCGCAGACAGCCAACAACGTGATGGTGGCGCTCGTCTTCTTCATCACAGTCATCAACGTCTTCATCGCAGTCTTCGGTGTGGACGACGATCACTCCGTTCTGCTTCTCAAACTCAAAGAATCTGAAAAACTCGCACAAAACTGCAAACCTGTAATCTTCCCTTAAAAGATCTTAAGAACCGATTTATTGATTAAATAATCGATTATGAAATAACACCGATTATAATATCGACTTTTTTCAGAAAAGTGGAAATAAATGTATTTTCTAAATTTATTATTGTTATTGTAAATCTGTCGTAGAAGTGGACACTTCTGTTTGTTCATATACAATCATAGCGCGTGTCCAAAGTTTCGAAAACTTATTATTATTGTTATTTTTAAATTTAAATAAATTATAGAAAAATTGAAAGTTTCTCTGCAATTTTATTTCATTTTTGAACAAATTCTGGAACAGAAGTTCCAGGTTTGGGGAAATTTGGAAATTTGGGTTTGTGGGAGGTTTACATGCTAGCAGCAGCGTTGGCGACAACCTTGACGGCTTCCCAGGTCTCTTGGGCGGTGGGCAGAATGAACCTGTTTCAAATTTAATACGAATTATTAGTATTATTGTACTGTTACTACTACTACTGCTACTACTACTACTACTACGATGACGACGACGACGACTACTACTACTAATATGACTAGGACTACTACTGCGGCTGCTGCTACTGCTACTGTTACTACTACCATTCTTATTACTCCAAATACTGTTGCTTGACTAATACTAGTAACACTGTTACTACTACTACTACTGCTAATACGTTTACTGTTACTACTACTGCCACTACTTCTACTATCACAGTAAGAACTGACACTAATAGTGTCGCTATTGTTCCTCTTACTCTTAGTACTGGCAATAATTATTACTATTATTACTTTTGTTACTATTATTATTATTACTGCTATTACTACTACTACTGCTACTACTATTAGAATATCTAGTACTATCTTTATTATTTCATTCGTTGGATGAATTTACCTGGCGGGAAGTTCGAATCCGTAACGTCCTTCGTCGCGGAGTTCGACGGTGTAAGAGTAGCTGATTCCAGCGACACCCTTGGCCCAGTCGTCACTTCCACCGGAAGCAACGTCTATAATAAATAATAATATTAATTATTGTTATTACTTTCAAAATCTGTCGAATAAGTGGACACTCTGCAAAAACATATTGACAAATAGAATGCTGTCCACCTATTCCAAAGATTTATATTATTATTACTACAACTACTGCTGCTACTACTACTCCTCACTACTACAACTCCTATTACTGCCACTATTCCTACTATTAATATTGCTACTATTATTAGTACTACTAACTACCACCACTACCACTACTACTTCTGCTACAACAACAACAACAACAACAACTACTACTATTAATAGCTTACACAGGACGTTGGTGGAGGTTCCAATGGTGTACTGGGTTCCAGCAACAGCGGTCAAAGCATCGACGGCACTAACGGCCAAAGAGTACTGTAAAACAATAATATTAATAATAAAATATATAATAATAAACAATGGTAAACAATTTAGTGTTAATATTTTTTCATAATAAAACTTCTAACATGTTAGTTTAATTCTTATTCACATTATATTTTCTTTTAGTTTATTTTATCCTTCGATCATTAAACTAGCTAGACGGAGCTTTGGGCCCTTTGGCTGTAGCCAGAATAAGAGAAAAAGGGAGGAGCCTGAGTCGAACATGATTGGTTGGGTCCCGAAGCTTGAATTGATGACGCCACATTATTTAATGCCATCTGTGGGCTACGCGAAACACTAAATGCGCTACATTTACTCTTGAGTATTAAGTTTACATTCAACTTTGATGTCGTAGGATATAAATACAGTAACGAATAAAATTTCGATGCCTTTTCAGATCTCACGCTTTATCTCGTAAGTGCAGACAATTGACAACCTTGTCACCTCGATAGTAAACAAAGAAATGGACTACGTAGTGCACGAAGCCCTCACTAGGGGCACTGAAAATCACTGCATCATCAAGTCAAAGTTTCGGCACCCGACCAATCATGTTAGGCTTAGGCTCCTCCCTTTTTACACTATTCTGGCTACAAGGTTTCCCAGTGCAGGGATATTCCAAAGCTCTGTCTAGCTACTTTAAAGGTCGAAGATTTTATCAGTTTGGATAATCGATGTGTTAATATTTATTATTCGTTTTTTTTATATATATATGAATTATTTAGATAATATTTACTATGTCCATTATTTTGAACTTTTTTTACTGAATTAATATTAAACGAATTTTTAATCAGTATAAAATTTTATAAATAAGTTAAGTAGATGTTAATAAATATAATTACCAGCTGGTCGTAGTCAGAAGGATAGTCGGAGGTGAAACCCCAAGGGCACAGCCAGTACTGTTCAATAGATAAACAGATAATTAATAATAATAATAATTATAATAATAACAACAATAATTTTTTTCAGTTCATTTACGAATAGTTAATTAGTAATGAGATACTTATGATTAATTATAATGAAAATTTTACCTGTCCGTAAGAGTGGAAGGTGAGGTAGACTTTTGTCTGTGCAGCAACAGACAAGATGGTATCACGGACAACCTGCGATTCGATCTCAGAGAAGGGAGCTCCTCCGTTGAAGGTCTCACTGCAGGGGCTCAAGCTGGAACCACCCTCTATTATTAATAATATTATTAATATAATTATATATATATTTTTTAATAGAATTAAATGATACCGTTCCAGTGGAATCCAAAGTTGCGGTTCATGTCAGTACCACGGCAGACGGGGCTGCTGCTGGAGGAACGAGTCTTACGCCAGAGACGATCCTATATCGATACATAATCGATTTAATCAATAAAATATTAAAAATCGATTACAAAGGGAGGATATAGTAAACAATCGATTCAGTTAACTTAGAAAACTGTCAACAAATTAATTGAAATATTGGAGTTTTAGTATATCAATGTACTATATCAATAATAACTGCATAGTTATAATATCCGTTACATTTCAGTATACCCGTATCAATGTTACTAATTTCCAGTGTTGCCACTTTTCAATTTTCCATTTTTCCCCTCTTCCCTTATCTTTCCCCTTTTCCCCCCTCCGTCCAAGAATGTACAGGGTCTAGATTTCCTCTTTACTCCCTTGTCTTCGTCTTCCCTTTTCAGACTCCATTTCCCCCCTTTTCGGGGAACTTCCCTGCAAAAGTGGAAGCACTGCTACTTTCTTACTAGTAAATTAGGTTCATTAGTTGCATTAATCAGTGGGATTATTACAGTGGTGTGGCTGTACTCGTAGCCGTCGGGTTGAGGACGGGCATGAAGTACCAGTCGACGTTGTCGACGAGTTCGGGGTGGGCAGCGTAGTTCTCAACCAATTCCCTGATGGTCCAGGTAACAACAGCCGGCGAGATCCATTCACGGGCGTGGATACCTTCACATCAGCAATATTTTAATACAAACAATATAATATAATGTAATATAATAAATACGATTAATAATGAAAATCAATCAACTTTCCCAGTACTCTCTAATTAATTATTTTATTATTATTAATATTTAAATTTTCATTTATATCGTTTAAAATAAATGAATACCTCCATCGACGAAGATGGCGTTCTTGCCAGATCCACCCGAGGAGATCTTGACGAGGACCATGTCGCGGCCTTCGAAGCTCGAGCCGACGGTGGAGACGGTGACGAGGTTCGGGTAAGTGGCAGCCAATTCGTTGACGAATTCAAGGATCTTTTTATGTTAAATAAAATATTATTAAATTATCTTTTTATGAATTTTTAACTGTGCTTCTATTTTTCCAGGGAATTTCCCCTGGAAAAAGGGGAAAACGGGGTCTCACAAAGGGAAACAATAGGGGAAGAGGGGAAAATGCAGCAAAAGAGAAATTTTTGAAAAGAGGGGGAAATGGGAGGAAATAAGGGAAACGATAGAGGAAAAGGGAAAAATGGAGAGAAAGGAAAGTATATAAGAAGAGGGGGAAAGGAGGAAATAAGGGAAACAATAGGGGAAGAAAGAAAAATGGAGGAAAAGGGAAATAGACGACGTGAGGGGAAGAAACGGGGAAATAAGAGAAGAGGGCAAATACAGCAAAAGGAAAGTTTATGAAGAGAGGGAAGGAAACGAGAAGCAGAACCCTCTATAAGGGAAAAAGGGAAATTTGGAAGCGGAAAAGTTTTTTCTTACGTCGGAGTAGCGGTAGTAGTTGTCCCAGGTCATGGTGTAGCGGGGAGAGCGGGGTCCGACGGGCTCGACGGGAGTGTTGCGGTTAGTCTCGATCAGCCTAGTTAATAATAGTAATAATGATAATAATCTGTCGAAAGTGTGGACATTCTGTCAGTGGATGCTTTTAAACTGTAATCCACTTAATCGACAGATTTATACTACTAACACTACTACTGCTACTACTTGTCCTTCTTCTTTTACTTCTACTACTACTACTACTACTTGTTCTTCTCCTTTTACTACTACTACTATTACTACTCCTACTGCTCCTACTACTACTACTACTTGTTCTTCTTCTTTCACTACTACTATTACTACTACTACTCCTACTACTACTACTACTTGTTCTTCTTCTTTCACTACTACTCCTACTACTCCTACTGCTACTACTACCACTACTACTATAATAGTAACAGAAATAATAATTACTTCTGGACATCGTCGATCTTGACGCTGTACTCAATGCCGTGGGCATTGAGGAACTCGAGGAGTTTTCCAGCGGTACCGGGAGCGGCCAGGATGTCGGTGGAGCGGTTGAAGCGGGGCTCGGTCCAGAAGTCGTAGTCGCCCTCGACGCTCAGAGTGCTCAGAGCCTGGAAGGCGGCCTCGTCCTTGGCTACCGCTCCCAGAACCTGGTATCTAATATATATATCACGGGATATTTAGTTTATTATTTGTAAATAGTCGGAGAGAGTCCCAGGAAAATCTTAATATATGATGAAATACTTTGATTATAATTGATTTGATTGAATTGATTATAATAATGGATAAAAATAATTAAAGTTTACAAGGTTCAATGGATCTTAGCTTACTACTCCCAGAACCTGATAGCTATTGATTATATTACAATACATTTAATTAAATATTCATAAAATATTAAAGAGAGTCCCAGGAACATATTAGTATATAATAATATAGTATAAGTTAATTACAATTAATTAATTAAAATATACTAAACCTCATAAGGTCTACTGGGGACCTTAACTTACTACTTCGAGAACCTGATTTCTATCAAATATATTATAATATATTTAATTAAATTATCAGGGACTATCATAAAGAGTCCAAGGAACATTTTAGTATAGAATAACGTAATTAAACTAATTACAATAATTAAAAACATAATTAATAAGACGCCACATACTTCCTAATCCTTTATAATCTCTACTATTAAAATAAATGTTCGTTTAATTAACATCTTCGACAGCTTTTCTTAATTTTAGATTACCATATTATTTAAAATACACCGAGGAATTATTATATAATAATACATTTTTATAATAAATCATTTTTACCCATCGTAGCGGACGTTGTAGGCAACAGCGGAGGCTGCCAGCAGGGCCAAGACGATGAAGGTCTTCATGATTCCACGTTGGATATTTGACTTCGAAACGTGAAATAATCATTTTGGAGATTTTTCTCCACATCTTTATATAGAGATTTTTGATCACGTTTTGCGGTTATCAGTCCTCACTGTGGGAAAGATAGCAAATGCCTCCCACAGCGCTTAGTTGCCTTAAACAAATATCGGAATTTACCGCTTCTGTGTATTTACATTTGGGTACATGTGCTGAATCATAAATTTTTATCTCTTTTATTTAGACGCTTGATTTAAATCTAAATTTAGTTTTAATATTTGTAATTCACAAATACAGCATATTGATATGATCCGCACTTTTCATTCAGAATTATTTTTACTGAATTTTTGGTGTATTATAATCCGTGGGATTATATTTATTAGTTGTTATTGTTAGATTAAGTAGGATTCATTTTATCTGAACTTAGAAAGTCTGTGATCTCTGATAAAGACAAAACGCAAATTGAGCCTATGGATTTAAACACTAGTTTGAACTCGAAATTAGTTATTCAATTGCATTTCAAATATTTAAATTTAATTCGTATTAATAATTTATTAATAATAACATAACAACAATGATATCCCATCTAGAATTAATTATTGCTTACAGTTAACATTCAATTATTTTTGAAACTTTATAGACTGCATAAAATTACCACTATTAATAACATTTAATTTACAATTGATTCTCACAATAATATAGTATAATAAATTTCAACAAATATTATTAATAACCTAGATTAATATTAATTATTTAGTTTACACTATCTGGCAACGCCGCATTTTTCAAAATTTTCGCGCGCTTTTCCATGTTTACAAACCTACTGTGGCAAACTCTTAAATTTCCTACTCAAATTTTTGTTTTGCTTTTAGCACACGAAAAAGCTACATAGGAAATGTCAAGATCTCCTTTTATAACACGTATTAGCAAGAATGCATTAAAAAACGAAAACAGCAGCCCCCGTCTCGGCAATTTACTATCGACTCCCGTGAAACCTATCTCCGCAACATCGAGTGCCGTTCTTTCTCCGAATCTTCAGCAACGTTTCACACTATCTCCAACTCCGAATTTTTGTAAAAATTTAACTGAAACTCTGCTGAAAGTAGATTCTCCCTGTCGAGAAGATTTCTTGCAGCACGTTACAAGTCGTAGCGAAACGGTAGCCCAGTTAGGTAAAGGCAGGTTCGGAGTTGTCGTGCAAGGCCTCTATAAAGGTACTTCATCAATTAAAAACAAATGCTAATATTTCATCTTATTTAAATAATAGGAAAGATGGCTGCAGTCAAGATTTTAAACTCGTCTCAAGAAAGCGAGCTGGACCGCCAATACAGGAGTGAAGCAAATGCACTACATTTAAATCATCCATCAATTATAAGTGTATTTAAAGCCGAAAAACTAAGTACGCGTGTCCTTGTTGTCATGGAGTCTTGGGGAACGACAAACTTGCAACAATATCTTTTTACTGAGGACAAAATATCCTTTAATGACAAGCTTAGGCAAGTTGTTAACTTGTTCGTTGTTCATTGTTTTCACTTTTAACTTTTTAAAAATAGTTATGCGATACAATTAGCTTCAGCGCTTCATCACTGCCATCAGAGAGGAATAATCCACTTAGATGTCAAGCCTGCGAACATTATGGTCAACAGCAATGGTCAACAGATCAAACTCGGGGACTTTGGCAACTCACAGGACACACAACACCCGTCTCAAAATCTGAATGTAAGAGAAAATTCTACTATTTATGTTTTTTTTTGTAACTTATAGTTTTTTTTAGAGTGTAGGCACGATAGCGTACTGTGCACCCGAGATCCTTAAGGGCG
Organism: Eulimnadia texana; assembly: GCA_002872375.1. Taxonomy (NCBI): domain Eukaryota; kingdom Metazoa; phylum Arthropoda; class Branchiopoda; order Diplostraca; family Limnadiidae; genus Eulimnadia; species Eulimnadia texana. Next base: position 7,768,848 of record NKDA01000002.1, on the reverse strand, counting down.
AGATACCAAGCTGGCACTGCGACTGTTTTTCTTACGGTGTAACGCTATGGCAAATTGAGAGCCAGGAAAATCCTTACCAAGGACGTAGCTGGACCACAGTAGCGTATTTAGTAAGTCTTAACTAAATCTAGCTTAACTTTAGCTTATATCTGATAGCATTTAATCCGCAGGTTGTCGCGAGAGGTCTTAGACCGGTCCAAGAAAAGCCTGAATCGTCAAAATTCTGCAAAATTTATGGAAAATGCTGGAAAAAGCTGCGGGAAGAGCGTCCGGCTTTTGAAAAAATACTTGAAGAGCTAAAATCGATTAAATAAAAACACCATTTCTTGCAAAAAAATTTATTTCTTTACGTTTTTAATGGCTCATTTTTCGCAAATCACATGTCAGGTCCTTCTCCACCAGGCACCAACTGAAATTAATACAAAATTAATTGTCAAAGACTTTTCGTCTTTAAAATTTAGTTAACGTTCAAGTTACCATGGTGATATTATTGCCGTTGAGTAGGATTTGGTCGAGTTTTGTGACCCTCCGACCTTCTGGCGTTATTTCAAACTCCATGACATCTTCAAGGACCATGTTGACGAAATCGTCAAAACCGAGAAGTGTCCCCACAATCTCCTTGTCGCCTTTCATGATGATGTGGATTCGCGAGCCGATGCATTTGTCGACAAGTTCTGTGAATATTAGAAAAAAATTGGAATGAAAAACAATGAAGAAATAGTAAACTATAAATTTTCATTCTGAAAAGTGTTTTAATGGAAAGGTCAAGGGTTACATGAGGTAATTTACCTAAAGGGAGAAGGGTAGGTACAGCAGTGGCAGCCATTGTTGTTTGGATATTCAAAATTATTACAAGGTTGAGGATAAACAGTAGTGGTACTACTGTAAATTTTACCTTGAAGAGAGTTATTTGTTTCCCTTTTTCCCCTCCATTCTACGTTATTCCCTTCTTCCCTTATTTTTCCCTTTTGAGACCCAATTTTCCCTTTTCAAGGGAATTTCCCTGCAAAGTGGAAGCACTGAACCTGGCGGTTATTTATACAAATTTTACTTGTCAGCAACTTCCATTGTTATTACTATGTTAAGTCAATTTAAACTGTTCCTAGATTAATTAAATATTTTATTTATTTAAATATTTCTTCACAACGTTTAATCAAACCAACCACAAAGTAATATCATACAAATATAATTACTTAACTTTCCACCACACAAATAAATGACTAAACTTCAGATCAACAAAAAACCTTTTCAAATGAAACTAACAAGCAATACTACAAACAAATAATCCTTCGCAACGATTATGAGACACGACAAGCTTCTTCGTTATCTCCGTCCGAAGCTTCAGCACCCAAGTCCCCGCTGAGAATAACGTTGACAACAGCGCGAGCTAAATAGCCGTTAGTTGTAGCAAAGGTTGCCTTGTAGAAAAGCTCGAGTCCCACATCGATACTCCCTCTGCGTTGATTCCTCTGATTCTCCTCAGAAACGACATCCTTCGTAAAAGACAAATATTAATTTAAGTATAATTTATTATTATAACATTAAAAGAACCTTTAAAAACATGGCCGTAGCTTCTTGTATAACTTTATCCAGGTCTAATTTTTCTTTGAAATGAAGTTCAGGGTTTCTTTGGAGGATTGTAGCCACAATGCAGATAAGCTCTACAATGATTTGTCGATACTCGGGTCTGGGTATCTTGTTGAGGAAGTCCTCGACGAGCAGGGCAAAGTTCAGTTCAGACACAGACATGTTGGCCAGTGTTGGCTGGGGGCTTAGGGTTTGTCCGCTGACTGCCAGACCACCTGGGGTCTTTTCCAGGATACTCCAGACGTAGACGTAGAAGTTGCTTGGCACGCGACCCAGGCAACCTTCGATTTGACGTCTGTGGTAAGGACTCATCCTTGATAACGATTAATAATAATAGTAGAAATTGTAGAAATAGTGGTAGTAGCACTGGTAGTGGAAATAGAAGCAGTAGTAGCCGTAGCAGAAGTAGCAGTGGTAGTAGTAGTAGTAGCAGTAACAGAAGTAGCAGTGGTAAGAGTAGTAGTAGCAGTAGCAGAAGTAGCAGTGGTAGCAGTAGTAGCAGTAGTAGAGGTCAGAGTAGTAGTAGGAGTAAGAGTAGAAGTAAGTAGGAGTAGAAGTAGTAGAGGCAGTAGTAGTAGTAATAGTAGTAGTAGTAGTAGTGGCAGTAGTAGAAGTAGAAGCAGTACTAGTACTAATACTAGTAATAGTAGCAGTGGCGATGGTGGTAGTGGTAGATTGGTAATAGTAGATGTAATTTAGCAGTAGTAGAAGTAGAAGCGGTACTAGTAATAAAAGGAGTAACTGTAGCATTGGCGGTGGTAGTATTAGTGCTATAGTAGTAACAGTAGCAGTGATGCTGGTGGTGGTAGTAGTAGTACTAGTATTCGTAGTAGTGGAACGAGTATTAGTAATAATAATAATAATAATAATAATAATAATATAGTTGACGTAATACATATTAGTACCTTTCTTCTGCAGCCCAGTCTTTTAGTGTGAAGACTTTCAGCATAAGCCTGCGAATATCGCTCGGGCAACGGTTGTACAGCGGCTCGGGATCGGAGTCTTCGTTCATCGAGGCCTTGACGTTCAGGTAGAGACTCAAAGCGTGCAGTACCCACCTAAACAGGTATAATTAATAGTATTAAATACATGAATAAAAATTACAACAACAGTAATAATACAATGCATTATTAAGTTAAATTGTAGTATAATAAGTCAATGATAATAATATAAACCAATGAAAAAAAAATAGTAATAATGTAATACAGGATTAACAAAACAATCACAATACATAAACGATGAATATAAATTAATGAATAAAAAAGATAGTAACCCTGTAATGCATTATTAATAATAGCAAATAGCAAAATAGCAGTAATAAACAAACGACTAAAAGACAATAACAATGTAATAACAGGGCTCCCACTGGAAAATCTTAATCAAATTCCCTAACTTTTCCCTGATTTCCCTGACTTTTTAAACGCATTATACTTTCTAGAAGTTATTCATTAGAGGCTTGAGCAAAGGTTAGCTGAAACTGAGTGGAGTGGCAACTCAAGTTCCCTCACCTTTTCCTCATTTATTACCAATTCCCTGATATTTCCCTGAATTCCCTGATTGAAATCTTATTCCCTGACTTTTCCCTGATTTCCCGGTTTTCCAGTTCGGTGGGAACCCTGAATAAATGAGTAAATGAACATTTCTCATAATTTTATACAAATTCATAGTCAAAACAACAAATGATTAATTATTTATTTACTATCAACTAACCGTATATAATGTTGCAAGATTTTATTCTACATATTATAAAATAAACTATATATATTTTATTTTTCATTTTTTAGTATTTTACTTCTAATTAAATTAATACTATAAATTACTATTAACTACGTTTAATACTATTTAAATTTTCGTAAAAACTGAAATACCCGACACGGATTTTCAAAATTCCACTGAAAAGGTCCGGATGAGTAGCAATCAGCCTTCCGCAGTAGAGTAGCACCTCCTGTTGCAGCACTGCTTGAAGGGGATCGTCCACCGGACTGTGTCGATACACAGCTTCCTACAATTAATATATAACAATACTAAACAATGAATAAAAAGCATTTTTCGTATTTTCAACATGCTATATAAACTTAATCGAAATGACTACACAATTAATTATTGCTAATTACACTAATTTTACATAATATAATTGTTTTACTCATTATTTACAGTTAACATTATTACTTATTATATATTCAAAGGTTATTCCTGAATAAGTACCTGAATTTCGCTGGGTGTCATAGGTTTATCCAGCACCACTTCCTCTCCACCTACCACCCCAACGGTCAATAGCTTCCCGTTGACCAATACCGTCGTGATGAACGGGGAAATCGAGTCCACCAATTGGCTGAGCAGAGACGAGCACAAACGAACTGCTGACCAATGGCGTAGAGAGCCGGACTGACGCTTCACTTGCAGTAACCTCTCCTTCACTTCAGACATAAAATAAGTAAACCATTTAGTAATAACTGTAAACCCATAAATAATAATCATATTAATAATATAAAAAAAATGAAAATGCAAAAATTAATTTGATATTTTTTTAATTTTCCTCTTCCTCTTATTATATTATTATATATTTTTATGACTAAATGAACTAATTATTATTATTACTAATCATACTGAAGCGCGTTTATTGATTTGAAGCTACAAATTGCTATTATCATTATTATTAAACATTAAATGAATTAATTCAATTTGGTTTATTTCGTACCTGTTCTGCCATCAACGCTAAAATCCAGCCCTTCCTTTCTCTGCAGAATCGACAGCAACTGAGCCTGTCCGTACAAGCCTTCGGTACAGCGGAGAGCGTCGATGATGTCCCGAGACGAAGCCGAACGAAATTTCTGTAAGAATATTAACAATTGTAGTTACACTTGTGCCTATAAAATATATAGGTATGATTATTTACTTAAATTAACTTATTATAATCATCGATTTATTATTATTGTTTATCACTATCATTATTGTCATTATTACTAGTGTTATTATTCTATATTATCACTGTCATTGCTTTTCTTTTTTTACTAATATTGTTACTACTGTTACTATTATTACTATTTTTATTATTGCTTTACCGAGAAGTCATGATCTTGCTCAGTGTAAGCTAGGGCTTTAGGAACATCAGTAAGGCTCTGGTAACCAATGTAGTCGTGATGCAGCTGAGTGAAGGGATTGATTTTCATATCGGACAGGTCCACTTCGTTCATGAAGTCCAAATGCTCTGAAAAAAAATACACAATAATAATAAAAAAATAATTTAATAATAATTATTATTATAATAACTAATAATAACTAATAATAATAATAATAATAATAATAATAACAAATAATTACAAATAATAGTAAAGTAATGATGATAATAGTCATCTGTCAAAATGTGGTCTTTTACTACTTCTACTACTACAACTACTACTTACTACTGCTACTCTAACAACTACTGCAACTACTACAACAACAACTACTACTACTCTTACTACTTCTACTACTAATATTACTACTACTGCTACTCTAACAACAACAACAACTACTACTACTACTACTAATACGATAAATAAAAATAAATTCTGAACATCTATTAATTACATACAGGCTATATTACCAATGCACGACGAGGAGATAAGATTCTGCAGACGTCCCGTCCTAACTTTCAGTCCATCACAGTGTCCCGTCTTCAGCATAGCGAGAAGATCCAGCATTTCCTTGAACTGCGGGTCTCTCATATGCTCCTCACGGATGAGGAGACAAACCGTGGGTCTTCCGGACAGTCTCCAGTACTTGCCAACAAAGTGCAGCTCCGTCTTGATGTCGTCAATGAGAAGCGACATGTCGTGCGACAGGTAAAAGTCCGACACTTCGAAAATCAGCGGGAAGCAGAGGACCGTCTGCCCGGAGATCCTGTAGATCTTGCTCGTCCCCAGGGCTCCGATGGGTCGGGTGGGTCTGCCGTTAAGTCCCAGGCGTTTAGACACTCCGAGGTGCTGGTAGATTTTGACCAGTTCCTTTGGCGGCCAGATCTGAACCGGCTCAACCTCGTGCGGGGTCTGCGTCTGAATGCCGTACGTTGCCATCATGGCCTGAAGTCTCATTGATTCTGCGATCAGCACAATCTGCACAACCAGATCGCTGGCCGTACCCTTAAATAATTAATTAGAATTTAATTATGTTTTTTTAACGCAAATTAATGAGACAGAGACCACGGCACGGTTCACAAGCTGAGTATATTCTTACTTAAACATTTATAGGATGAACTACTATTCATTCGTAGGTTATTGGTCTGAACATGCTATAGGGGGTTCTGTTAATTAATTTGAGTTAACATGTAATTTCATTATTATATACTATTAATATTTTTTATCATATTAACGTGCGGGGGACACTCACTGAATCGATACTTACATATTTGCTCTAGATAAGAGAAGCCGAAAGAGGAGCAGCGTAATAAATAGAAAAATTTCAATATTACAGAGTTTACATAAACGAGGAATTTAACAGATTTAAAAATATTACATTAATTAAAGAATATTCGTGAATGAGTATAACATACCGAATAACTATAAAGAAGAAATAATCATGAGTAATACAAATTAAACAATCTAACTGAAAATGACCAAAAAAATTATTTTTAATTCGTGTAATATTATACGTATCAAAATATATTATGACTATTTATTTACTATTACATTTCAGTTAAATTATAATTTTTATACAATAGTATGTACTACTTATTATTTAACTATTTATTACTAATATAATATTTATCTTTGTTGTACTATTACCGCATTGTTAATAACAATTTTTCATTTGCTATAAATCTAACGCATACAAGGATATACATACCTGAAAAGCAGAGTACCGTCCAACTCTACGCGGTCTATTGTACGAAGGCAAGTATCGTCTGATCAAATCGATTTCGTTAACGTGAACAAGTCCCTCGGTCAGAAGTGAAGCGACGATATACAAAGACTGTCCCCAAAGAAACAAGTCTCCCGGGGAACCGACTTCTGACGAACAGCGCAACTGACTACCCGGCTCATTCTTTTCGTACTCGATAGCTTCCCGGGGAACGTAGAAGTACTTGGGTATCAGTGGATCTGAACATTTTACAAAAATTATTATTATTATTACTATTAATGACTGCTTAAAGGGATACCTCCGTTATGATCCCGTTTGACTCGACTGCGGAGACATTTCTTGTACTCGTCGACTTGATCAGGAAAGCCCTATGCACAAACGAAATTGAGAAAAATCTGATTTTATTATTTAAATAATCTATAAATTACTAAAATATTTTACAATAATAAGACGAATAAAACAAATTAACTTAAGCTTATAGCCGTGTAATTGATACCGATAATAATAGAATATTACACCAAGAGTTAAATAATGAAATATTCAAGTGATTTAATGTACCTATATTTACATGTAATAGAATATACCTTGAATATTCCGTCAATGATCATGTACAAGTAGAAAATCGGCCATTCAGATTCGATGTTTTCGTATTCCTATACACAGAAAAAACTAAATTAATTCAGGAAAATATGATAGTAATAATTTCATATGAGGGAAAAATTAAAACTCTCTAATTTACTAGTTGATAACTAATGAATAATTAAACAATTAATAAATAACAAAAACAATATACATATATATATATATATATATGAATTTAAACCACATATTATTACGTACTTTTACTTCACTGTATTTTAATACTTGTTTATACTGAGATTCCACAATTCAAGATATTAATATTTATAATACATTTAAACGTTCGAAAATAATTCATTAATCCTTATATAAATTACTTTAGTTTCTCCATCTTCGTAGAACCTTTTGCAGGGACTTTCCAGAGCAGATCCATAGCCATCACGTAAGAATCGCTTGAACCCGTACTTGCCCTTCAATTTGCGTACAACTTTCGATTTGGTTCTGGCGTAAAGAACTTCATCGTGGGTAGCAAAACACGGCCAGGATATGGTAGCAATCAAGGAAGCATCAGTGTTCTGTTAAAAACACAAAAAAACGTATTTTCAAATGAAATTTTTATTGAAGTAAGTAAAATAGTGTTTCCACTTTTAATTTCCCCCCATTTCCCCTTCTTCCCTTGTTTATCCGTTTTTCTCCTCCGTGCCAGCATATGGAGCTGTATTTCCAGATTTCCGCCTTTCCCTCTTCTCTTATTTTTCCCCTTTCCAGGGAATTTCCCGGCAAAGTGGAAACACCGAAGTAAAGGTAATAAGTATTAATTAAAATTTACTTTAGAGCTTGATTCTCTGGGAAGAAGGGTTTGAAAAATCGACCGATTTCGATTATGAGCATCGATATCAACGTAGATCACCGATACTGAGGAACCTTTGTCTCCAAATAGGTTACAACCGTTGATAGCTTCCAACGCAGATTTGGCCATTCCAATAGAGCTAAAATAAAATAAGAGAAATTATTAATTTTTCATAAATTACGTATATTTCATTTAAAATTTTTCTTATATATAACAGAAATACAATATTAGTTAATGAATAGTTCATATAATATAATTACATCATTTAATAAGTAATTTCAAAATTTTAGTACTATTATCTATCCTTGGCGTATAACTGCTATTATTACTGATAAATTGGTCTTGGTACTTAAATCTGTCGAATGCTTGGACAGTGTATAAAGTGTCTATTCTTTTAAAAGATTCTGTCCATTTATTCGACAGATTTACTTTTCTTACTGATTGCGATCACATTATACGCTAAAATCTAATACCTTGCGTGGATTTCGGGTGTGTTGTTGTTGTATTTCGAGCCTCTTTGCCACATGCCGTAGTCGGGAGTGCGATAGGCTCGTTCCACATAGTAGACAAGGTTCTGAACGAAAGCCACTTCGTCCATTGTGTAAACCACCTGAAGTCCCGACTGAATCATCTGAACCAGGAACAGTAGGTACAGCGACACGACGTCAAGCTAAAATACATAGAGAAAAAAATAAATTAACAAAAAAGTAACGATAAAATAATAATTATTATTACATTAATTTGATTAGTAAATTTAATTAGCAAGTTATCACAGTAATTTAATCACACATAACTGACATAAAAGAATTACGTTTATTATCAAATTCCTACCTATCGATTAGTGTAATTATATACAATACCCTTGATACAACTTAAAATTAACTACAATTTAGTTACACATTATTGATATTTTGAAAATTATTTTTATTAAATTCAACACGAAACTTTTTAGTACAGTTAGTTATATAGTAGATATGAATTAATATTTAGATTCACTTGTAGGTGATTCTCGACGTGGGGGTCCGTGTCCCGAGTCAATCGCTGGCCCGTGTGCAGGTCGAACCTAGTCGGCAGGGAGTTTTGTGCCGTTTGATTTTGCTTGAAAGCTTCCACCGTTGACGCTGTCTGCAACCAGCACTGGAGAACTCCTCGCATGCACTTAACAGCAGACTGACCCAGCTCGTACGATTTACCGCGATCATCATCAATTCTCCTACAAAAATAAACAGGAAAATAATAATAATCATCATTTTTACTATTTGTATGGTTTACTTTTCATGGATTATTTTACTCATTTTACTTGATTATAATTTATCTTAATGATTATTATTTAACTTTTACATTTATTTTTTCACTAGTAAAATTATTGAGATGGGCAATTTTGTATAATTTTATGTATTTAAATAACTAGAAGTTTAATAAATAACTTGCAAACTAATTAGAAAATAATAATAATAATAATAGTAAGGTTTATGAAAATTCAAAATAATATCTTAAAAAAGTAAACCTGTAAGCTTGGTACAGGCTCCATATGGCGTAAGCACAGTAAATGCTATCTCGAGCATGTCCCACTCTCGAGTCGCCAGAATTTTCGGGGAAAAGTCCTGTTGTAGGGCTCTGATACTGTAGAAGTTGTCGTTTAACTAAAATTTGGACAAAAATATTATTAGAAAACACTGGAAGTGGTAGAAATTGTAAATAAATAAACATTTAATACAGTAATTTGTACAGTAATTCTTGTACAAAGCAGAAATTCAGCTTTCTTGTTATTTGTATGTTAAATACAGGAATTCTAAAAAATATTGAAAACAAAAATAAAATGGCTAGGAAAATATATAAAAATATATTCTAAATAACTAAAAGGATATAGAAATATAAGATATATTAAATAATATAATTCATATAATGTATCATTTAAACAATTCTTTTAAATATTTTACCCATTCCGTAGTACATGTCCAGTTGCCGAACAGTGTCTTCATAATTGCACAAACGAAGACAAGTATCGACTTCCATATCGCCAATGCTCTGGCGATTATCGTGGGCGAGAATGGCAGTCGACATGTTGATCAAACTGTTGCTGCCGTGGAAGTGCGAAGCTATGTACGCTTGCCTATTCACATAAAGTGGAAAATTTAATATGTTAATTCCTGGTTTATTACGTGTAATATAAGATGTAATAGTAAAGACTGCCCGCGTAAAAAAAGATCCGAGCGATGGTGTTTTGTACTGTAAAAAAAGGCACCACCACAGGGCATTTTCTTAGTTTCCCAGTTTCTTTCTGCAGTGCCTTTCCACAGTAGTCTGCATGGCCCTAAAGCGCCCTAGTTTTCTTACTACCTAGATCAAGTTTACCTAAAAGGCACCGTCGTTTTTACACGAGTGTTTACCTTTTCAGTTCTAGGGCGTCCATTTTCTTGTGTTAATTTCGTTCTGACGTTAGGAAGCAGTCAAGCAGGGTTAAACATAAAACATTGCAAGCGACAAACTGAAAACCAAAACAGAATAAATTAGCAATAAGATTAAAATTGTATTAATTTCTATAATAATAAGGTCACAGGACAGGACAAAAAAAATAACATGTAGACTAAACGGTTTCATAAACAAATACAGAAAATTGCATACTCAGGGAATACTAAATATTCGTTAAAAATTTAAAAAATAATTATTTACGCAGAAAAAGTAATCCGTGCAATAATAAATATACATTTTATTTACTTTTAATTGGTTTTGACCCAGCGGCTTCGTGAAGGTCATAGGCAGACGGGCCTCATACCAAAACATTGCAAATGAATGCAGCGTTGCCAAGTGGTATTAAATAAAATTATTAAATAAATTTAGCTTTCTCTCTACCGTAGGAATAATCAGTAAAATTACGTTATGATTATAATAATATATTTCATTTGAATTAAAAATATTTATAAAAATTTTATGTAGCATTCGAAATGCTTTGGAACGTCCACAGTTCAGTATATCGTCGACCATCAAAGAGAACGGACGTGCGTATTGCTCTCTTCACATTTTGCTGTAGCTCTGAATTATTTCATGTTCTCATAAAATTTCTACAAATTTAAGCAGGTAATACGTTTATTCATTATGTTTATAATATAATAATATCTGATTTGCAGCGAATTTAATATGAATCGCTATCGTGTTTTGGGTCGCATCGGAGACGGCGCTTACGGATCTGTGCTTTTGGCTATTAAAGTAGACACTGGAGAAAAAGTTGCAGTTAAAAAGTACGCATTACATTCAGTCATTTTCATATTCAATAATATAAAAAAATAATTAGGAAATAACAAAAAGAAATGTTGTTTTAGAATGAAGCGCAAGTGTCATTCATGGGAAGAGGCCATGGATCTACGGGAAGTTAAGGTAACTTACTAAATGAATTTAGTTTATTTATTATAACTATTATTTTGTGAGTATAAAATACATGTTGTGTGACGTTTGGCTTGAATATCAGATCAAGTAATGTTTGTGTTTGGTAACTCGTTGCTATGGAAACTGAGCCCTTGCTTTTCAAATGTGCGCACACGCCAAGAGGATCGCGGGTTGATGATAACACTGATAACACGCGATAACAATACAAAGTTTCTAAAGAGTTGCAGACCCTCTAGCTATGTGGTATTCTTGTTAATCTCTCTCGCTGTACTTTTCATGTTAAGTGCTGCAGCACGCAATCTTCATGAATTATTTTTGAATTAGAAATTAACAGTTTGATGATTTACAGTCATTAAGGAAAATCAATCACGCCAATGTGATCAAACTGAAGGAAGTGATACGCGAAAACGATACCCTCTACTTCGTCTTTGAACACATGAAGGAGAACCTCTACCAACTCATCAAAGATCGCTACGAAAAAGGGTAACTTTTAAATTGAATAGTAATTATACTTGCTAGCAGTTGGATCTGAACCGTTGGTGAGCCGTTCAGTGAGCGGTTCATCGGTTCATGAACCTAAAAACTTCTAAACTGAACCCAAATTCGGACCTATACGTACCTGTGAGGACGGGTTTCGAAACCTTACCTAATTGGACCTGAACCGAACCGTGCTGAACTGGAACCTTGAGCTGTGGTTTCGGTTTAAACCGTGAACCTTGCACCGTGGTTTCGATTTGACCCGTGAACTTTGAACCGTGGTTTCAGTTCAAGCCGTAAACCTGGAACTGCGAACCATGAACCTTGAACCGTGTTCAGTTTAGACGGAACCATGCTAAACCGTGAACCGTGGTTCATACTTTGATGAGATCCGCCCATCTCTTGCTTATATATTAGAACTATACTATAACTATTTGTAACATTTTTCTACTAAAATTTTTACTATTTGTATTTAACATGAAGGGATAAGTTGATGCCGGAAACGACCATCCGCAACATCATCATGCAGATCCTTCAAGGTTTGGCGTACATTCACAAACACGGTTTCTTTCACCGTGATTTAAAACCGGAGAATGTCTTATGCAACGGCACCGAAGTCATTAAACTGGGAGACTTTGGACTGGCCAAAGAAATTCGCGCACGACCCCCGTTCACTGAATACGTTTCCACACGCTGGTAAAAAAAAAAAAAACCAAATATAGTTAAAAATAAAAGAAATAATTTATATTAAAAACACTTAAATATAAATTAAAGTGAATTCCAGTTAAATAAAGATACTTGAAGCATAGTAATATATGTAATAAAATATTTTTCTATAGAGAACAAAGTAGACTAGTTAGAAGATGTTGAAATAGTTTTACTAATAATATATTGAATTGAATTTTTAATTATAAATTAACTAATAATACATTATTAATATTTAATTGATTCTTATATTTTGTAAATAGGTTTTTCATTTAATTAGATTATTTTTAATTAGATAATAATTATTATTTAATATTTTTTTTCCAAATTTGACTAACAAGGTACAGAGCTCCAGAGGTGCTGTTGCATTCATCCAACTACAGCAGCGCCATCGACATGTGGGCAGTGGGATGCATCATCGCGGAACTGTACACTTTCCGACCGTTATTCCCTGGAACAAGCGAAATTGACCAACTGTTTAAAATCTGCACTCTCCTCGGTACACCTTCACAGGTATTTAATTATCATTATTTTGTCATGATTAGCCCCCGACGTAATAATAAGTACGAGCAGTGTGTTTTAAGCGTACAAAACACTGTAAAAAGGCACCGCTACAGTACCTTTTTACAGTAGCCCTCATTGCCCTAACGCACCCTAATTCTAAACTACGTTCAAGCTAAATAGTTTAAGGTTACCGAAAAGGCACTACAAAAAGCACTGTCATTTTTACGTCGGTGACATTTTTCCTAATGTTAAATTAAATTTTATTTTATTTTATTTTATGTAGAATGAATGGCCTGACGGACATCAGCTTGCAGCAAAAATGCATTTTAAATTCCCTCACTTAAGTCCTGGTAATTTGAATGCATTGATGGGAAATGCCTGTATCGAAGCTGTTAAACTGGTCAGCGCTGTAGTTCAGTGGAATCCTGCGAGAAGATTAACCGCACAACAAGCACTCAGGTATAGTTCCTATATCAAAACTGCATTACTATGAAATGTATGCAATAAAATATAATAATAATAATAGTGATAAAATAGTAAATAAGTAACTACGCAAATAAATAAGTAAATAGAAAATTACTGAGAACAACAGGTAAGAATGATAATAGTTGTAGTAGTTGCACTAGGACTAGTAGCAGTAATGGCACCAGTAGTAGTGGTAGTAGTAGCAGCAGCAGCAAAAATAATAATAATAATCATAGTAGTAGTTGTTGTTGTAATAGTGGCGGTAGTAGCTGTAGTAGTACTAGTAACAGCAGTAGTAGCAGAAGTAGCAGTAGTAGAGTTCCAGTAGTAGTGGTAGTAGTAGTAGTAGTAGTAGTAGCAGCAGCAGCAGCCGCAAAAATAATGATAATAATAATCATAGTAGTTGTTGTTGTAATAGTGGCGGTAGTAGCTTTAGTAGTAGTAGAAGTAGCAGTAGTAATGGTACTAGTAGTAGTAATAGTAGTAGTAGTAGTAGTAGTAGTAGTAGTAGTAGCAGCAGCAGCAGCAGCAAAAATAATAATAATAATCATAGCAGTAGTTGTTGTAATAGTGGTGGTAGTAGCTGTACTAATACTAGTAGCAGCAGTAGTAGAGTTGCAGTAGTAGCAGCAGTAACAAGAATAATAATAGTATTATAGTTGTACGTCGTACTAGTTGTAATAATAGCAGTTGTTGTGGTAGTAGTAGTAAGAGCAGCACTAGTAGAGTCGTAGTAATAGTAGTAGTAGTAGTAATGCCGATAATAATATTTAACAAAAATTTACCAAAACTTTGAATTACAGTCACGCATACTTTTCCCGCTCGGTTCAACAGCAGCTTTCGCAGTCGAGGAGTTCACTGAATCAGAGTCAGAAACTGAACCTGGTACCTAAAGTTCATAGCATAGCACTCTTACGCAAAGATGAACCGCTTTTAGAAGAGAAACGCGCGGTTCATTCCGAACCGGCACGGCCCAAACCGCTATGGAGAAACCCAAATCTAGAAGACGACGGATTCGACGATATCTTACAGTAACATTTTGCCCACATAAAAAATGACAGTGTCTTTTGCGGTGCCTTTTTAAGGTGACCTTCAACTGACTGCCCAAGTGGTGTTTTAAAAAAGTCAGGGCATTGCAGGCTACTGCAAAAAAGCACAACAAAAAGGTACTGTCAAAAGAGACTGAGAAACTACGAAAAAGCACTGTACTGGTGCCTTTTTACAGTGTTTTTACGGCATGTACGCATTATATTTGAACTTTCAGGGACATCCCTGCAAATCCTGCACATAATGGACCTACAATACGGGCTCGCAGTTCGTTAACGTATCCTGGAGGAGTTTATGGAACGTCTAATGCAAATTCTACAGTTTCTATGGGACCCCGACGAAGTGCTCTAGTATCAGGACGTACAGACTGGGCAGCCAAATATTTGAAATAAAGAATTGTATACTGAATGTGTTTTCTAGAATCACGATATTACTTATATAGAATAAAATGTACTGTACCAGAAACCAAAATACAACGAACCCGATTTTCAGATTTTATTGTGTTAAATTTGATTTTAATTAACTACTTCTTATAGAACGAATATATTTCTAGATCACTATATGTATAAAGGAATAAAATATTAGAATGTATATAAAAATTAGCATTTTTTGTATATTATAATTACTAATTGAATATCTAAAATAGGCGAGAAGGTTGATAACATTCTATTTATTGTTTAATATACTATTATTATTATTATTAGGTTTTAGTGGTATAATAAACTAATAAAATATATGGATTGAAAATTAATACTTCTGTATTAATTGGGGCGACTTGGGCAAAATAGGCGAAGTAAAGTGGGCGAGAATGTTAACGACACTGACACTTAGGAAATTCTTATTAATTGTAAATAATTATTTAATAGAATTAATCAATTATCAGTTATATAAGCAGTATAAGTATTTAGTAATCTAATTCTATGTAAAAAAGTTATGCATTTGTTTCATTAATTGGGGCGACCTGGGCGATTTGGGCGAAGAGGGCGACTATGGGCGAGTTAAGTTAGTAAACAAAGTACCGTTAGTTTAAGGTCAAGGCTTAGAGCCACTTCTTTTAACTAGGCATTGATCATAAGACCTGACAACACGACTACAATAAACATAATTTTCACATATTGCAGAGATCCAGCGATGAAGAAATAACTGCGTTGTACAATTCAGAAAAAAGCCATAATCCATGTTAATAGTTAATTTAATTTGCAAACGAAATCTTGCACTGCCGCAGCTTCATCTTGATAATTTAATTCATGACATTCAATTGC
Organism: Eulimnadia texana; assembly: GCA_002872375.1. Classification (NCBI taxonomy): domain Eukaryota; kingdom Metazoa; phylum Arthropoda; class Branchiopoda; order Diplostraca; family Limnadiidae; genus Eulimnadia; species Eulimnadia texana. The sequence continues at coordinate 7,753,149 of NKDA01000002.1, read as the reverse complement.
AATGACGTCTAAAGCTGACAGAACTTATTACAGAACCAGTATCAACTATGGCCGAAGTCCTTTAGATAATTATGGCAATATCGTAGGTCTCGAGCATGTCAACGGAAACGGCAAGTTATCAAATAAAGCAACGTCCCTCAATATCTCGAGAGGTCAGCAAACGCCCCACTCGAGCAAAGCAGCTGTGGGCAGTTCGTCGGGAATCTGCTGGATAGTTGCACGGACCCTCTTGTTCATAGTCCTCTACTACACAACGTCCATAGGTTTAACATTTTATCAGAAATGGCTGCTAAAGGTATTACCTTACCAAATTAATCATCTGATTTGATTAAAATGTTATTTTTTACTGATAGAGACTACACTTTCCGCTATCGATTGTGATTTGCCACCTGGTCGTCAAGTACACGCTAGCCTCGTTCAGCAGGACAGTACTGGAACTATGGACCAAAAGATCCAGGCCTGTCGTCAACTGGAGGAGCTATGCAGTCAAATTAGCTCCAGCGGGAGTCGCTTCCGCGCTCGATATCGCCCTCTCGAACTGGAGTTTTGAATTTATCACTGTGTCACTGTACACCATGTCCAAATCTACTGCAATAATTTTCATCACGGGGTTTGCTGTGCTGTTCAGACTAGAAAAGAAGGTTCGTATGTGAAAAGATTGATTCGTTCGTTCATTCATTCAGTCACTCACCCTTTCAGTCGTTCACTCACTCGTTCATGCAAACTATACATTTAAAGTATACTGTAGGATACTTAAAATTCACTATTTTTTACTTGAAATTTTTAACTAATTTTATTAGTTGTAATATTAATTATTGCTTTTTCCCCCAGCATTGGAGTCTTCTGGCCGTTGTTGCCATGATTTCGGGAGGACTTGTCATGTTCACGTATGAGGCTACACAGTTTAATCTCGTGGGATTCCTTATGGTACTTTCAGCATCGTTCTTGAGGTAACCACTTTTCTTACAATGCTGTATTTGATGATGATGATGATGACGACGACCATTATCATTATTATCGTTATTTTATTTATTATTAGTGAGTATTATTGGTATCAATATTACTACCACCACCAATACTACTACTGTTGTTATCGTTACTATCACTGCTGCTGCTGCTACTGCTACTACTACTACTACTATTATTATTATTAGTTGTATAACTAGTATTATTACTATTGCTACCACTGCTGATACTAAGACTACTCCTACTGCTAGTACTACGATCACTACCACTACTACTACCGCTTCTACTACCACTGCTGCTGCTACTATTACTACTACCACGATTAATATGAGTACAACTATTACTACTACTGCTACTACTACCACTGTTATTATTATAATTATGATTTGTAGTGGGCTCCGTTGGACGTTATCGCAGATGCTGATGCAGAGATCCGAAATGGGATTGTCTAGTCCGCTCGATATGATGTATCACATGCAGCCGTGGATGATCATTGCTCTACTTCCTTTTGCTGTCGCTTTTGAAGGTATCAAAATTATTACTTGTCAATGATTAGAGAAATTAATATTAAAATAATAATCAGTGACTGTGTTTCCACTTTGGAGGGAAATTCCCTGGAGAAGGGGAAAATGGAGTCTATAAAGAGAACAAGATGAGAAAAGGGAAAGGGGAAACTGAAAAGTGGAAACGCTAATCAGTCAGTAGTTAACCAAAAATATCTGAAATAACATAAAACTTTTTACCTCGTATAATAAAGTATGCTAATTACATAGTTAATTAAGCATATTTATTTCTTACTATTTGATAATATTATTTTTATAACTTATAATATTAGAAACTATGTTTGTGATTATGAAGTAATCGTAATGATATATTCACCTATCAGTGGATTAGCTTATTTACCAATAATTGTTTTTATCGATTTCAATCTCAGGTGTCAGCCTGTCAGCGACCAGCAGCTTTTTCCGCTACGCTGACGTGGTATCGATGCTGGGCCAACTGGGTGAAGTGCTTTGTGGAGCTGTCCTGGCCTTCTTTATGGAACTAACCGAATACCTCCTGGTTTCCTATACGTCCAGCATAACACTCGCCATTGCTGGAATCATCAAAGTAAATTTCTACCTAATTATCTGATTAAATTTTGTCGTAATTATGAATATTTTATGTAACCTGATTACTTTATTATCAACTTAATTATTACTGTTATAATATATTAATATTTATCATTTAGTTATGCGTGTCTTATTTAGCTTGATTACTTTATTGCTAACTGTATTACTAACTGCTTTATTCATATTATAATATATTAAATCTGTCATATAATTATTATAATTATGCGTAACTTATCTAATTTGATTGCTTTATTACTAACTGTATTGTTATTATTATTACTGCTGTTGTTTAAGTTTATGTTTATTTCATTTCGTCTGAGGCTAAGAGCCTATTGCCACACAACACGGTCATATATTTTATACCGATATATATATCAATGGCAATTTTTTTACGATTACTTCTACTTTTCTATATCTATTCACCTTTTTTTTTATCTCATGGACGGGTATGTAGGGGTTAGCCCATGAACCCAGGGGAGGGATTGCAGATTCAACTGCTAAGGATCGCTGGTCTAGGAAAGGCCTCATTTGGAGTCGAGTGGGATCGAACCCACAGACCCAGAGGTGAAGGGCAATGGTCTTGACCTAAGGTCTTATCCATTGCGCCACCAGCGCCCTGTCTATTCGCCTGTTATTACTGTTGTTGTATATTATATCTCGGTTTAGGCTGAGAGCCTATTGCCACTACTGCTATTATTATTATTATTATTATTATTATTATTATTATTAACTTTATACTTGGACGTGTCATTATTTAGGAAGTTGTCACCATCACATTAGCCATATTCATCACCCACGACGAGTTGAACTTGATCAACGCAATCGGCTTAGTCGTCTGTCTCTGCGGCATTGGCCTGCACGTCGGCATGAAGGTAATTGAACTACTACTACTTTACTACTATTACTACTACTATTACTACTACTATTACTACTACTATTACTACTACTACTACAACTACCACTACTACTACCACTACTAGTACTACTACTGCTACTATTATTATTATTACTACTACTACTACTACTACTACTACTACTACTACTACTACTACTAGTACTACCACTACTACTATTACTACTACTATTACTACTATTATTACTACTACTACTGCTTTTACTACTCCTACTACTAACTGTTGTTTTGTTTTTACTAGGCATCTCGTATGCGAAGCCAGTCAAGGGAGAAACCGAGCTCGCTGACAAAAGCGGGCAACGAGGAAGAGCTGCTCATGTCGGGACTACATTCCGATAGTGAAGATAACGAGAATGTGATCTTCGAGACCAGGATTCGCTGAAATTTGAAAAAAAAATTCCCAAAATATCGCAAAATTTAGTGCCACCTTCCAGCGGTTTGCTCGCCATCCGGGTTGATTTTCCATTAATTTTGTGTTTTATTATTAAAAAAATGGGTTTATTGTGTCCCTTTTCTATGTTTTGTTTCCAGGTTCACAGAAACTAATGGTCCAAGTTTGAAAAAGAAATGTAAAAAACGGTTACGGGCATTGCAGAAATATTTCGTTTTTCTATCGACGGGCAAAATTAGAGTCCATTGAAGCTCCCGAACGTTGTATTTTGAATATATTGGCCTTAACGCGGCTTTCGACGCTGCTAGCTGATGCAGCAACAGCCAACTGCTTCCTATACAATTAAAATTGAAAAAAAAAAAAAATCAAAAGAGGTCAAATACATAAATGGGAAAATATCAGTTGATTGTCTGATTATGAATGTAAACAGTAGGCAATAAGAAGAAAAATACTGCTAATAATATGTGTAGTATAATATGTACTAATACAGTATATGATGTAATACATAATATTAATGATAATAGTAGTAGTAAGAATAGTAAATAATATATGACAGTAATGTAATGTAATAATTAATTTGAATATTTAATTTGATACATGATATTATACGTAGTAATAAGGCTTAATAATATTAATAATAATTAAGCAGCAACTACAGTATATGCAATAATAACTAATAGCAATATTATATTTAATAATTAATAATGTTAATAAAATATTAGTAATTAATGATCATACTTAACAAACTGCGCTTCTTTAGGTTGATTCAGTGCACTTTTCTCTTCGTTTTCAATTTCTTCCCTGTACTTGTCGACTCGTTCTTTCCGCTCGACTTCCCGGTGTTCGGCCTGCTGCATCATTTCCCTGCGTCTCTTCTCCAGCTCGTCTTCTGTGAGAGCGGGAAACGATTTATTGGGCGGACCTTTACTCTTCTGCGGATTCCTCGAGAAACGAGACTGCCTTACAGGTGAACGAGACCTCCTCTTGGGTGAACGGGATCTACTTTTGGGTGAACGAGACCTTCTGGACCTTGCTACAGGGGAGCGAGACCTCCTAGCAGGTGAACGAGTCCTTTTAGACCTTTCTACAGGAGAATGAGAATTTCCTTCAGGGGAACGGGACCTTTTAGATCTTCCTACTGGAGAACGAGACCTTTTAGATCTTGCTACAGGTGAACGAGACCTTCTTCCAGGAGAGCGGGACCTTCTTAAGGGTTTTGAAGATCTGGAATCGTCTTTTCTACTCAAAACAGTATCGTCCCTTCTCCTCGCAGGTGAACGAGACCTTTTGTAGGCTTTAGATCTTGTTGTTTCAGGAGAGGATGACTTTCTAGACGATCTCTTGAAAATCTTTTGCCTTTCCTCTTCTTCGCTTTCTGAAGAACTGGAATCTGTGTCTAGCCTTTTCTTTTTAACTTCATTTTTCTGCGACTTTCCATTCGATCTTTTATCGCTTTTCTTTTTTCTTACGTCTTTTTCACTTTCCGAAGAAGTAGAATCTGTGTCTAACTTTTCCTTTTTAACTTCTTCATTTCTCTGCGACTTTCCAGACGATTTTTCAACACTTTTCTTTTTTCTTACGTCTTCTTCGCTTTCCGAAGAACTGGGATCAGTGTCTAACCTTTTCTTTTTACCTTCTTTCATTTTTTTCATTTTTTCTAGAAGTTTTTTGTCTAAAAGACTTTCTGGATCTTCTTGTGGATTTTTCAGATTTCCCAGTTTTTTAAGCAATTTAGCATCGAGCGAATCGCTCTCCGAATCTGAACTGCTGCTGCGGGATCTTTTTTTCTTCTTCTTTTTGTCTTTTTTGTGTTTTTTTGAGCTCTTCTTTTTTTCGTCCTGTGCTTCTTTCGTGTCCCCCTGTGAGTGAAGTCTCTTGCGAATCATCATCTGCTCGATCAAGGCTCGTTTTTTCTCCTCTTCCTGCAGTTTGATTGCCAGAAGAGGATCTTCCTTCACTTTTCGGGCCACGTCGACTTGAACTGAAGGTACATTGTTTTTTCTTCTCGGAAGAACAGAAGGTGGAAGCTCTGAAAACGAAACAACGAAAAATGTTTCAGTTTGGAAAAAAACCAAGTTCCAACCTTACCATAACATTTTCTTTTTTGAAGTGTTTATAAAACTAATCATGTTAAAAAATCTTAAAATTATAAAACTAAATATACAATTACCATTTGCGTTTCCTACATCTGCTCCCCCGAGTTTAAACTGCTCAAAAGTTTTGTCGACAGCTCGTCCCGTCAAATATTCTTCTGTATCTACGTGCCCAGCAAGTCCTGCATACATCCAACCAACCCCATGTTTGTTTTCTCTGCAAAAATTGACAAAAATTATAAAGGAATTTAGGTATTTCAATAAAAAATATTTCTTACGAATTCGAGCCGGCTTCCTCCATGTTTGTTTACGCCAGTAAAAGACGGCGGTTGGCGGTTGAAGGTTGAAATAAACAGATGAATACTTCCGGTTGCTAGGGAAACGAAGGATAAACCTGGATTAAAACTTTAAATTGACGAAAATAACTAATTTAAATAAAGGCAATATATTATTTTTTTATGTTGTTTTATGATATCAACTAACTTTACTTTGAAGGGAAAGGATAGGAAAGTTCAAGTTTCTGGGGGAAAAAAGAGGGAAATTCCCTTTTTTCCCACTGGAAGGGAAAATGAGGGAAATAGCTAAATCTGTCACCATGGTAACCTGTTTCAAACAAGCAGACGATCTTTCATTTTCAAAACACGTGTGTCAGAGAGCTGACAAGCACCACTTCACATTTACAAAATTATATTAATTTTATCGGTCATCTTTCAGTTAATACAAAAAGAAACAAAATAGAGAAATTATTCAGTTATAAAAATGGGGAAGAATAAAAAAGGTTTCAACTGGAAGGCCCGTCAAGTGATCCAAACAGAAATCGTTCAAGACAAGACTGAACCCAACCAACAGGTTAGTATTACAAACAACAGCTCTTTATTTGTTCAGTAGAAAATTCAAATTTAACGCATTTTATTACATTCTGTTATTAATATTGTGTAATAAAGTATTTTTGATGATAAATCAAATTAATATGTCAATATATAAACACTAATTTTAGTGTGTGCCTAACAAACCTACCGATAATCAACGTTTATTTCTATTTCATGCTTTATTATTCTATTTCTTATTTTTTAGGTTGAAGTTGAGATAAGTGATGTTCGAAATGACAAGTACGACACCAACAATCCTCTACTTTTACCCGCCACAAAGAGAAAAACAAAAATCGTCAAATCTACTAGCGGTCCCACAAAAATCCTGTCTAAGAAACAGCGGAAAAAGCTGGAAAAAATCGTTGAACTGAAAAAGAAGAAAGAAAACGTAAATTTCTCTCGTTTACTTTTATCCTGCTTATTGATTGCTTTTTTTCATTTTAAACTGGGAGGCTTCATTATTTATTATTATTTTTAAAATCTAGAGATCAACGTTACTAGAAGAGTTAGCCAAAGTTCAAGCATCTCAAGCTACTCTGGAGAAAATGACTTCAATAACGACAGTTCAAACCAAGGGTCTTAAACGAATTTTTCACGAGCGGGAACATGCGTCAACTCTAATCGAAGCCTCGTCTTCATCTAATGGCGAGAAACTAGTAATTGGAAAGAAAAGAAAATGGCGAGAAGAAGAAGAAGGAGAAGAAAACGAAATTTCTGATCCGAACGTTGTAGGTCTCGAAGTGGAAGAATCCGAAGAATCAGAAAACGAAAAATCAGGAAACGAGGAAGAAGAAAAGAAAGATGAAAAGGTGGAAGAGAAAATGGAAGAACCACCAAAAAGTCCAGAAAAAGTAGACAAACCCGAAGAAATTGTCAAACCTACTGAAGAAGAACCGAAAAAAGTTTACGAATCGAGACCTGCGACTTTCGTTCCTGTTCACCGCACTCCAGAAATTCAAGCTGCTCGTTTGAATCTTCCCATTCTCGCGGAAGAGCAGAGTATCATGGAAGCTATTCGCGAAAATCCTGTCGTTATTCTGGCTGGCGAAACGGGTAGCGGTAAAACGACACAAGTTCCTCAGTTTCTGTACGAAGCAGGATACGCTACAAATGGACGAATGATTGGGGTTACAGAACCTCGTCGAGTAGCTGCTACCTCAATGGCTCAACGAGTAGCAGCGGAAATGAATTTAAGTAACGGAGAAGTCGGTTATCAGATCCGTTTCGAGGGAAACGTTAAAGACAATACGCAGATAAAGTTCATGACGGACGGTGTGTTGCTAAAAGAAGTCCAGAAAGATTTTTTGCTGAAGAAATATTCGGTTATTATTATCGATGAAGCGCACGAACGAAGCGTGTACTCTGATATTCTTTTAGGGCTTTTGTCGCGTATAGTACCTTTGCGGCACAAGAAAAACGACCCGCTGAAATTAATTATCATGTCGGCTACTTTGCGAGTCGAAGATTTTACTGAAAATCCTCGTCTGTTCAAAAACAAACCCCCTGTTATCAAAGTCGAAAGCCGACAGTTCCCCGTTACCGTTCACTTCAATAAAAGGACCCCGTTTGAAGATTACGTTTCTGAAGCTTTCAGAAAAGTTTGCAAAATTCATCGAGAACTTCCCGAGGGCGGAATTCTGGTCTTTGTTACGGGCCAGCAAGAAGTTAACACTCTTTGCAGGAAACTTTTGAATGCCTTCCCCTCGAAAAAAGTGGAAAAATCACGTAAAATTGCATTTAACTTAAATTTTCGTAAAATATTAATTTTTATAATTTTTTGAAGGCCCTGAAGACGATAAAGAAGCGGAAAAAGATGAAATAAAAGAAGACGCCCCACTGGTGGACGAAATAGACGAAGATTTGCAGTTGGTTCAAAAAAAGATTCGTAAAATCACGTCCAAGCGGAAAGATCGGGAAATTTCGAATCTTCCCAAAATCGACTTGGACCATTATTCTGCGCTGCCATTGGACCAGAAGGAAAACGACGACGACGTGGATGACGACACGCTTGGCGACTTGGTCGAAGAGGACGACGACGAGGAGAGCGAGCAGATGATGCAGTCGATGACGTCTCAGCCGCTGTGGGTCTTGCCACTCTACTCCCTGCTACCCACGCACAAGCAGCAGAAGGTCTTCCAGCTGCCGCCCGAGGGGTATCGACTGTGCGTGGTAGCGACCAATGTGGCCGAGACCTCGCTGACAATACCCAACGTTCGCTATGTTGTCGACAGTGGCCGCGTCAAGACAAAGTTCTACGATAAACTAACGGGAGTGTCCGCGTTTCATGTGACGTGGACCTCGCAAGCTGCTGCCAACCAGAGAGCAGGACGTGCCGGACGAACAGGACCTGGCCATTGTTACAGGTTATTGTTATTACATTAGTATTAATTTGGGTAATGTTGAATGTTAAGTCAAGATTTATCTATTTTTATGCTATTTCGTTAATATTTAACATTAAATGTAAGATAATAATGTATCCATTTATCTATATTTCTATATCTTAATCCATTTATTGTATATTATTATTATATTTTTTGATCATGTTAATTTTACATTTTACGAATTATATACATATTCTTAATAGTTCTTTGTATAATTCATCTCTTTGTTTACATCTTATGCATTATAATAAAATAAACATTAAAATCTAACATATAATTACTTCTCAACAATTTCATTATTTATAAATATTCCCGTGAAAACAGATTGTACTCGTCTGCCGTCTTCAACGACGAGTTCGAGAAGTTCTCAGCCCCTGACATCACGAGGCGACCCATCGACGACCTGGTCCTGCAGATGAAATCCATGGACATCGACAAGGTGGTCCACTTTCCCTTCCCGACCGCCCCTGACGCGGCGCAACTGTGCGCCGCCGAGCGACGTCTGATTCTCCTCGGCGCCCTGGAACCCCCGCCTCGCAACCTGCGCCTGAAAAACGCCCAGGAGAATCAGTTCAGCTCGCGGATCACTCCGCTGGGTCGGGCCATGGCCGCTTTCCCCGTAGCCCCTCGCTTCGCCAAAATGCTGCTCCTGAGTCAACAGCACGACCTGCTGCCCCTGACGATACTCTTGGTAGCCGCGCTGTCGGTCCAGGAGCTTTTGCTCGACCACCCCGCTGAAGGGGCGTCAGGCAACCTCCAGAAAAAGTGGCTCGCCCAGAGGAGACAGTGGGCTGGTCAGGGGCAATCCCTACTTCTCGGTGACGCTATGGTCCTTCTACGTGCGGTAGGCGCTGCAGAATACGCCGGTACAGACGAATTTTGCGTGGCTAACGGGATTCGCCCTAAAGCTTTGAGGGAAATTCGTAAATTGCGAGTTCAGCTGACCAATGAGGCTAGCGCTATCCTGCCCGGCGCTTCGGGATTGGCTGTAGACCCCAAAATGGCTCCTCCCACTGAAATTCAAGCAAAACTATTGCGCCAAATTCTTTTGGCTGGGCTGCCGGACCAGGTAGCGCGACGAATCACTGAAGACGAGCTGAAAGAAGCCGAAGACAAGCGGAATTTTAGATTCGCCTATCGCTGCCCCGAGATGCAGGACCCTGTTCACTTGAGTCCGACCTGCGTGCTGAGAGGCGCACCCCCTGAATGGATCGTCTACCAAGAAATTCACGAAACGACGAAACTTTACTTTAGAGGAGTCACAGCCATCGATCCGGATTGGCTGCCCGTCTTTAGTCCCAGCCAATGTACGTTCTCGGCTCCGCTAGAAACTCCGCCCCCCAGATTTGATTCGTTGAGAGGAAAAGTCGTCTGTCACATGAATGTCACCTTCGGAAGAAGCGGTTGGCCCCTGACCCCTACGGAACTTGACTACCCCGCTGGACTTGACAGATTTAAATGGTTTGCTAGGTTCTTTCTGGAAGGTTCAGTTTGTCCCCTGCTGTTGAAATACGTTAAAAGTCTCTTATCTCCACCTCCTACGATGATCAAGACCTGGGCCAGACTTCAACCTCGTACCGAAATTCTGTTAAAAGCTTTGGTATCGAAAAATGTCGACACCTATGACACGCTGTTACAGGTTTGGTCGCAAGAAAAAGATTTTCTGCTGGAGGCGTATAAGAACTGGATACCTGAAGCTTTGCATGGGGAAGTTGAAGCTAAGTGGCCGCCATTATAATGTTTTAAAATTAAAACTGCTATTGAAAATTAATGGAAGTAATTAATAAAATTTGGAAGTAAATGCTTTGTTGTGTAAAATATTTTTATTAATTAAAAGTATTAAGATAATGAGTGTTATTTAATATGAATTAATTATAAATTACTAATAAATGATAAATGAAGTATTAAAAATTAATATTTTATTGGATTTAAATATGTATTAAATCAGTATCTATTGATAGAATATAAGTAAATCATATAAATTATTATAATGTAATTTATATTAAATTTGAAATGTGTAATAGTAATAATATTTAAATCAAATTTATTCAAAGTACTAGATGACTATTACAATTGCACACAACACACAATCAAATGGCGCGGGGTTTAAATTGTTCATTTTTGTGAGATTTTTCTTGAAGTTTTTACTCTGATTTTTCGCGTATTGCTGGTTTCTTGTCTTTTAATTTACTCTTGCACTCGTTGTAAATATTGTTGAGGTCGAACGCCGCTTTCACGTTATCCTTTAATGAAAACAAAACGTTAAACTAAATCGACAGAAATTAAGAGATAAAATAATAATATACTTCTGTAAAAATGAATTTCTGCAGTTTGCCCTTGCTGTCAGCGTCAGGTCTTCGGGCAAACTCCTTTCCGTCGCGGAAGAGGACGACTGTGGGTAACTGGCGACTGAATGAGGTGTCGTTGATCCAAAACTTTTTCGCCAGTTCGGGATATCGACCCACATCGATTTTGGCGAATTTCAGATTATCGAGCGCGTACCTGAATATTAAAATTAAAAATTTACCAAAACATACAATTATTGTTCTATTAATTATGTTGGATTTTGTACTCGGCCGATAGTTTTGCGAAGATGGGGGCAAAATTAACGCAGCTGGGGCTCCAGACCGTGTAAAACGTTACAATCCACGTGATTTTCTTGTCTTTTTGAATTTCCTCCTCGAGCGAAGATCCTCGGAAGTAAACGATATTTGCAGGGCCGGAATACGAGGGCTCAGGAAGGAGGAAGGCCTGCACTAAAGCATGAAATATTAAAATTATAAATTATTGTAAAATTAATAATTAAAGAAAAGCAGTAAAAATAGTTAAAATATATAATTTATGCTTTCCTAATGAAAGTAATTTAGACATAATGATGTAAACAAATAATAATACAAACCAAAGTTTAAATTTCATGTTCGATTTTTACAGAAATTAATATTCATACTAGATACTTACAAATGAATATAACTCCATACAGGATTCCGAATCTGGGATCAGTGTAGAACCACAGTAGTGTGCTAGCGACTTTCGCGTACATGAATCCCGTCGAAAGATATGCCAGCATCGTTACGGATCCCGTCTTCCTGGCCCGCATCACGATAACGATAAGCAGGAAAAACATAATTTCTTGCTCCCTCTATATCAAAAACAATATTAAAATAAGAATAAGACAAAAGAATTCATTAATATTACCATTGACAATTCACAGGGAGTCTCAGCAGTCGCGAAAACATAGGAACACATGGGCTTGACCGTTCTCGTTACAATGAACGAGAGACTTAGTATAATGTTTAATAAGTAGTAGGGTTTGATTAGTTGCCATAATTCGTCTTTTATAGACATTTTAATTAAATTTTTAAAGCTTAAAATGTTTCCGGCAAGTTTCTTGATAGGACGGCTTTTAGCAGACGACTAGTTCAGTTCCCAGTTTTCCCTTTAAGAGGGGATTTCCTTTTCCCCCCTTTTCCCCTTTTCCCGTTTTTGGCACTTTAGTTTAAAAAGCGCCGATTTTCCCTGTTTCCCCCTCTCTTCATAAGCTCTGCTTCTCTTTTCCCTTTTCCCCACAGTTTCCCCTCCTCCCTTATTTTTCCCTCATCTAAGGGAATTTCCCTTCACATTGGACGTGTGGGAAATACTGGTTTGAAAAGTAGTATTGAACCCATGAGTGTTGGGTTTAAACCGGTTTGAGCTTTTCGGATTTTGGGTTAATTACTTGGCAGTGACGAGAATTTAAGATTGTAAATAATTAGATCCAGTGAAATAATACTTGTGTATAATTCAATTTAAAGGGCAAGTGCGGACAACTTGGAAAAAAACATATATTATAGAACTTCTTACGCTGATTCCGAATGTATATAGTGTCCCTATCTCAACTTTCTACCGTTTAGCTACTAAAATTAATCAAAGTCTAAGAATGCACGTGGCAACGTCGCCTGGGTTGCTCGAACTCTGATTGGTTGGTACCGGTCACGTGATTAAAAGAGCCAATCAAAAACTCTGTCGCCTTATAGTAGCAGACGATGTCGTGATATTGTTTTCTCCCTATATCACGCTACGTGTCTGCTAGTGTGAGGTGAAGATTTTTCCCATTGGCTCTTTTGATCACGTGACCGGTGCCAACCAATCAGAGTTCGAGCCACTCAGGCGACGTTGCCACGTGCATTCTTAGACTTTTATTAATTTTAGTAGCTAAACGGTAGAAAATTGAGATAGGGACACTATACATATTCGGAATCAGCGTTAAAAGTTCTATAACATATGTTTTTTTCCCCAAGTTTTCCGCACTTGCCCTTCAAGAACGCTAATAATATAAAATACAAAAAATAATTTTAAAAAAATGTATAAAAAACTAAAAAGGCGTCACTATAGTATCTTTTCGCAGTTTCTCAGTTCTTTTTCACAGTTACTTTTTACAGTGCCGTTTCACAGTCAAGTCGTCAAAGTTCCAAACAACCTTTAGACGGCCAGTTGAAGGTCACGAGAAAGGCACTGCAAAAAGGCACCATCATTTTTATGTGGTTACATTCAATGAACCCTTAGTTGGGTTGACAGAAGTCGTGATCCAGAATTAATGTGTCCCAGCGCATGGAGAAGAATTGTAATAAAAATTAGTGAAAAATAGGTCACTTAAAATCATAACATAAAGTAGAAGTTTATTGTAATTCAATTGTACAATATGAATAAAACTGATAAAGATATATTAATAATTGAATAATATAATAAAATCTTCTCCACTCACTTATGTGGAGGTAGCACCAATGGCGCCAAAAACTGAATCATTAATTACTTAAATGACTCTCTCTTTAAAGATGATATCTAAAGACAGTACACAGATAATGCACAAGAACCCCGATGAAAGGGTCCTCGTTTACTTTTAGACCGAATTTTACCACAATAATAATATAATAATAACTCGAGATATCAATATTAATGTGAATTTATAAGTACTTCCAGGAGTGCCTACCCCCACCCTGGCCTACGAGGCAGACCCACCTTGGTACCTTGAATGTACCCACCTAGCTATTTACAAAATGATATATACTGTGTATAGATGTTATATTATATACGTATTGTGTATGGGTACACTTGAAATTATCTTTTTTACTGTGAAGTAGGAAAAACTGGTAAAACTTAAGTTACTGGCTAACTTAGTGCAGTACCCACCCTGAGCTGTAACGAGACATTTACCTCGTGAAACCCCGGTCGTGGAGCACCCCTGAGTACTTCGTAAAGGTACCAGTAAACCAGTGGTTCACCCGATTGCCCACTCCCTTATGACGAACGTTTCACTGCGGGTAAACAGTCAAAGAAATGCACCTCGACCACAAAACGGAGGACAGAATCAGTACTCTTCACTGGTATTGTATAACTTTACATTTCGTAATTAAAGTATTCATAACGTACTTGAATATCTAGCACAGCCCAGATATACAGTCAGTTGACGAAAACATAGTAATTTATTTATTTGTCGTCTTCAGCCGGTCCTTGCAGACTCTACGAAGCGGATACCACACCATCCAGAGTGGCACAGTGAAAGCTGCACAAGAGTCCCCTTGTCTGGAGGCTCATAAAGAACCAATACTGTAGTAAATCTAATTACTGTACGTTAGAATTCGTACTAATAGTAATCATGGGACTAGGGCGCTTGTGACCTTAGGTCAAGACCATCTTCACCTCTGGGTCTGTGGGTTCGATCCCACTCGACTCCAAGTGAGGCCTTTCCCAGACCAGCGATCCTTAGCAGTTGAATCTGCAATCCATCCCTCTGGGGTCATGGGCTAGCGCCTACATACCCGTCAATGAGATAAAAAAAAGGTGAACAGATATAGAAAAGTAGAAGTAATCGTAAAAAATTTGCCATTGATATATATATCGGTGTGAAATATATGACCGTGTTGTGTGGCAATAGGCTCTTAGCCTCAGACAAAATGAAATAAACATAAACTTAAACAACAGTAATAATAATAATAATAATAATAATACAGTTAGTAATAAAGCAAACAAATTAGATAAGTTACGCATAATTATAATAATTATATGACAGATTTAATATACCATAATATGAATAAAGCGGTTAGTAATACAGTTAGTATTACTGCAATCCTTCCCCTTGGGATCATGGGCTAACGCCTGCATACCCGTCAATAAGATCCCAAAAAAATAATCATGGACTACTATCCTATTGTAGGTGAATATTTAGGGACCATGTACTATACCCTTACGTTCCGCAGAGCGAGGACGAGCTGGAACTGCAGGAAGGTGACTCTGTCTACGTTTTGGAGATGTGTGACGATGGCTGGTTCGTTGGAATCTGTCATCGAACCGGACATTTTGGAACCTTTCCTGGAAACTATGTCCAACGCCTCAAAAAATTCGCAAAAATCTACCAATCATTTTTGATTTCGACTCTCACATCCAATCAGAATTGTTATTATAACATGTAACCACCCAATCAATCTTTTCTTAAACAAAGCATCTTCTTGAGCCGTATACATAAATTGATTCGAACCCATCAAACGTATAGTTCACCTGAATCTGGAAGACGTTCTTTATTTCTTCAAATATCGTGACCTCAAAAAGAAAGTAGTTTCAGGATGAATTGTAGAAGAACAGTGTTCTCTCGGCTTAAGAACAAGCGAGTTCCGCTGTTTCTAAACAAGAGTGTTCAACGGTTGTAGGATAAGTGATAGTGAGGTCGTTTAGAAGTGAGTTCCCAAGGTTGCAAGAGAAGAGTGTTCTCTCAGAGAGAATCTCTCTGTACTAGAAGAAGATTGTTCTCTTTGTTAAAGTAAAAGCGTGTTCTCTCTTTTGTAGAAGAGACTTGTTCTCTCTCTAGTAGAAGAGGCATGTTCTCTCTGTATTCTCTCTGTTGTAGAATAAGCATGTTCTCTCTGTAGTAGAAGAAGCGTGTTCTCTCTGCAGTAGAAGAAGCGTGTTCTCTCTGCAGTAGTAGAAGATTGTTCTCTCTGTTAAAGTGAAAAGTGAAAGCGTATTCTCTCTGTAGTAGAAGAAGCGTGTTCTCTCGGTAGTAGTAGAAGATCGTTTTCTCTGTGTTCAAGTAAAAGCTTGTTCTCTCGGTAGTAGTAGAAGCGTGTTCTCTCTACAGTAGTAGAAGATCGTTCTCTCTGTTGAAGTAAAAGCGTGTTCTCTCTGTTGTAGAAGAAGCGTGTTCTCTCTGCAGTAGTAGAAGATTGTTCTCTCTGTTAAAGTGAAAAGTGAAAGCGTGTTCTCTCTGTAGTAGTAGAAGATCGTTCTCTCTGTTGAAGTAAAAGCGTATTCTCTCTGTAGTAGTAGAAATGTGTTCTCTCTGTTGTAGAAGAGGCGTGTTCTCTCGGTAGTAGTAGAAGATCGTTCTCTCTGTTGAAGTAAAATCATATTCTCTCTGTAGTAGAAGAGGCGTGTTCTCTCTGTAGTAGAAGAAGTGTGTTCTCTCTGTTGAAGTAAAAGCGTATTCTCTCGGTAGTAGTAGAAGCGTGTTCTCTCTGTTGTAGAAGAGACTTGTTCTCTCTGCAGTAGTAGAAGATTATTCTCTCAGTTAAAGTGAAAAGTGAAAGCGTGTTCTCTCTGTAGTAGAAGAAGCGTGTTCTCTCTGTACTAGTCGAAGATTGTTCTCTCTGTAGTAGAAGAAGCGTGTTCTCTCTGTAGTAGTAGAAGATCGTTCTCTCTGTTGAAGTAAAAGCGTCTTCTCTCTGTAGCAGAAGAAGCGTATTCCCTCTGTTGTAGAAGAGACTTGTTTTCTCTGTAGTAGAAGAAGCGTGTTCTCTCTGTTGTAGAAGAAGATTGTTGTACACGTAGTACACATTGTATCCGTAGTTCATCGACATGTTCGTTCTGAGCCTTATCCGTTGATACGTTCGACATGTTCGTCTTATTCGGTACAAAACTCCCTGTCTCTGTTTGTCAATATTTTAATCCAATTAGAACAGTCGAACACTGTTTTACTGGGAACAGTGAAACGTGGAACCACCCCATTCCAGTTCCACCCATCCGGATGCTTATAGCTGACAAGGTTTTCAAAGTTTTCCCAGACACATGGGCCAAATACTTCTAGCTCCTTCTATCCTGGAATTCTACGATCAAAAAAGCTTGTTGGTTTATTCGAATTCTATTTGCTTTGGTAATTGAGCACGGTGTGAAAAACTGTTTTAACCTGGACGACGAAACTAAACTGAACTTCAGCCTATATACGTTGAGAATTACGGAAATTATCATATTATCTTAATAATTGTCTTGATTGCTCTTGATCTTGTTGACTGATTGATTATATATGAAATGATCTTGGATCTTGCCAATTTTAAAGTTTGTTTTTATACTGTTATATAGTGAACTTGTTTGTATATACCCGGAGATTATACAAACGTCTGAGATTGCTGGTTCTGTTCCTTTTTTTCGCATCAAAACTATTTGAAAAGCACATTTCTAGCTTCTTAACATCCGCTTCAGCTTTGAAAGTAATTCTAGCTCGCGTCGTCCACATTCTAGTCAAATACTTCGTGGTCCTTCCATCCGTAAAAACTTCCAGCGGACAGGTCCTAAGTAAGTCTAGCTCCTTCGCGGATCTGGCCCTGGTGAACTATGTGTAGCTCCTCCCGTCTAGTGTTGTGTATTGGTGGGCTGCCGATACTTAACAAATACTTTTTCCGGGGAAACTGAATTTCAATTTAATCGGGGAAAACTCTAAAAGAAGGGGAAAGACACTTTTTTATTATAATATCAACTGAACTAAATCCCTCGATCCATTGGTAAATTATATTTGTAAAAATTGCAAAGAAGTAGTAAAGCTCGCAATGACCCAAATTTACGGATATCACAAAAAATGTATTTGCGATACACCGATACACAACACTGCTCCCGTCCGCGTCCCCCGTAGAAGAAAATTGCACCAGCCCGTCTTGACGGCTGATGCATGATGTTCTAGGCAGGCTCTGCCCATCCGCGTCGTTATCCGTATCCGCAGTTCAGGGGGACCCCTCTCTTTTAGTATATTCTCTCATTTCTTCATATTATTATATTATTTCATATTATATAAAATTATTTCTCTCATCGTATATTTAATTCATATAATATATTCAAATAGATTTCAATTAAAAATTTAATTAATACAAATATTCAAACATATTAATTGATTTTTTAACATTTTCAAACTTTACACACATGTTATTTTGAAATATAAATTTCGGAAACCAATTAAACGAATATGTTACTTATGATTTCAGGATAATTTCAATCTATTAAGATTTATAATTTAGGTATCGTATTTATCATCGTTATAATCACTATGAAAACAATTAGTTCATTCAGTGACGGATATTTTAAACAAAATGTTACTATTTAATCATATAATTATTAACATATGTTCGTTAACAAATGAACGAAAAATCAATATTTAATTAGGATATAAAATATTATTTTAATTCATACAATCAAGATTTTATTATAAAGAAACTAAATAGTAATTTCATATTATTAATATATTCATAAATGCCTTAAACATTGTGTATTTTAATTTTTCACGTATAAGAGAAGCTGTGTAACATTTCAAACGCGCGGAAATTACAAATTTATTGTCACTTAAACAAATAATCCTGTTTTATGTGTCGCGGAGGACGTCTCTCAGTATGGTCGGTTCATTTCTTCCCGGCTGGAAGGGGGTCAACACCGGTAAGGTGGCTGTTGACATTTGGCTCAGCAGGGCAGACTGCGTTCCTGAAGAAGTTCGGGAATGGGTTCGGGAACTCCTGTCTCCCTATATTCAGTTAGATACAAAGTTAATTGGTTAGCTAATTAGATTTTGCTGGTTTAAGTGAATGGACTTACGGATTGTAGAGCGTCTGATGCCATTTGCTGTGCTGGTAACTTGGGTGGTGTCTGCGGTACCGACTCCAACTCGAGGAAACGGATGAACGCCTCAGAGAGCGACTATAATATTTGAAAAGTAAATTGTTAGATTAATAAAAATAACAAGAAATACACAGGAAAAATAAACTTATAGAAATAAATAATAAGTTAAATAAAACCAAAAAGTAAATAAATAATTAAATATAATTACTACGTAATTTATTATCTGCAATAATTGTACACAAATAGGTAAGTTACCTTTTCAGTTGCAGCAGCAACGGACGGTGAACCCGAGGCGGTTCGCAGACGGTTCACTCCGCCCTTGAGGATGGACGAGGCCCAGCCACTAAGACCAGAGGCCGTTTCGTCGACTCCAGTCTTGGACCGTTCGTCTGGGCTGAAATCGAGGACTGTGGCGATGATGCGTAGAACTTCGCCTCGCTTTGCTGCTGGTGCTGAAAAGTAGCCCACCATCAGGTTCTTCACCAGAGACCTATAGTAGAAATAGTAGTAGTAGTAGTACTAATGTGAGGTATCAAACAATAGTACGTAAATAAAATAGTTAGAGTAGTAGTATTTAGTGATCAATCTATGGATCAATTAGGAACAATCAGTAAGACTAACTAGCAATAGTAGTAGTGGTTGGTATCAGTAGTAGTATTAGCAGTAGTAGTTGTTGTTGTAGTACTCGGTAGTCAATTTATCAATTGCAATCAGCGAGACTAGCTATATGCAATAGTAGTAGTGGTTGGTATCAGTAGTAGCAACAGTAGTGGTAGTAACACGTAGCAAATAGTAATACATGCAATAAACATAATAAATATTAAACAGATAAAAATAAATAGTAATAAATGATAAAATAATAAAACTAAATAAAATAGATGTATTAGTTATTTAATAAATAAATGATAATATCCATAAATATTAACAAACAATAATAATTAATAGCATATAATAAAGTAAAACAAATATTTTTTTTCCTTCTTACCTATCGACTCTTCCGCTAGAGCTTTCCTTCAGCAGCTCGCACTCTTTCCTCAGCCTCTCCATTTCCACTTCCATAGCCTTGGCTACAAAAAAATACCAACACAAATTGCCAAAAAAAGAAATTTTTAATTCAGCCAGCTGAAAGCATTGTTAAAAATTAATAACAAAAATGTATGTTACAGTATCAATAAACATTTTATCAATAAGTGATGAAATAGATTAAATAAATTATACAATAAAAAAAAACTCGCGAAAACAGGATTAAAATAAATACAAAAATAAATTTAAAACAGCACACGCTAACACACGATATCAATATATAGATCAATTAATTAAATTAATTAAATTTAATGATACAAATTAAACGGAGAGTACAAGGCTTTCCTCGATGCGAGCGTTACAAGGGTACTGGTTGTTGAAACATGCACTACCAGTACCTGATGTAATACTCACGGACGAGAACGCCATTCATGCAGCATGCTAACATCTAACTATCATCTACTGTACAAATACAAACTTAACAACTATCAAACTTTTAAACTTTTCAGGCAGGATAATCAGGTTTTCAGCATGCAAGTTAGTACTGTTTAATTAAATTTGAGTTAACTTGCGTTAATATTGTTTGATTAAAATGAAATTTGGGTTATCAATTTGTTAGTAGGTAAACGGCAGTTCGCTTCCGTACCTCACCCGGCAACTTGGTGATTTTCAGTTTGGCAAATTTTCCAAATTACCGTATGAGATTTGGAAGCGAGTCCAGAAAAAATCTACAGAAATCCTCTAATTGGTTAATTTTAAATAAACTCTTCTGAAATCTCATTGGTTAACGCGACAAACGTGCAGGGAAAATGTAGAAAAATGAAGCAAGAAGCCACAACCAATCATAATAAATGAAAAAAATTGTAAAATAAATAAATAATCAATTAAATAATAATAAAAAAAATCGTAAGGTGCGTAGACTCCTCCCACATCCTCATATCAGCTGGCAGTCTGGGTTAGAAAATCCGTTTTTTCCCCGGTAGAAATTCATTCAAACGTCCCAGAATTACCTGCTGATATTTGGGCGTGTGGGGAGAAAACCGTGCAGCAGCAAACAACAAAAAATCAACGAAAAAATATTAAACAATAATTAAAAAAACAAGCAGTAAACCAAACATGAGTAAAGCTAGGGATGATACCTTCATCTTTAGCAGCATTTAAAGCTGCAGTGCGCACGTCAAGCTGCTGAGTGAGTCGACCAGCAGCTTCGAGTCCAGCCTGGGCTTCCATCAGTTTCTGCTGCAGGGCCAGCAGCTCCGCCTGCCGCTGCTGGAGCTGCTCTTCCGCGGCGCGGAGCTTCTGGAGGTTGTGCTGCTGGGCCGAGAGGATGTCGCGCTCCTTGTCGCGGGTGAACTGCTCAAGGACGTGCTGCAGACGCTGCAGCGCGGCTGCCTGATGTCGCGACTGGACTTCTGCTTTCTCGCGATCCGCCAGAGCAGCGCGCAGCTGATCCTGTAGCGTGTTTGCGTGCGCTGAAACCTAGAATAAACATTAATTAATATATTATAAATATAGAATATTAAAATTGATTTTACAGTGTTCTGCTGCTGAAGCTGCTGTTCTGTCGCTTCTAAACGCTGCTGCAGAGAAACGAGCTGCTGTTCGGAGCGAATGGCTTCTTGGGTGTAGTTGTCCTCAACAGAAAGTAAATGGCTGCGGAGACGGTCGATTTCAGCCTTTGATAAAATAATATTTTAATTAGTATGTTAGTTAATTATATTATTTAATTAAAGATTTTCATAAGATGATTAATTTTAGCCTTAAACATGATAACATGTTAATTGATATACTGATTATTTATAGTATGCAATTATTTCTAACAAATATACTTGTTAGAAAAAGTTAATAAATAAAATAATTTAAATACTACTTAGTTAAAGATTTCAGCAATTAACAGAGAATTATTTTAATTAATATTTGAACCATTTGAATTATTTATATTATTTAGTAATTATTTGAATAATAATAGTTATGTTTGAGAAGTTGGGTAACCTGTAATCGTGTTTGGACGGATCTGGCAGTTTCTGTTTCACCACGGGCCTGCAGCAGCTCCTCCCGCAGCTCGTCAGCAGCTTTCAACTGAGCCTGTAGAAATAATAATAATAATCATAAAAACAATACTATTACTACCACTACTAGTACTACTGCTGCTACTGTTATGACTACCACTGCTACTACTACTTACTACGACTAGAAGTACTCCTACAATTAGTATTGCTACTGCAGCTTCTACTACTACTGCTACTATTAACACTTCTACTAGTACTAGTACTAACCTGTAGTTCTTCACAAATTTTCGCGAGCCTCTGGTTTTCCGCATGGTACGCCACAGACTCTTGGTGTTTGAGGTGAACAGTTTGGACGAGCTGCTCGCGCTGCTGCTGGAATTCGACAAGCGCCTTGCTCATCTGCTGCTTCTCCTGCTGCAAACTCGCCACTTCGCCCTGGAGACTCGCCACTTGGGTCTTGAGTTCCAAATTTTCGCCGCCCAGGTCTTCAGAAGCTCGAAGTTTCTCTAGGATTTCAGCTTTTTCACGAAGATTGGCTTCAATTTGTTGTTTGAGTGTCGCCACTTGACCATTGAGACTCGCCACGTCGCCTTTAAGTTGCAAGTTCTTGCCACCGAGGTCTTCGAAGGTTTGTAGTTTCTCTAGGAGTTCGGCTTTTTCGTTTTCTGCTTGCTTTACAGTATAAAGATTGGCTTCAAGTTGTTGCTGCAGACTCGCCACTTCGCCCTTCAGATGTTCAGTCTCACCACCAATGGTTTCGAAGGCTTGAATTTTCTCTAGAAGTTCGGTTTTCTCACGAAGACTGGCTTCAGTTTGTTGTTTCAGAGTCGCCACTTCGCTCTGTAGACTCGCCACTTGGTCCTTAAGCTGCAAGTTCTCGCTACCCAGGTCTTCAAAAATTCGAATTTTCTCCACAAGTTCGGCTCTCTCAAGAAGATTGGCTTCAATTTGTTGTTGCAGACTCGCCACTTGCTCTTTCAGATGTTCAGTCTCGCCCCAGCATTGTCAAAAGCTTGAATTCTCTCTAGAAGTCCGGCTTTCTGTTCTTCTACTTGCTTTACAGTGGAGTGACTGCTTTCAAGTTGTTGCTTCAGACTCGCCACTTCGCCCCTCAGATTTTCAGTCTCGCCACCAGCAGTTTCGAAAGTTCGAATTTTTTCCAGCATTTCGGTTTTCTCATGAAGATTGGCTTCGATTTGTTGTTGCAGACTCACCACTTGCTTTGTTAGATGTTCAATCTCGCCCCTAGCATTGTCAAAAGCTTGAATTCTCTCTAGAAGTTCGGCTTTCTGTTCTTCTACTTGCTTTACAGTGGAATGACTGGCTTCAAGTTGTTGCTTCAGACTTGCCACTTCGCCCTTCAGATTTTCAGTCTCGCCACCAGCAGTTTCGAAAGTTCGAATTTTTTCCAGCAATTTGGTTTTCTCATGAAGACTGGCTTCGCTTTGTTGTTGCAGACTCGCCACTTCGCCCTTAAGTTGCAAATTCTCGCCACCCAGGTCTTCAGAAGTTCGGAGTTTCTCCATTAGTTCGGCTTTCTCACGAAGACTGGCTTCTATTTGTTGTTTCAGACTCGCCACTTCGCCCCTCAGATGTTCAGTCTCGCCACCAGCAATTTCAAAGGCTTGAATTCTGTCTAGAAGTTCGGCTTTCTGTTCCTCTGCATGCTTTACACTGGCGAGATTAGCTTCAATTTGTTGTTGCAGAGTCTTCACTTCGCCTTGTAGACTCGCCACTTGACCTTTCAGATGTTCAGACTCGCCACCAGCATTTTCAAAGGCTTGAATTTTCTCAAGAAGTTCAGCTTTCTCACGAAGACTGGCTTCGACTTGTTGCTCCAGACTCGCCACTTCGCCCTGCAGACTCGCCACTTCGCCCTTGAGATGTTCAGACTCGCCACCAACATTTTCAAAGGCTTGAATTTTCTCTAGTAGTTTAGCTTCCTCACGAAGATTGGCTTCAATTTGTTTTTGTAGACCCGCCACTTCGCCCTGTAGACTCGCCACTTCACCCTGAAGATTCGCCACTTCGCCCTTCAGATGTTCAGACTCGCCACCAGCATTTTCAAAGGCTTGAATTTTCTCAAGTAGTTCAGCTTTCTCACGAAGGTTTGCTTCGATTTCTTGTTTCAGACTCGCCACTTCGCCCCTCAGATGTTCAGTCTCGCCACCGGTATTTTCCGTAACTTTGACTCTTTCGAGAAGTGCAGCTTTTTCATCTTCAGCTTCCTTCAACCGCGATACAGTGTCTTCCATTAGCTGTTTCAGATTCACCACTTCGCCCTCGAGTGTTTTAGCTACGCCCTTCGTCAGTTCCAGTTCCGAAAGTCGCGCCTGAAGTGAAAGATTTTCACCACCAAGTTTGTCCAGGGCGAGAATCTTCGTCTTCTGTTCTTCAATAAGCCGAAATGATTCTTCCAGTTCCTGCTGCAACTTCGCCACTTCGCCCTGGAGTCTGCTCATCTCACCCCCAGCAGCCTCGAGATCCTTAACTCGCCCTTGAAGTGTTTCATTTTCCGTCTGCCACTTCGCCTGCTCCGTTTCCAGTCTCGCCACTTCGTCCTTCAGCCTATCAGCTTCTCGATTGATCTTATCTGCTTCCTCATTGGTTAGTCGGCTTTTTTCTTCGTCCAATAGTTGAATTTTCTGCTGGAGGGTCTGGCATTTCAGGATTAACTGTTCGTGATTGTTGAGGTGTTCCGTGGCGTTTGTGGAAAGGGTTTGGTTCTCGGTTTGCAAACGACTGCACGTAGCCGTCAGGGTCTCGAGTTGCTCCCTTTGAGCGAGCAGCTCCGCTTTCAGGTCTCCGTTTTCTCGCTCCAAAACACCGGACCTTTGCGAAAATTCTGCAATTTGCAATTCCAGCGTCTCCAGCTGCTTCCTGAATCTGCGATTTTCCTCCACGCTTGACGTGCGCTCCACAATCGCAGCTTGAAGCTCAGACTCCCACTGAAGGTCTAGTTCCTCCAGTTGCTGTTCTAGAACGCCTATCCTGTCCTTCAGCAAGCGGCATTCCTAACGCAACAAGTCAATCAAGTTTATATTTAAACAACTACGCGGTTTCTGGCATAATCTTCAGATAACAGTTTCCACGTTTATCTACGAAACATAACAATACGTGGGGTGTCGTAAAAGAATGAACTGCTTTCTTCATGTTTATCGGTCAAGTCCTACAGTATTGCGAAACAAACGCTTATTACAAATATGAAAATTAAGCCCTGGTTTTTACGATAAGAACTTATCTTTTTTCAGGTCCGCGTAATAAAATACTACGTGAAATTCTTTCATAAACCACCGCTCGGAGATTACTGCAATTTATCTTAATGCCTTTTATCGTCGAAATTTATTGCTTGAACTTGAATGCCGACTTTGAAATTCCCTTGTACTGCATAACCCAGGATAATTAAAGATAATTCTACAGTATTTTAGTAAGTTAGCAGTGTAAGGGTAGTGTGATGATAACTTACTTCGCAGGGTTTGGGCGGGAAATAGGCAATTTCCGTTTCGCCTCCCTCTGGTGTGCCACGTGGATAGTTCAAATCAATTTCCGTTTCAGCGCCGCTTTCACCCGAGAACTGGTTTAACCGCTCACCTGTGTAACAAAACATTTCAAATGATACCATTAATCAGACGAATCGAGCATTCATTTCGTCTAATTAAAACAACACAAAACTTGTGTCATTAAAGCACAGACTGATAGGAGGCAACATTTACATACCCAAGTGATCGGGCAAGACTACCCCTGCGGCCGTAACGAAGTCTCGAATCTGCTTCCATGTTTCGGCACCCTGGATGGAAAACGAAGACAGAGATAAATGAAACTGTCACGAAATAAATTAGAGTATTGAGTGTGCCACTATAAAAGAGGCCAAGAAAAACAAGTGCAGGTGAATCATATTCAAGTGTCACACACATGCATCTGGTTTTCGAAAAAGCCATTTATTCGAGCCGGGGCTGGCAAAGTCTTGTACGCTACCTACACATACAGTCAACACATCCAAGATACCAGACAAAAACTATTCAATGATTGATGACATTAGTTTATGATTTAATGACTAATTTCAAAGTTTCTTGTGAAATGTTGTAAACGACTTTGAATAATTCAAGTTTTTCCCATAAGTTGCCAGCCCTCTGTGTGGCTCATATTTGCTCAGCACATGTATATGCACAGCTGCTCTCTTTCCTTTTACCCGCTGAAAACCCCACTTTAAATGATTAAGAAATAAATTTTAAATTCATAACGCACCTCGACCAGTGTCTGCTGCTGCTGCTGCTGCTGCTGCTGCTGTTGCTGTTTCCCCGGTTGTCCGGTGGTGGCGCTAGCGGCGTCATCAACCTGCGAGATCACGTCAAATTGAGATTTCTCTTTTTTAATTGACTCTGCTTGATGAAAGCACAAGAGAGGGAACGCATGCAATTCGATCGAGAACGATCCGGATTTGTTCACTTTTTTCCTGCCCGACTTGACTTCAATAATGCATAAAGGCCGCTGAGCTGGGAAAATTCCGAAATTCCGAGCAAGCGCCGCTAATGAGCGAAACCTACGCCACTCACGCTCACTTCTTAATGACGTGCGTTTCCACTTGAATTGCTAATAAGGACCCTGGACAAACCAACAAAGGGGCTAGAAAGGGGAGCTGTGTCAAAGGGCAAATCAGGGGCTGAGACTAAACGGCAAACAAGGATGAAACGAAAAAGGAGTTGAAAAAGTTGAGTGAATTAAAAAAACAGGTTTCTTCTTCCTTCAGTGTTGAAAACTTGCTACTCTTGGACAAACACACAAATCAAGGAAAAAGACATTTTTCATTTCTTTTTGCCCTTCAGTTCTTTGCGTTTGCCTAACAAGGGGAGGAAAAACTGAAAGTGAGGAAGGGCGGAGGACGTCTATCGTGTACCTCGAACAAATACCCAGGGTTACAGGTTAACAAACAAACAAACGAGGAAAAGTTCTCCTACTATTTACTTAGCAAGTGGAAATTTCTGAACAACTCGAGGTTTTCAAACCATTCCTGCACAAGGTTACTAAACTGGCGACTGTTATTTGGAAAACGAATTTTCAGCCGGTTCTTAATGGGGAATTGCATATCAGAAATGCATTGAATAGCTGCACGTCTGAAACTTCACGTTTTACTTGGAAACATGTTGAGGGAAGTCGCTATCTCTCGTGTTTAGAACGGAAACAGCAAACCGCAACTTTTTCCTATAGATATAATAAAAGGAGAGCCCGAAAGCAACAAAATGGCTCGCTCCATACCCTGACAATACACAATGTAGTCCCCTTTTACAAAACCTCACATGCCAAATCAAGTCAAAGCTCTTACAACAGAATATTCATTATTCGATTGACGTCAGAAACGCAAAGCTCAGCTTTCACAACTCGACTTGTTACGAAAACCTTAAAAATTACGACGAAAAACTTATCATTTTATAAAATCAAACTTACGTTAATTCCTGCTTAAAGCTGCACAACGCCATCTTCAGGGCCTAGCGCCTTCGATTCGGAACAGAACGTGGGTCGTTCTACGGACTATCGAACAACTTCCAAACGAGTGCGAGGTGACTTAAGACTCAGTACCTCTGCTCACGACGACTTACCGTGAGCGACTGGCTGTTTCAGGGAGCACGACGCAACAGATATAGCACGGTCAGGACATGGGTGCAGGATGCTGATATACCTCCAGCCTAGGCCACCTGGCGGCCATTTATGTCCAATCGACTTTTCCCAGGACCCTGACGGGCCTTTCTCGCACAAAACTTTTTTCCCCTACCGCCCATTATTGAAGCTGAGCAGGAAACGGGACGCCATTTTTAACTGGTTTTCTCTTACACACACACTGGTTGAAACTTACTCAGAGTCATGCAAACGCTTGTTATCTTCGCCCAGTACAAGACGAGGGGAAAACAACAGGTTGGGGGGAAAACACACGTCCTCCGTACTGACTTTTTCGCCCATTAACGCTTTAATTGCATGAAGGAAAAACGCATTCTGATGAAAAACTGATTCAAAATACGTTGAGGAAAAATAAACACCCTCATTAAGATTAGGTTGTAACCCACGGTAACTTTCTGTGTAGGGGGTTAACATTTACCCCCGTCTGATATTCACACAGCATTTTATGGATATTATTCATAATGGTCCCGGGTTACATGAAAGGCGTTTAAGGCGGCCCTAAAAACAGGTGGCTATTCAGCAACTACATTAACAGGTGAGAATGAATTAGACCGCCATATGGGGGACAGATGTTCTTTTATGCACACACGCCAAAAGATATCGGAAAACAATTCACCTATACGGGCGTGTGTCCTATCTGTTTGCATTATACGCCTGTTTCATCCATATCACCGATACCGACAGATAATACTTAATAAGAGCCCGAACAGGGATAACTTGTACAGAAGCCGGGGTAAAAACGCGTTAAGTTCGCTAAACGTAGGGTAAATTATTCCAGTATATAGTAGCACATAGACTTTCTCCGATAAAACGATGGGGTATAAATGGTAACTCACGTTTCGAACAGGGGTAAACACATGAGGGTGTCGTAAACACTGCACAGAATAACTAAATCTGCCTTATTAAAAAACAGAAGTTCAATGACTTTGCCGTTAGGTCCCAAAATCATAAATTCTGGTGATAATTAACGAATTCATCATGAGTACAAGTTTCAGTCGGTTCAAACAGGGGCCGAGAGTATCACTTAGCGACCTGTACCGAAGATTTCTGTGCCAGCACGTATCGCGACATCCGCGTACGGAACTTTGCTTTTGCCTCCAATCGATAATGCTCATTACAGAAGGGCGTGACACGGGGTCAGAGGTCAAAAAAAAGTACACGGTTTAGCTTTCAAGTCAGAGGAGAGGGGTCAACGCGGCTGGTGACCTCGCGGTTGACCTTGTTTTTTTTTCCCCCTGACCTGTAATATACTGTGCTGGTAAAACAACAAGGTACCGGATTAGTGCGTAAACAATGGACTGTGTGCGGGTCCCGTTTTGGGGACCTAATGGGACGGAAGCGGATATTGTCACGGTGCCTTTTGTTATCCGCCACAAATGCCAAGGAAACATTTTTCCACGCAACGCATCTATTTAACGTATAGGGTCTACGCCCTATCCATCATAACGTAACCTGCCCATACGACAACATTTTCGCACTAGTTTAAACTGTAACATCAAATCGTTCCAGTAACTTTAAACCGAATATGAAAAGATGGTTTATTCATTCTATTGGGATCCTCGAAAGCTGTCAAAAGCATTCGGATCGAATACCCGAGTCACATGTGTATGCACGCATCAAGTTTTCCCAACCGAAAAAGTGACACGAATCTTAATGAACGAAAGAAAATCATAAGGAAAATCACATGCTTTTCTTCATTGTCCATTCCGGCAGTAACAAAGATCCTCGTACTGATAATACTAATGCTGCTACTAATGCAAACACTAATACTAATACTGTATACTGCTGATACTACTATGCTGATACTACTGCTAATACTACTATCAAATACTATTACTTAAACTAGTAGTACACTGCTGATATTACCAAGCTAATTAATACTACTGTGCTAGTACCAACACCAATACTACTGCTAAAACTACTGTGCTAGAGCTACTAGCAAACTAATACTAACACTAACACTATCGCTAATACTAGTACTAACATCTACTGTGCTAATGCTGACAGCAAATTAATACTAATACTAATACTACATTGGTAATACTACTTTGCTATTACTGCTAGCAATACTTGATGCTAACCCTAACACTACTGCTAATACTAATATTGTTGTGCTATAGTACTAATACAAATATGCTAATTCTAATACCAATCCTAACACTTATGCTACCGCTAATACTAACTTTAGTACGGTACTGAATCTACTGCTAATATTAATACCAACACTACTGCTACTATTACTGTGCTACTGCTAATACCGATACTAAAAAACTACTAACACTAATATTAACTTCGAATCTTATTTACGTGTTTTCACCAGAAAACAAATGTGGAAACATTTCACAGGAAAAAATTCAAATTGCGTCAAACAAAACACAGCAAAAGAGTTTCACAATTGTTTTAGCGGAACAATATCCGGGTGCCAGCAAGCACACGTCAAAAAATCACAGTTGACCCACTGGGGAGGTTCCCTGTTATCATCATATTATCAACCTGTTATCACGATATTAACAACGAGTCACCGGAATGTTATCATGGCTTCATTCTGTTCATTTTGCACTTGCCCCAATAGAAAAAGATGCACTAGTCAAACGTCAGAAAGACCCTCTGAATGATGAATGATTAACTTGGATTCAGCTAGATGACAGTGTGAAACTGGTGAAATTTTAAAGAGCTAAGTCATGCAGTGTTCAACCCCTTATCCAGAGGGTTCAGATTTAGCAACTCAAGTTCAGCTACTGCTCAACTAGTGATTCCGATGCAAGCTAGTGTTCAGCTACATAGTCATTCGGTACTCAACCAAGTTCGCAGTGATATCACCACGTTATCAAGCTGTTATCATAGTAAACTTACATTGCGATTGAAAACAGTTGATAACGTGTTGATAACACTTGATAACACCCCTCTGTACATCGCAGGGTAGCAAACCCCTGAGAAATCCTGCACTGAATCAAATTCTCGAGGAAACGCTACCGACCCAGCAGAATTAACGAGGGGTTCGAGACTTCTTCTTCCGAAAATCTTAAGAATCTTTAAGAATCTTTGAGAATCTCTAACTTTTTTCAATACTCAAAATACTTAAAACACGTAACTCCTCTATCGCCATGCTATTAGTTGTTGAAATATCAATTATTATTAGTAGTAGTATAATTATTTTTATTATTAATGAGTACTGCTACAACGCAAAACAAAATGCGGTTCGAATCGGACAGGACCAACTGTTGATTTCGCTTTTTCAAGATAATCTCCGTGTATTTTTCCATCATTCACGAACCTCTCCCGCGGGGTCCGCTACTCATCATTCCGAAATCTCAAAGAATCTGCTGATAAGACTCTTGAAAGTTCTTATTACAACAAAATAACATAGTTTAATTGTTCGAGTTGTTATGGGCGTAGATTCTTAAATAGTTGTGATTCTTCACGATTCTTGAAAGTTGTGATTCTTCAGGGTAGCGGACCCCCCGTTTCAGTTGAGGTACACCGACAGCTCGTTAAAGCCACGGCACACACTGGGACGATAAGGGCTGCCATAATCAGCTGCCACTATCGAGAAGGCAATTAAACCAAAAGGGCCTCTCTTAGCCTTCTTCCCACAAACACGTCCCAGATCGCGTTATCATAAGTTATCATGTGTTATCGTATGTTATCGTATGTCATCATCCACCGTATGTGCGGCTTATGGCGTCGCCATATCAGCAACTAACAGAGTTATCTTCCAGCAGGCCAAACCGCACCATGCTGTAAAATTATATGATTCAATATGTCCTTAAACTAATATGTGCACACGTCACATATGTGGTGTAATGAAATAGTAACCTTAAGTTTTAGGTTTTTAGTAGAATAAGACTAGAAAACAATTAAAGTCTGCCTGTAGAGTTAAAAGGTTATCTTCGTAACGACTTTTTCGGTAATGGTTCGCTCAATTAGCATATCAGTTGTCAGAGGAAGCAGCAGGAAAAGCTTCTGATAAATTGAGCGTTCATTAATTATCAGTCATCATTAAACTGTGATTAAATTATTTTATTTGGGATTTTCAAACGTAGACAATTTATAGTTACCTTGTTTAGATCTTTCGTCCTGACGTTTTGTTCGAGTAAAAGTTCCAGTTCCTTGTTTCGGGCCTGCAGTCTCTGGATCTGAATACAAGCAAAGAAAAATCTTAAACCTGTCGAGGAAGAACAGATTCAAATGTGGTACCTCGTCTTGAAGGAATTCTGTCGAAGGTTCTATGGCCCTCTCCTCTTCCGAGTCTTCGTCTCGACCTTTAATAAAGATTATTTGTGAATAAAATTAGCTGTTTAGATAAAGAAAACGTTGTATTAAATGAATATAATGGACATTAGTATCCTATGTAAGTGTTTCCGTCTTATAAATGACTTTTCATTAGAATCTATATTCGCACCGCGGTCTCGGGAAGATTCCTGTTTAGTATGCAGCAAGCGCACGATAAAAGAAAATGATTAATTTCATAATTCTTCTAAAATTTGAAGATATAACATTTGATGACGTGTCACTGGAGATGAAGTTTAGCTAAAATTTCTCGAATCTGATCCCAAAACTTACCTTGAACGCTTTCCACGACATCGTGGAGGACGTCGCGGGTGAAAGTAGTCAATTGGCCGCGCAAATTGGTGAAACCGTCTCCAAACCAGGACATTTTTCCTGAAAATTCTAAGTATATACACACAATTCAACTGCAAATATCCAGTTAAATAATATTGTGTCGTCTGTTTTGTTGTCAACGCTTCAAGTGACATCTAGCGGTAGTCAAACAAACTGTTTTTGCTCATATTGGTTATATTAAGTATTCAATACTCCTTATTATAGGGATGTCAGCGCAGAATGAAAAAATGGACCGTAGAGACTTGAAAATTTTAATTAAAGTAGAGGTTGCCCACAAGATATAATTTGAATATTTACAGAATTATCCATAAAGATAGTTTGGAAGCAGGAATTTTTTTTTCGATTTTTCTTCCGGAGATTTTTGTTGACTGATTTGGCCGGATCGTTCCATAAGAAACGATAATGGTCGCGTCCAGTATTTTTTCATCCATTGATAAGTCCCATTAACTTCTGAAATCCATACGGAAGAATGAGCTAGGGCTGGGAATGTTCTTGTGTTAAATATTCGTAAAATACGCAGGACTGTGAGAAAAAATGATGAAATCTTGAGTTTTCGTATTTTTTTTTTAACTTAGGAAATTAACCGTAATCAGTAATTTGCGAGCCTGCTTCGACGGTCGCAAGCGGAAACGACGCCATGACACCTACCCCTTCAACCATGCGCAATTTTCAACGCAAAACTTTAAAAACAAACAATAGAATGTAGACGCAACGTAGAAGAACGAAATAAAAAGCAAAAGAAAGCTAATTTTTCCCTCTATAATGTGTACTAGTGCAAAACTGATTACCCGTATGTTTTCACATTGAAATTTAAATTTCAAAGTCTTAAATTCATTTTTCTCCGCGAAAATTTGACGAATTTCAGTTTGGCACACTAGTACACATTGTAGAGGGGAAAATTAGCTTTCTTTTGCTTTTTCTTTCGTTCTTCTACGTTGTGTCTCCATCCTATTGTTTTTTTTTAAGTTTTCCTATAAGAATAGCACGGGAAAAGTTCAGAAATTTTTATTTCAATATCTGCTGACTTCACACAGATTTGTACAAATTTCGCTGATGACAAAGTCTTTTGACTACAGTTTGCAACAATTCCCAGATTTTTAGGACTACTTTTGTAATTTTAGCAAATTTTTTCCCGAGGCGCACTTCGCTGGACGCCATCTATCTGGATCGCCCATCTCTGGGTCTGTGGGTTCGATCCCACTTGAGTCCAAGTGAGGCCTTTCCCAGACCACCGATCCTTGGCAGTTGAATCCTCAATCCCTCCCCATGGAGTCATGGGCAAAAGCCTTCATTCCCGTCAATGAGATTTAAAAGAAAACCCCATAAAGAAATGTAGGCAATAAACAGCCGTACGTTTCATTCATAGAGGTCTAATTCATAAATTTGTACTTGACTTACAAATGTAAAATTTTTCCCGTACACCCAGTATATTTGATAGTTAAAATGTAACAGAGTTACGGTGTACAAGTTGTGTAATACGACAGTATTAACTTAAATCTAGTCAATCTGTTCAAAGTATCGACTTTGTTCTTCATCTCCATTTGTAAAACCAGTATCAATACACAGCAGTTAATTATACAGTATCGATCGGAGCATAGAGAGGAATTCCACGATCAGAATGTATATCGATATACAGTACAAATATCGATTCATAAATGAAAACTATCGATACCCAGTTTGATTTGTTTCCGTTGTATTGATCATTTTATGATAATTCGCTCGCTATCTTCACAAATGAGAATCTCGTTGAAGCAATTTCTCGTTTCGCATTTTTATCAAATCTCTTAAATCAATTTCTTCTGTTTATATCGCCACGATATAATATGCACTTCATCCATGTACCCAATAAGAAGCAAAAACTAAAGAAACGTTTGAGAATACGACAAAAATTGCAGAAAACACTTAGCGGGAACCACCGACATCTTCTTCGTCTTCCTCGGGCAGAAGCTGATCGGCATCGGCACCTCGACGACAGCGGAAACAGTCTCGGTTGATAATATTGTTGTATATGCCCATACCGGTGATGAGCAGAGCAAAGCCGATAATCTAAAAATCAAGTTTTTCAAATTTTATAATTGTAAGTTTGAATTTAACAAATTAAATTTTACCTGAGGCCAATAGAAGCTCTGCCAGCCAAGACCCAAAGTCACACCCCAGATGACCAGAGTCCTAACGCTGTCCAGAACCATGCGGGTAGTTGCGGAAAGCTCTTTGGTAACGCTCACACCAGCAAAGTTGAAAAACGCAATGCTGACAATTGTTCCTGAAGCAAAAAATGAACCCTGTAAGTCTCGATTTCGTTCCGTTACGTATTTTTGAAAAGCTTACCGCAGATGGCAATAATAATGGTAGAATTATTTCCCATTTGAGTAAAGGCGTCGAGGGCATCTTCCAGAACCATGCGCGGGTTACTGCTGAACGGAGCTCCAATGTGAATGTAATACATGGGAATCAGCAAAAGGCTCAGCGTGCAGAAACCAAAGATTCCTTCAAAGCCGACAGCCTGCAGCGGGGGAACCTGGTACTTGGTGATGAATTTTTCCTCGTAGACCATCTGCGAGGCAGTGATGATCTGGGCCATGATGATCAGCAGGTCTCCCGTGATGATGTTGGACATTGGGGTGTCGTCATGACCGCCAAACAAGAAGTCGGAAATGCCCACAACAGTCAGACCGCTGATGACGATAAACATCCCGGCCCATTCTCGCCAACTGAGCAGACGGCCCAGAAAAGCGGTTGACAAAAGTCCGGTGAAAATAATCACAGCACCTAAAAACGATTAATCAATAAATAATATTAATTAAGAAGTTTTTTCAGTACCTCGCAGCATTTGAAAAGATGAGGCGTACGTTAGCGTCAGTCCAACGTACATTGTGGACGTGGCCAGCATGTCCAGCATGGCGGGTGGGAAAAATATAAACGGGTTAAAACGCACTGGAGCAGCAGTTTCTCCATCATTAATACTCAGTTCGCTAAGTCCCCTCTGTTTAAAAAAACAAAAATTATAAATTCTGCGTTAATTTTGGACAGGCCTAATCTCTGCCAGCAGAAAAACGTTAGGCGTCCACACAAAAGACAGATTATAGATTTGAACCTGCTTGTGTTTTCTGTACAGGACGAGGATGTAGTAAGCGACAAGGCACAGTGATTCTCCGACGAACATGGCACATGCTTGCAGAAACGGGTGGTCGAACTCTTTGACTTCTCCCACACTGTTGACAGCTTTTTGCTTATCCGCCCACCTAAATTTAACAGCAGATAAATAATTTTAACAAACCAAAAAATTATAAAATGTTTGCATGAAATACTTTGTGGAAAGTGTATTGATGGACCCTGTTACTACCATCAACAGGGCAAGGGATAATTGATACGGAGTCCACGCCATTTCTTCTCGCTTAGCTTTTTGCTGTCAACTGAATTCACCGCCCCCTTTTTCTCCAAATGTCAAGAACAAATAAAAATTGAGACTTGACTCATAAACACACAAAGCCTCCAGATGACCTATTTCATTCAATTGGTAAACATGAACCCGCTGCTAAACAGAAACCTCAAACCTAGGCGTTACTTTACAAAATTATTTATATTATAATTTTACAAATTTCATTATTTTTTATTATTATTACAATCTTTACTTTAAGTTTTAATTATATAACTAAATAATTATTTTTATTAATACATTGTTTAGTGTGTATTATTAACTTGTACCATTATTATTTACCTATTTTATATTTTTTATTATCATTTTGATATTTGTATACTTGCAAAACGATTATATAATTATAAATTATAATGTTTATAATATACAGAATCTAGTAGGTTAGACATGAAATATTTTAAATTAATTTAAAGCTAAAATTAAAGTTATTTAATGTTTTTACATCCGCATCCTGCTCTTTGGCGTGTCCCTGTTATTATACATGTGTGTGCCGTTGTGTCAGTGCCCCCACTTTGCAGGGAAATT
The DNA here is from genome assembly GCA_002872375.1 of Eulimnadia texana. Lineage (NCBI taxonomy): Eukaryota > Metazoa > Arthropoda > Branchiopoda > Diplostraca > Limnadiidae > Eulimnadia > Eulimnadia texana. The sequence goes on along the minus strand of NKDA01000002.1, from coordinate 7,717,295 downwards.
CCCTTAAAAAGGGAAAACTGGGTCTCAAAAAGGAAAACTAAGGGGAAAAAATATAGATGTGTAGCTTGAGAGGGGAAAAGGATACTTGCACATTTACGGAAGGGGAAAAAGGGAAAACCGTGCCCTCCTCAAGGGAAACGGAAAACTGAAAGAGGAAGCACTGTACATGTGTGCCATTGTATAATGTCAACAACCGTGACTACATAATGTAAAAGCATATAATAATTCTTCTGTAAGTCTTAACACATTACTCAAAACGCCTCTTTTCTTATCTCGCATGATATTTTATATTCTTCATTCATTCTAGCTTCACTTTTGCAGTAAGAAAGTAGTCTAACAATAATGGAGGACGACAAAAAGCTGTATTACGATGCTGGCCAGTACTTTCAGTCAATGAGTTCCATCGCTAAAAGACTCTGGGAAGACGTCGAAACCTGCAAAGAAAGTTATGAGGACGCGTGGAATTATCTGAGCCGAGAGGAACAGGACCAAGTCGTTAACGAGAGCGTTATTCATCCTGAAGCAGTTTTAAAATACTCGCTCGTCAGCGAATCAGGCGTTCACGAGCAACAATCCGAAAAACGCAGACCTGGACGCAAAATCATTGAAGATGAACTTGGTAATGCTTGGTTACTTACGTTTTCAAGTCTCTCACATCTCACGTTTTTGTGTTCAAAAAGGTCTGAAATGGGAAGACGAGTACTCGGCACCGTTTTCCTGGTTCACCAGAAGCCAAACAAACCTTGACAGAGCCGGTGCGAGTGAAATCAAAGTCATCCCTGCCAAAACAAAAGCAAGACAAGAAACCATAAGCAAGCCACAAAAATCCCCAAGCATTGAAGAACCCGCAGAAAATAACGGTGCCATATTTGCTGCCAAGGAAGTTTTAGAAACAAAGTCAGAAATTTACCAAAGTACCCAAAATATTGAAGAAGAAATTCAGTCAGAAACTGATACAAAATCATATCATGAATCCGAAAAGCAGAACGATGCAGTTAACGACGCGGAGATCTCGGAAACAAGTAGCTGTGACGACACTACAACATCAGTAACGTTTTTAATAGCCTAATATAGTACCGTGTATTTTAATTATAATTATTTTTGTCCTGTGTAGGATATCCCGAGGAGCGGTTTCGAGTTCCTAGACAACTGGTAACCCACGATTCAAATGTCTGGAATTAAACAGCATTAATTCTTCTTCGAGCCATGCGAAGTTTCAACCTGCGACTTTTGACTTTTTTTCGCCTAATAAATTAACGTGCCACAATAATATTGAACCTTATGTACTTGCACATGGAAGTCATGGATCTGAATTTTTTGGTTTTCTATGTAATCCTCTAGTGAATGAGTAAAATAGCTTTAAGACGAGAGTACAGTCACGGAGGTTCGTATGAATCTAGTTTAGCTAATTAGAGTTTTGTCCTTGCGTTTTCTTGAAGCTTACTAATACAAGCAGCCTGCAGCAAAATTTCAGTTGAGCTATGACATCTTATTGAAATTTAAGGTGCAGCACTATGCGAGGTTTGATACAAGCAAATAACAAAAGTAAATTAGTTTGGACAAAATTGACCTTGCTATACTCGAACGAGTAAAACCAGTAACGGGAATAGTTACTTCTTGAGTGTATGGCAGTGTTTCCACTTTCAGTTTCCCCCTTTTTCCCCTCTTCCTTTATTTTTCCCTTTTTCCCCTCCGTGGTCGAATACAGGCTGTACTCTAGATTTTCCCTTTTCAGATTCCGTTTTCCCCTTTTCCAGGGAATTTCCCTGGGAAGTAGAAACACTGGTGTATGGGTATATATACGTTGCTTGTGAGATCAATTTAAAATCAACAAATATAATTAACGAAGTCCAAATATCATCTGGCTAATAATTGGACTCAATATGGTGATAATAAGTGAAATTGATCCACAACTGACAACACGGACGTGTTAATTACTATGTAAGAGCATTGTATAACTTTTGATATATATATATATATATATATATATTGATCTCATTGACGGGTATGCAGGCATTAGCCCATGACCCCAAGGGGAGGGATTGCAGATTCGACTGCTAAAGCCCAGTATATAGTTAAACCATGAAATCTGGTTTTTGTTCGTCTTCTGTATTATTTATTAAAAAGCTAGTATAGTCTTACAATTAGTGTTGTATCAAGGGGTCCGAAACTTCTAATAGTCTTCGTACACCTAGGCCGTGTTATCACTGTTATCAATCTGTTATCTCCGTGTCATCGTATGTTATCAAATAATCTTCGTACACTTTGACTCGGACTTTCGGACCCCTTGTGTTGTATAATAAGTTAGCATTGTTATTTGTAATAGAAATGTATTACGTAAATCACATAAAATCTAATAAATTAATGATTTTATCAAATGGATTACAATTTGTATAATTTTGCATTTATCAATAATACAAACATAAATAAATGAGACATAGGAGAGACAAGCAAATTTACAGACAGACAGACAGATGGATAGATAAAACAGATGAAATAGAAAGACAGACAATTTAATGCACTAGTAGATAAACAGGTACATAGATACAGACAGACCAACAGACAATAAAATAGAAAGATAAATCAGCCCGATGGAAAACTAAGGGAGCCGAGCGCACCCTGAAAGTCAACCTTAGATGGCCTGACCACCCTTAACCATAACCTTAACAACCCTTACAAGAAAACTTTTGAATCTGAATCAGACCCTGACAAGCTTCTCGATAGTCGACTACATGATTTGCACCTTGATACACCTGAAAGTAAGGGTCCTTCTAGTCCACCTTCCAGGGACCTGAAAATAAGGACCTTTTAGTCCACCTTCCAGGGACCTGAAAATAAGGACCTTTTAGTCCACCTTCCAGAGACCTGAAAGTAAGGACCTTCTAGTCTACCTTCCAGAGACTTGAAAGTAAGGACCCTCTAGTCTACTTCCATGGACCTGAAAGTGAGGACCTTCTAGTCTACCTTCCAGGGAACTGAAAGTAAGGACCCTAGTCCACCTTCCAGAGACCTGAAAGTAAGGACCCTCTAGTCTACTTCCACGGACCTGAAAGTGAGGACCTTCTAGTCTACCTTCCAGGGAACTGAAAGTAAGGACCCTAGTCCACCTTCCAGAGACCTGAAAGTAAGGACCTTTTAGTCCACTTCCACGGACCTGAAAGTAAGGACTTTCTAGTCTACCTTCCAGGGAACTGAAAGTAAGGGTCCTTCCTAGTCCACCTTTCGGGGACGTGAAAATTGTCAACTATTAGGAAGTCTCATCCCCTCAGAGAAACCTAGAACGAATCTTTGTTGTGCTGAAATCTTGCGACTGAAATTCGTATGTACAGAACACAGTTGTTTACGTTCAGTTGGCAACACAATTCTGAACAGTGCTGCCAAATCTGCAGGCGCCACAGCTCAAAACTTCCATTGGTGATTCTAACTACGAAATATTTAGTTATAAGTTTTAATTTAAGCAAAATTTATTTTCATCACATTTAGCTATTCATGATATTACCATGAATAGCAGAAACATATTATAATTTAATCTCTAATTTTATAAAGAAAAGTTTGCGCTGGAAGCAATGGCTCCCTAGAGAATTACTCGGCGTCGGTGCTGGAAACTTTCTCCTTCCTTTAGTCAACGTTTTAGCTAGTTTTCAAACAGTTTGAAGGATGACAACCGCGTAAAACAAATAAAGGTAAGTTGTAATTTTCTTGGGCGAAACACGGCATTAAAAATATCATCTGAATTGGTTTTTGATCAATCTTTTTCACCAAACTAGGGACAAGTCAGAAAATCCTTGCAGAGCGAGATCGAGCTCCATCATCAGCAGCCAGAAATGAATTTGGGTGTTATTTTTTATTTGGGTACTTGAAGAAACGTATACGATTCAGCCATTAGACTAGATGCTTAAAAAGCTCGCGCGGAAACGGATTTTTACTTTTAATATAAATTTATTCTGTATTATCCATTACTGTTACTAATTACAGGTATTGTTCTATATGGAATCACTGTTGTCTATTGAATCTTTTGTCACAGTTGGTAGCAGTGCCGTAGGGAATCCAGCAATCCAGTCTTCAGCTGGAATATCCAGTAGTAAGGAAATTCTACGCTCGCGTTCAGTACTGGGCTAAGGTACCTGAATGAGGGCTGTTCAGGTACAACATAAGGGGAATTTTCTTAAAGGTTCAGTACTAGGCTAAGGTACCTGAATGAGGGCCGTTCAGGTACAACATAAGGGGAATATTCTTAAAGGTTCAGTACTAGGCTAAGGTACCTGAATGAGGGCTGTTCAGGTACAATATAAGGGGAATATTCCTAAACGTTCAGTACTAGGCTAAGGTACCTGAATGAGGGCCGTTCAGGTACAACATAAGGGGAATTTTCTTAAAGGTTCAGTACTAGGCTAAGGTACCTGAATGAGGGCTGTTCAGGTACAAGATAAGGGGAAATTTCTTAAAGGTTCAGTATTGAGCTAAGGTACCTGAATGAGGGCCGTTCAGGTACAACATAAGGGGAATTTTCTTAAAGGTTCAGTACTAGGCTAAGGTACCTGAATGAGGGCCGTTCAGGTACAACATAAGGGGAATTTTCTTAAAGGTTCAGTACTAGGCTAAGGTACCTGAATGAGGGCTGTTCAGGTACAAGATAAGGGGAAATTTCTTAAAGGTTCAGTATTGAGCTAAGGTACCTGAATGAGGGCCGTTCAGGTACAACATAAGGGGAATTTTCTTAAAGGTTCAGTACTAGGCTAAGGTACCTGAATGAGGGCCGTTCAGGTACAACATAAGGGGAATATTCTTAAAGGTTCAGTACTAGGCTAAGGTACCTGAATGAGGGCTGTTCAGGTACAAGATAAGGGGAATATTCCTAAACGTTCAGTACTGGGCTAAGGTACCTGAATGAGGGCCGTTCAGGTACAACATAAGGGGAATTTTCTTAAAGGTTCAGTACTAGGCTAAGGTACCTGAATGAGGGCCGTTCAGGTACAAGATAAGGGGAATATTCCTAAACGTTCAGTACTGGGCTAAGGTACCTGAATGAGGGCCGTTCAGGTAGGAGATAAGGGGAATTTTCTTAAAGGTTCAGTATTGAGCTAAGGTACCTGAATGAGGGCCGTTCAGGTAGAAGATAAGGGGAATGTTCCTAAACGTTCAGTATTGGGCTAAGGTACCTGAATGAGGGCCGTTCAGGTACAACATAAGGGGAATTTTCTTAAAGGTTCAGTATTGAGCTAAGGTACCTGAAAGTGGGATGGTAAGGGTGTAAGTGAACCTGAATTCTGCTTTTCAGGGTAAATCTCAGGCCGTTGACAAAGGGCCTGAAAGAGGGCCTTTCAGGTCCCTTAGATATCGAAGTTTGTAGTTTTTATCCAGGTACCTGAAATCACTGGAAAGCGGCCAATTCCATGGTTTTCAGGTACCTGGCATAGCCTATCCTTTTACTGGAGCGTAAGAAGGTTGTCAGGAGGTATGTCAGGGTCCCTGAATCTTTGCTGAATTTTCCATCGGGAGTAGACAGACGGATAGAAAGACAGACAGACAGACAAATAGATAGATCGAGAATTCAAAGTAGTTCAAGTCACCGCTCAACGGTAACTGTCGGGGTACCTAACGCGTAAATCTGAATGTTTCAGGCTAAAATTAAAGGCTATTGAAACAAAGTTATCTAGAAAATAGAAGATTCAAACGAATGGCAAAGCCTGTGTTAATGCGTGTTCTCTTAAGAACTGGAAAAAATGGCTTAGTGAAATCCCGTTATGTGTATTGAAAAAGGTTCTTCGAGTAGCTGCATTAAACTTAGGAGTAAGTTAAGTTCTCTTCAGTGTTTCCTCTTCCCAGGGAAATTCCCTGGAAAAAGGGGAAATATGGGGTCTGAAAAGGGAAAACTAAGAGGAGAGGGAAAAGGGGAAAATCTAGAAGTACAGCCTGTGTTCGACCACGGAGGGGATAGAAGGGAAAAAAAGGAACAGGGAAAAGGGAAAATCTAGAAGTACAGCCTGTATTCGAAAACGGAGGGGAAAGAGGGAATAAAGGGAAGAGAGAAAAGGGAAAATCTAGAAGTACAGCCTGTATTCGACCACGGAGGGGATAGAAGGGAAAAAAAGGAACAGGGAAAAGGGAAAATCTAGAAGTACAGCCTGCATTCGACCACGGAGGGAAAAAAGGGAAAAATAAGGGAAGAGGGGAAAAAGGGGAAATTGAAAGTGGAAACACTAGTACTTTTTGTCGCCACTTTTGTCGTTGCATCTTTTTTATGAAGGTGAGATTCATAGAATTTAAAGATTAATCGAAATAACAAAATCAATGGATTGTGATTTAAATTACTAGCCATTCTTCCGGTAACAATGTACAAATGGCGAAATAGTCAAATTTCTGCAGTCTGATGCAGATAACAATATACAGTAATGCCAAATTTAAATACTTAATTTGCATAACTGAAATTTATTATCCTTTTAATGATATTTATGCATGTGGCATTGAATAAAACACACAATTAAGTTGCGCATGTCTTAGTATAAAGTTCATATAATGTCCGCTAGATGGCGTTGTTTTCAAAATCCACTCTGTCATTTACGTAAACCAGTGAAGTTGTTGTTCACTTCATTTCATCGAAATCACTTCATCTTAATTCAGCTTTGCAACCTAGCGTCAAGAAAAATGAGAATTACAGTCACTACACTTGCTGACGAAATTTTCAATCTGGACGTCAGCGAAGATTTGGAGCTGGAAAACTTCAAAGCCTTCTGCGAAGTGGAGTCTGGCATCCCTTCAGCTGAAATCGACATCCTCTATGAAGGCAAAACGTTAACTCAGAATCAATTAAGTCTAAAAAGTTACGGTTTAAAAGACGGGGACATGGTCGTCCTGCAGCGGAAGACCCCTAGAACATCCGCAGCCCCTGCAGCTAACCAAGGACTTCCCGCCTTTGATTTTGGGGCTATCCCTGTTCCGGGTTCTTCTCGAGCAAGTCAACAACTTCCCGCAACCAGAAGACAGGAAAACGATCCCTCATTCATTCGTGACATGTTCCTGGCTAACCCTGATCAACTAGCAATACTCAAGATGAATAATCCTAGGCTTGCCGATGCCTTACTCAGCGGAGATCTGGGTATTTGAATTCTACTGAACCCAATATATTAATTTGTGATTTTTGTGATTTTCTGCAGCTCGTTTCACTCAGGTTCTCCAGCAGCAGGAATCGACTAGAAAGGAAAGGGAACGTCTTCAGGCTGCTATGTCGAGTGCTGACGCTTTCGATATCGAAGCCCAGCGATTGATTGCTGAAGAAATTCGTAGAAAAAACGTCGAAGCTAACATGGAAGTGGCTATTGAGTATCATCCCGAGTCGTTTGGCACTGTCGTCATGCTTTACATCAACTGCAGAGTCAATGGACACCCGGTTAAAGCATTCATTGATTCTGGTATTTCAGCACCTTACAAGTTTGCTCATCTCATACAATGCGCCCTATAATAATTTAATATGAATTTAGGTGCACAAACAACAATCATGTCGTCTGCATGTGCCGAACGCTGCAACATCAGTCGTTTAGTCGACACGAGATGGGCTGGAATCGCGAAAGGCGTCGGAACTCAGAAAATCGTCGGCCGAATTCACATGGTTCAAGTAAATTAAACTTAAAAAAACAACATTATCACCATAGTATATAATACTATCTTTTCTTTATAAATAATTGATATAAATGTTTTTGATTTGTGGCTATTACAGCTTCAGATCAAGGAGGACTTCTTCCCGGTATCGTTTTCTATTCTTGAGCAACAACACATGGACATGCTGCTCGGGCTAGACATGCTCAAAAGACACCAGGTAAAAAACATATAAATGAGACTATACCAAATATTTTCAAGTGCATAATCACAGTGCCTCATCGATCTGAAACAAAACGTTCTGGTCATCGGGACGACGGGAACTGAGACTCCTTTCCTGTCCGAGGGCGAACTTCCTGACAGTGCCAGGCTCTCGGGAAACGCTATGGAGGAAGAGGACCAGGACCTTGCAAAAGCTCTTCACGAATCGTCTGCGGGAGCTTCAGCAGCAGCCTCGGCAGCTCATGCTTGTAATTAGAAAAAGAATTCTACATAATAGAAAAACTAAAAGAAAATTGAACTAAAAGAAAACTACATCTGTGGGGAATAGTCCACGAGACCACTCCCCAACGATAGCCGTTCGAATGGGGAACGCCCACTCTGACTATCTCAGATGTAGGTCCGCGCAAAGGTACATAGTAGCAAGGATAAAAGAGTAGGCCAAGGGACAAAGCTAGGGTCAGATCCACGGCAGATGCATGTGGCAGGGGCCTAGGACTTCAAATTAATAATTAACTAAGTTAATACTAAAAGTCAGAAGTCGATCAATAGTCGAGTCAGTCCGTTAAGAGACGATTAGTCAACCAACCAGTCAACCAATCAAAGAATAATTACGATAATAAGAATAGTTCACATAATAAGTAAAATATTATTTGCTGATAATTTTATTATTAGGGAAACTGCCAATGTTGCTGTACTGTTATTATTTCATTTATGATTATTATCACTGTAATATATCATTATTGTTATCCCCAAATTATTTTTAGATTAAATTTTACATTTTATGATGTATTTAAAATATTGCTTGTTTTTTGCTTAGCTTCCCCGAACGTGAATGCAATTCTGCCGAGCGATCGTTTCACAGAGTCTGACGTGAAGAACCTCGTAGGTCTGGGATTTCCCAGAGAACAGGTACTGTATAACAACTAAAGTTTATTTTCTTATTTTTATAAATACTTTTAGTTATTTTATACAACTGTTTTGTTTTGTGAAGGTTATCGAGGAACTCAGACGTTTCAACGGAGACACGACTCAAGCGACCGCAGCACTGTTTGCAAAATCCCTTAAATTCTGAGGAAAATAATTCGTCATCTCTTGATAAATGATAAAATAATAATTTTGAAATGTTCAGTAAGAATGAGATGTCTGCGGTAAATTGTCAGCTTTAAAATGTGAACATTCGGGACGGAAAATAAATTTTAATTTATGCATTATGGATCGTAGAAGGTATAATCAGTTATTATGATTCAGCTAATTATTTTAATTATCTTGTATTTTATGATTTAAGCATTTCATTATCCTACTGAAATGTCAATAAAATTAATAGGGTAGCCCATTGCAGTTCGCAGTGGTTCCACTCTGCAGGGAAAGTTCCTGAAAAAGGGAAAATGGGCTTTCGTATTCCAGCACGAGGGGAAAAAGAGGAAATGTACATATTAGGGCGATGGGGAAGAAGGGGAAAAAGGGAAATTTATAAAGGTACCAGCTCATTATTATAACAAAAAGGGGAACTTTGTCTTTCAAGCTGGGGGGAAAAGGGAAAACTAGATACACTGGCAGTTCGCTAGATGGCGTTAACTAAAAGTTATTTATTTTGATTTCTCCGAGCCAAGTCTCTCAAACGAATTATCATTTTTAGTATATCTAATTCCTGACATAGACAGTTTGTATATAACATAATGAAAAATCCGGTAAAGTCTTCGTCTCTTTGTCGCCTTTGTGCTGACGTTCCAGGGCTTCACTTGCTGAACGAAACGGAAATTTCTCCTGCTGATGGAATCGTCTTGAAAGCCTCTGTGGCTCTAATGCAATATTTCGCGTTAAACGTAACTATTATTAGATTTATTAAATATTTTTCTAAAAATCTGTTTGTTTATTAGATTGAAGAGAAAAATGAGCTTCCACTGGAAGCCTGCAAAACGTGTATCGACCAGGTGGAAATGACTGTCAGGTTTTACAATAAATGCCACGCAGCACAAGAAAAGCACAAAGAAATTTTAGTGTCTAAGAAGGAGCAGCAAAATCCTATAACTGAAAAGAAAACAAAAAAAGAAGCGACTGTTCAAGAAACAAAAAATCGCAAACCAACAGCGATTTTTACTCTCGAGGATGTGGAAAAGAGACTCGGAAAAACATTAACTGAAGACGAACAGAAATGTGTAGAGTCTCTAATTAACAATAAAAATAATCGACAATTGTTCAGGTTTGTATATGGCCAAGGAGACGAGCGAATATGGGACTGTCACATCTGTAGTGTCAAAGTTAAGGGCAAATATACAGAACTCAGAAAACACTGCTTTGAAGAGCATCACAGCAAACTAATGTACAGCTGCGAACTGTGCTCTGTCAAGTTCAAATACATACGTCAGTACAAACGTCACTTAGAGAAGCACTTTAACAACAACAGCAGCGTGGAGAATGAAAATCCCGAGCCACCCACCCCCTCGAGCAGCGGGACGTTCGTCTGTGAAGTTTGCGGGAAAATTTTGAAGCAGAAAAACTGTTTAATCAAACACATGTTGACTCATCTTCCTGAGGAAAGGAAAAACACACACCCCTGTGATGTCTGCGGGAAAGCGTTTCCCGCTAAAGGGATGTTGACGTCTCATAAAAGAAGAGTTCACGTCGAGGGACAGCCTTACCAGTGTAAGACCTGCGGGAAGTCGTACAAAACGCAACGCTCGTGGAAGGATCATTGCGAAGCTCATTTAGGAAATAGGGTGTTCACGTGTCAGACGTGCGGGATGAAGTAAGGCGAAAACGTATTCACTATGTCAACCTTAAACATGTATTTTAATTGTACTATTAAACTTCAGGTTGTCCTCTCGACAGTGTTTGAAGCTTCACATCTTAACACATACCGGAGAAAAGCCATTTAATTGCGACGTTTGTGGCAGGGACTATCACAGCAAGAGTCGCATGCTGCGGCACAAGAGAATCACGCACAACCCTAACCCGCAATTCGTGTGCGATATCTGCGGGAAAGCCTTCCGCTCGAGAACTGGAATCGAGGTTCGAGGACGAACTCTGTTTAACAAATTTATATTATTATTATCGTTATTTATTAAAAAGGGCCATAAACTAGAGCACACTGGTGAGACTCCCAACATTTGCCCCATCTGCGGGAAAGCTATAAGAGCTAAGTCAAACTTCTACGCTCACTTGAAGGTTCACCGACAGCAAGCGTCCAGACAAACAGAGGGAAGAACGCAGACGACCAGCACGCTGGACGTTCATTCGTTCAGCGAGCAATTATCGAACGTACCGTACGAGTCTGCAGTTCACGAACCACAGCAAACGTTCCTGCAGAACAACAGATATCATCTCGAATGTTTAGACAACAGCATAGCGCCTTTCCCCAATGAATCGATGCAGTTCAGCTATACAACGTAACTCTTGTTTCCATGGCAACCACGTATTTGATAAATCAATAAAAGTTTTGTATAAATCACACTTTACATTCTTATTAAAAGATTTTTTGGTGAATTGTTGTAAATAATGATAAAAAACAGAAATCTGAAAGCGTTACCTAAGTTCTCGCCTGTCGAAGCTTCGAACCTAAACCTGATGTTTTCGAAAATATCAGGTAAGATTATTTTTGCTGTTTCGTCTCATTATTTATTTTATAATTTGATTTGATGCTTTTTTCTATTCAAATAAAAAGAGAATGGAAGAATGGACAGGTCGCAGTTCCGCGAGATGCTTTACTCGACTTTCGACATGAACGACAACCACCTGATGGATCGAATGTTTCGCACTCTGGACGCTGATGCCGATGGATATCTTAGCTTCAATGAATGGATTAATGGGGTTAGGATCTTCCTGAAAGGAAACCTGACTGAACTGGCCAGCTTCTGCTTTAGAGTAACATTAATTTCATTAATAATAGCAATTGCTATATTATATTGATATAAAATCTAGGCAAAGTAGCTTACCATATAACTGAAACTAATTGGCTGGTAGTTTTGCTAGCTGAATATTTATTAGCTTGCTTCGTAAATTATTATGAAAGTTTTAAGTATTATTACAACATACAAGTTACAACTAATTTTATTCACGATCAAGTATTGTAGGTTAAGAAAATTCTACATTTTGCAGGGATAGTAGCTTTACTAGCTTACGATTTTAACATAATGGAAATAGATTAACTAGCCATATTACAGCTTTTTTAGTAAGTTTTTATAAAAGTGTTAAATATTATTGCAAGTAATTTTACTCAAGATGAAATATTTTAGTTTAAATTTCTGTATGTTTGCAGTTTACGGTTTCATTTTTGCACTTAATGTTTTTTTTTATAATTACCTGTACTTCGCTCAGTAATACTTTTCTAATTATTTATGGTTTACTATGTATGTTTATTATTATTATTTATTATAGTTTGTTATGAATATTTTACCAAGTAGTACACAAATCAACGATTAATAATGACTATAATATAATAATTAAAACTTGTTTTATGGCCATTAGGTCTACGACATTGATTGCGATGGTTACTTGACCAGAGACGACATGTTTTCTCTTCTAAAGACGAGCTTGAAACCTCTCACCACTCAAGCGAAAGGTAGCGACACCGAAAACAGCACCCCGACGAACATGAACGCAGAAACAACTGAGAACGAAACAAAGGTATACTACAACACTCTGGGTTACTTACAATATAGTTTTCGCATCTCAACACAGTTACCGTTACAAACTTGTACTGTGCTGTTGAACACTAGTAACAAATAACATGATACGGAACCAGGGTATACCAGAACACTATTTTAAGTGCAATAGTTTTCACGTAACATCCAATTAACAATTCATAATAACGATAGGACATCCGCAAATCGTCTGGAACAGTTGACCCTTCAGATCTCTCGACCATTCAAGGAGGTGCTATTGCTCAAGTCAACGAAGACGATCCCGACGAGGGAGCACGCTACTTGTCAGACGCAGCTTGTAAATTACTCGATGCTGATAATGACGGACGAGTCTCGCTTCAGGATTTCTTGACCTCTACTCAAAACGATTCTCTGCTTCTCGAGATTCTAGGCCTTGCCTACCGCCAACTGGCAGAAGTGCTGCTGTCTTGGCAGCTTTAAATACTGGAACTACTGCTTAAATGAAAACAAAATGCACAAATTCCAAAAATACATTGGAGTCTTAGTTGTATTTGCACAATAACCATCATCAATACAAGTTCATTAAAACAAGTTTGTCCAGAATTAGAGTTAGACTGTGCAAATATTTTTCCAACCGAGCCTCCACCCGAGCGCCATTTACTTCTTAGTTGCCTCCTCTTCCTTCTGGAACGCCTGGAGGATCTCCTGCTTCTTCTGCGAGATGCGGTCCTCGCGGCGCTTGCGGGCCTCCTTGGTCTTGTTGCGGCGGGCCTCAGCCTGGTCGCTCAGCATCTTGGAGCGTGCCTTCTCGGCCTTCTTCTTGTGAATGAACTCCATGAGGACGCGCTTGTTCTTGAAGACGTTACCCTTGGCCTTCATGTACAGAGAGTGGTACAGATGGCGATCAATCTTCTTGGCCTCACGGTAGCGTTTCAGCAGACGCCTGAGGACTCGCATGCGGCGGATCCACAGCAGCTTCTGGGGCATGCGGGCATTGGCCGTACCTTTCCTCTTACCGAAACCGCAGTGACGTCCCTTGCGACGGGCCTCGGTGTTCTTGCGAACGCGGGCGCGCGAGTGGACGGCAACCGGCTTTCTGATGATCAAACCATCCTTGACCAGTTTGCGGATGTTCTGGCCTGTAAATATTCAAATAAGTTTTATTAGTCGCCTTTCAATCAAATGCCATGCTTGCGTTAGGTTTTTGAAACTTACGGGAGTTGGCGTTGGAAATCTCGTTGACTTCGTTAGGGTCCAACCAGACTTTCCTTTTGCCACATTTCATAACAGAGGCGGCAAGCCGCTTCTGCAGGCGAAGATTACTGTTGAATTAGAAAAATGTGTTAACGTTTTTCAACAAAGCATGGGCTGCCGCAACACAAGGGTCGTCATGCTGACGTCCACGAATCAAGTAAAAATTTTTAAAATAAAACTAAATTCGCACATTTAATTATGGAATAGTGTAAACTGATCATTACAAGTCATTATTTTAATGTCAAATGAAAGAAAGAAGAAGAATTGAAGAAAATTTCGGGAAATAAATCTGTAAATACCTCATGTTGCCTGGCTATCAGCAGAGTCTTTCACCACAGGAAGAAGTTAACTGAAGTACCACTCTGGTGGCATGAGACAGACTATGCTGAATCCCTAAACACACTCACGTTGATTGCAAAATCATTCTACGAAGTTGTGAAATCCTATAAGTTGAAAAATATATTTACGGCTAAAATTATCGTTAATAATTATTTTTAGAGAATTAATTTAACGCTTTTTAGATAAACACGCAAAATAATTATTGTTTGTCTTCTAAATAAGGCAAGCATGTTTATAATAAAAGAATTACAATAGTTTTAAAAAAGCAACTTATTACAAAAAAGTAGAAAATTAATTAAATCTATATTTTTAAAATTAATAATTGTTCTTGATTGGTTGGTTAATTTAAAATAATAATTATAAAGTATTGTTATTCGCCACATGTAACTTTATTACATTAAATATTTACCAATTTATAACAAACTACAAAAATTGAATTAACTACTGAAAAGGAATTAATGGATACGTAATTTCATGTGAATGTTGAAATTATTATTTAACTAATAAGCTTTATCAGTGGGCTTCATTTGTTTGTGTTGCATTCCACTGCGTTAAGTCCGTGCGGTGTTCCATTTTGCAGGGAAACTCCCTTGAACAGGGAAAATGGACCTCCAAAGGGAAAATAAGGGAAAGGGAGATTTAGAAGTGCAGCATTTAACTCTAGCACTAAGGGGGAAAAAGGGACAATATAAGGGAAGAGGGAAAACTAAGGGGAAAGTGATATATCCTTATACCTTATCATGCAGGGGTAAAAGGGGAAACTGAGCGATTTTTAGGGAGAAAGGGAAAACTGAAAGTGGAAATACCCGAGTCCGTGATTGCGGTGTTTTGGTCAACTGCCAAATAACAGCCATTCATTTCCAGAATTCTAGGAAATTTAAGAAAGAAAAATATTATCCCTTAATAATTTAATGGGAACCTGCCGTACTCAATATGGCTGGCCTGTTTCATATAGAGTTAAACGATGCTGATCTAGGAGGAAACAATATGGATTTAAATAACAGCGATGAAGATTCTGATGACAACACCATTCATTTTCACGTAAATGAATAGAAAACAAAAACAAAACCATTATTAAACTTATTATTAATTGCTATTTATGTTTCTATTTAGGACGAGCTGGAACTTCGTGGGCCTTTCCTACCCGCAACATATATGGAGTAAGTCTTAGCACTACGAACTTTAAAAAAAAAAATTTTATTATTATTAATTTAATTTTCAAGTTCGTCAGATATCGAAGCTGTCGCTTTATCCGAATCGACTGTAAATCCAGGAAATAACGTTAAACTAGGACCGCAAGATTTTGAACTGAAACGAGTCCTCGGAAGAGGGGGTTACGGAAAAGTCTTTCAGGTACTTTATCTTAAATCTAATAAAATATAATGAACATAAATCATAGTTAATAATATATTTTTGTATGTTTTTTAAGGTTCGGAAGTTAGCCGGGCAGCACGCTGGAGAGATATTTGCGATGAAAGTCTTGAAAAAAGCCACGATTATTCGAAATCAAAAAGACACGGCCCACACGAAAGCCGAACGAAACATTTTAGAGCTCGTCAAACATCCTTTCATAGTCGATTTGATTTACGCTTTTCAAACGGGCGGCAAACTTTATTTGATTCTTGAATATTTGAGCGGAGGGGAACTTTTCATGCACCTTGAACGAGAAGGAATATTTATGGAGGACACTGCGAGTTTCTATTTAGCGGAAATCATACTCGCGCTAGAACACCTGCACAAATTAGGAATAATTTACAGGTAACTGTCATTAGCTCTTCGTCTAAGAGTTATTTTAAAATATTTTTATTCTTCATAATTTCTGAATATTTGTTTATTATTCATTAGGTTAATTTACTTATTTCCTTTATACGTTTATTTTTAATTTATCTATTTAATTAATTATCGTTTTTTAAAAATTTATTTGCAGAGATTTGAAACCGGAAAATATTTTGCTCGACTCTGCGGGACACGTGAAGTTGACGGACTTTGGACTGTGCAAGGAATCGGTGGAGGGAAATGCTGTTACCCACACTTTCTGCGGGACAATTGAGTATATGTATGCAACAAATATAATATGATCAGTAGTAATAATTAAACGTAGGTAAAACAAATATTAAATAAAAATTAGTGTAACTGTGAAATTAATGAACATTTTATGGTAAATGAGCAAATAAAGATAATATTATCTAAAGTATTAAGACTAAGATCAATAATTTTTAGTCAGGTGTCGATAAAATATTGCGTTGTATGAACTAGAACAAATTAAGGATAAATAAACTTATCAAAATTAAATGAAAAATAGAAATAGTATAATAAAAGATATTAGTATAGTTAAAAGTACTGATTAGAGATAAAAAATACGTCACATTTATTGCGAGTCAATATAAAGAACTCTTTAAAATTATGAATAAAATAAAGGTGGCATTGTATTAGTCACTAATAAAATTATGAATTATTAAAAAAAGGGCTCCAGAGATTTTGATGCGAACTGGACACGGAAAAGCCGTTGATTGGTGGTCACTGGGTGCCTTAATGTACGATATGCTAACGGGCACTGTAAGTATTTATTCTAATTTACTCTAGATAAATATAAAATGTTTTACTAATATGTGTTAATCGGGTAAGATACATAATACTCATTGTAGTATGTTGAGCATATTAATATTTATCATATGATGATTATTCTAGTATTGTTTGTGTTCAACTTATTATTATTATTATTATTATTGTTGTTGTTGTTGTTGTTGTTGTTGTTATCGGTTATGTTTGTTGTGTAGCCTCCGTTCACTGCCGAGGACCGCAAGAAGACGATCGAGAAGATCCTGCGGGGAAAGTTGAATTTGCCGCCTTACTTGTCTCCCGAAGCGCGGGATCTTATCCGCAAATTGCTCAAGGTTAGTAGTTATAGTAGTAGCAGTAGTAGTAGCAGTAGTAGCAGTAGTAACAATAGTAGCTGTAGTAGCAGCAGTAGTAAAAGTAGTTGTAGTAATAGTAAGAATAGTAGTAGTAGTAATAGTACTAAGAAGAATAATAGTAGTAATTGTGGTAGTATCAGTATCAGTATCAGTAGTAGTAATAAAATAATGATAATAATATTAATAACAATAGCAATGAATAAAATATTAATAATTTGTTTGAGATTGTTGTGTCTATTAAAATCAATTGATTTGTACATTGGCTACTTATTTACCAGATTCATCTATAATCGGTCTTAATCCTTTCAGTACATTCAGTCATTTATTAATGACATTTTTTATTTTCATGTCATTCAGCGTCAGGTTTGTCAGCGACTCGGCAGTGAAGAAAATGATGGCGAGTCCATCCGCTTGCACCCGTTCTTCAAAGCCATGGACTGGAAAGACGTGGAAGCCAGGAAACTGGAACCCCCATTCAAACCTAATCTGGTTATTTCATTGAAAAAAATTAAAATGATTTTTCAAGTTACAGTTTTATGCTTTGAGTATGAATAAGAAAATGGAGAGGCCCTTGGGTATCTCTCCTCAACAAACCACCCGGCCCACCAACTTTCGGGAAAAAAGCCCTGAGGTGCTTCGCTCTTATTGGCTACTCCAGAAGAAACAAAATACTATCGCTTAATGTAAACAGAAAAGCAGATGAAGTCAGAGACAAAGTCAGAGCGCGCCTATGGGCAAATCAAATATTTTCAGCGGACTGTGTTCGCCATTTGTTTCTTCTGTTCTAAGCCCCTCCTACAAAGCGGGTGGTTGAGGGAGGAATGCTTGCCTGCTGAGGCCTGGTTGGCCGTACGGGGGCCCTCTCCATTCTTATTCATACTCAAAGGTCTTAAGTATATCTTGTAATATTTATTATTTTACGTATTGTATTTATTTGAATGTTTCCCCTCCCATTTTCCCCGTTTTCCCCCTTTCCTTAGTTTTTCCATTTTCCCCTCCGCACTAGAACACAGGCCGTACGTTTAGATTTTCCCTTTTCCCTCTCCATACTAGAGTACAAGCCGCCCGATTAGATTTTCCTTTTCCCTCTTTTCTTAATTTTCTCCTTTTCCCCTCCGCACTAAAGTACAGGTCGTGGGTTTAGGTTTTCCCTTTTCCCTCTTTTCTTATTTTTCTCTTTTCAGACCCCATTTCCCCCTTTTCAGGCAATTTCCCTGCAAATTGGAAATGCTGATTTATTTACTTTTAATATTTTTAATGTTTTTATTTTGTAATATTCGTGTATTTTACATTTCTTGTAATATTATATTTATTATACTTTTTGTAGTGTTACGTATTGCTTTAGTAGCTCCCTTATCTATTTACTGTTTTGAATCAACAATTTAATTAAAATTATTTTAAATTTAATTACAGGCAAGCAGTGATGACGTCTCGCAGTTCGACACCCGCTTTACGAAGGAGGCGCCTGTCGACTCTCCCGACGACTCTATGCTCAGCGAAAGTGTCAACTTAATTTTCCAAGTAAATCTAAAATCTGAGAAATGATAAAAATTTGATTGAGACTGTATTTTTAAAAAAGTAGAAATATTAATACTATTGTTTTCTATTAAATAATGAGCGAAATATTGATAAGACCACTATTGATAAAGCGTTATTAATGATTATATTAGTACTAGTAGTAGTAATCATAATAATGATAGCAGTAGTAGGAGCTGAAGTAGCAGTAGGAGTAGTAGTAGCAGTAGTAGTAGTAGCAGCAGTAAGATTAATAGTACTAGTGGTAGTAATACTAGTAGTAGTAACAGTAGCAGTAGCAGTAGTAGTAGCAGTAGCAGTAGTAGCAGTAGTAGCAGTGATAATAGTAATAATCACAGTAAATGGAATTTTCATAGGGCTTCACATATGTAGCACCGTCCGTCCTGGAAGACATGCACAAAGCCCGCGTGACCAAGGCGTCGTCGTCGTCGCCTCGCAAGAGCCTCTTCCACGCGCCGCGCGCCATGCCTTTCGACACTGTCTCCAGCCGTGTCGCAGGCGCCGATTTCTGTCACGGCGACTTCGACGCCAGCGTCGAGATGATCGACCCCGTCCCCGAGACGCGCGTCGCCTACTACCCAACCACCACCAACGGAGTCCCCCATTTATGACTTAGTTAATTAATTAGTTAATTAAATAACCTAGATATTCAGATAATTAATTAAGTTTAATTAATTAGTTTCCGCGTTGAAGGCAATTTGAGAAACGACTGGAAACTTTAGGAAATAATTATTAAATGTTATTTTACATTTTTTTGAAATTTATTATATTTTTTATACTTTCAGTGTTTGTGTGTTAGGAAAATTAGAATTTTTTTTGGGTGGAAGCTGATGAGTTTGTGCCTTAGACGAATTCATCGTTTTCTCCAGTTGCTTTTTTCCGAGCAAAAATTATGGAAAAGTTTTGGAGAATAAGCAAAATATAATGTGCTTCTGTGGTGGCAAATGTAATAATTATTTATGGATAATTAAATAACTTGGTATACTTTTAATATTATAATAAATCAGTTAATTATAATCTTCATTTATTATAGATTGATATAATTTAAAACGTTTATTATAATTAACAACGTGATAACTTGTATTTTTAGTACATTTAATTGCTTCATGATAATTTTAATTTCCTGTAGATGTTTACAGTTAATGAAATTGTAATGTTTTGACTTTGGGAATTTATTCATTTAATTATTTTATCTATTTCTCTATATTATTTATATTGACTCATTTCATTTACGTAATAACTTATTTATTAATTCAATTTTCTAAAATTTAAGCATCCATAGGTATTGTATTATTTTTCCCGCATTTTCATTGAATATAGCGCAGTTTTGAATGTGTAGCTTTATTCAGCTATCTTAAGTGTATACATATAAGTTTTAAATATATTATTATGTATCTGGAGCAAAACAATAGAAATTTTTCAGTTTTCAGTGACTTGGTTTGGCTTAAATTTAGCTTAAATAGCAACCCATCGGTGTAGTTGCTGTAGTGTCAGTTTAGCAGCTTTGGCCATGGCTCCCTCTGCAGAGCTTTCATCTTCCAGTGACAAGATCCTGCAGCTTTCGTCCAGAATCTCAATGGACTTGAAAATTTCTTCCTTGAACTCCTCACGTCCAACCCTGTCGTCTTCGTAACGTTTTTTCGCCAGCAGAACCAATGGAGCGTGGAGTTCGTACAGGGTCACGCCTATTGAGTATAGGATTGGTTAAAACTGTATCACGTGATCCTAACGACCAATGAGAAAATTTGATAAATTTACCGCGTAGTCGCGATATTCCAGGCTCCAGGATATTAGCCACGTTTAAAAGCTGCTGACAAATGAAAGCCTTGCGATTCAGTAAAGGTTCTGGTAGGTTATTTAACAGAAAACGAGCATCCCGACCGTAGAGTTGACTTAGAAAATGGCGAGCTTGTGTCAGAAGGTAGTGATTGTTATGAAGTTTGTTGCTGTGGACCTTAAGGAACAGTTCAAACCTATTTAAAGCAAAAAGACATTAATTGTAATCATAAAATATAATAAAATTTTACTTTTCTGTTTCGTTTTGTCCGATATTTTCGAAATCGCCTTTCAGTTTCGCTAGAAGCTGGTCTACTTGTTCTGCAGCCACCCAATAGTCGCAACTGTCGCATTTCCAGACTGAAGAATCGGACAACGGATTCAATGGGAGAATATTTCCTTGCTGTGGACAAGTCCTGCACTTCAATGCGCTGAAAAATGTCCCCAGTTCTGTGGGATCACTGCATCGCAAACAATCACAGTCGAAAAATTTGCTGAAACGAATATTTGACCTACGCTCTTTGGTTCCTGTTTTTTCGCAAATAAAAGTAAAAATATGAATAATATTTGGATTATTAGGTTATATTAACCTTCTAGAGAGTGGGTATAACTAATATAAATAGGCTGTCCTTTTTTAATAGGCACAGCAGCACGTAGAATCATTTCGTAGTTGCTCTGTTTGATGATATGAAACGAATTGGCAACGCAGCAGTGGGCCATCATGGCGGCTGTCGGGTAGATTCCTCGGAGGTACTTTCCTGGTCCTAGTTTGATTTCAAAGGAATTGACTTCCAGGATTCCGCAAATGGACTGCAGTTCCTCTTCCGTGGATTCAGGATTCATAGAACAACGCTGAAGGAGATAGTCGACTGTGTTGACCTGATCCGCGTGCCAGAAGTCCCGCTGACAGCGACTTTCGTTGTGGTGCTGCAGTTTCATTAAAGCCTGTTTTAATATGAATAGTAAATAATACTAATTAAAAGTCTAGAATAATGTAAAGAAGGTACTTCATAGTTAGTGGGTTGCGTTTTCTTCAAAAGTAAACCTCTTAGCGGAGTAATGCATTCGTAAGCTGGGTGATTGTCTTCGTAGTTGTTGAGTATGAAGCGATTCTTTGCACGACTTAAGATCTTGCATTCTTCAGCATGAACGGCATCCTAAAATATAGTAAATAAAAATAAAATAGTTAAGATTCATAACTGTTATGAGTAATTTTTTAGTTAATTACCTTTGCACATTCTTCATCACATAACGGGAAATGGCATTTCGTACAGCGAAAGCAGTTACTGTTTACGTATTCGTAGCAAGTTAGGCAAATGGGACGGGTATCTTGTTTAGGTCCCACAAGGATCGCCTTTTCACGAAGGATCACGTCGCCAGCATTCAAGTCCCTTGAAGCCACCATATACCTTATCAATTTAATCATTATTTATAGTTATGAATTGTAATGTTATAGTCAAACCTTCCGAATTTTTCGCTGTTGACAATGGTATAAGGTTTACATTGCTGTTTATGAGTAGGCCAGTGCGATTTCTGATGGTTTCTCGAGCAATAGAAAACTAAATTGCAGGCTCCGCATACTTGATTAGCTTCTACGTTACATACTGCGCAAATATTTCCACTTCTTCCCATTATTTCTGCGAAATTTCTTAACACTTCTGTACAGTAAAGAAAGGTATGAAGAAATAATCCGCACTTGCATCTTGCTGGCAAAGACGGTTTGAAGCCAAATGTCTATTTTTAGAAAAGCTCAGCTGCGCATTGCTGTTTGAAAATATTTACTAAAAATAGAAACCCACTAGTTCACAAAATTCAGTTTCATGTATTGTTTTAAATCATTGTTTATGTGATAAATATGATAAATAAGAAAGTAAACAAACAAAACGTGCTCCATTAAGCAAGAGAATCAGTGCTTCCACTTTCTGTTTTCCGTTTTCCCTCAAAGAGGGCTTTTCCCTTTTCTTTCCCCTTTCCTGTGCAAGGTAGATGTCAAGTATGCCTTTTTCCCTCTTCAGGATGTCTTTTGGCTGTACTCTTATGTTTTCCCCTTATTTTTCCTTTTGAGACCCAGTTTTTCCTTTTTTGGGGGAATTTCCCTGCAAAGTGAAAGCAATGAAATGTTTAAACAAATAAAATAAAGTTAAATAAAAAATCAAATAATTGATTAAAAAATTAAGTGAAATTTTGAATTAATAGTCAATTCTGAAATAGTATAAAATTTAAATATAAAAAATTAAATTATTTTGAATATAATAAATCTGGCAATGCTGCGTGTTGGGAGAATGTTTCCTTACGTTCTTTTTCCACCATAATAAACAAATATCCTTTACTCCACAGTGGTTATTTGTAAACAAAAGATAATCAGAAATTTAATGTAAACACTACGAAAATTTGGTTCAGTCACTGTTATTTTATTTATGAAATCTCTTTTTCATTAAAAATTTTTACTGGGGAGGAAAAATTGGCATTAGAAAATGCTGTATGTGTTTTCTGTAGATACTGGGACAGTGTTGACTTTTGATATGAGTGTAGCCCTCGAGACAGTCTCTCATTTAAAAGATGCAATACATAAAGCCTGTAAAGTCCCACCAGAAAAGCAGGTTCTTCTTGTTAGTGGGGGGGAAAGCTTGGAGCTGTCGCAAAGAGTCTGCAGCTATTCAGCGGGAACTGACACCAACCCCATCTTTTTATTCTGCAAAAATACAATAGAAAGTCCTACACCACCTTCACTCAGTACCAACCAAAGTTCAGGTAAATCGTCATTGACCGTCACAAACATATTTGCAATATTTCGTTATCATTTTTGTATTTTTTTCAGCTCAGGAATTGAGGGACCGTCTAGAAGCCTGTCTCGCGGATAGGGAAACGACTTACTCGACAGTTGCGGCTCGAGCTGTGTTAGCGCAACAGCTTCATGACTCGGCCAGAGAGCAGCTGAACGTCTGCGAGCAGCTCGTCCACGACCAGCACATGCAGCAGCAGGGTTGGGCAGCCGGAGTTGCGAATTTAGAAGACATCGTTATGGAATTTCGAGGCCGTGCGGAGATCTTCAGGCAGGCCTACTCGCAGTACCTTGACTCGAGACCTGAGCTTTTGGACATCCTCACCAATTTCAGTGACGACCTGCAGATGCTGTCTGATATTCCTGTTCTGCCGAACCTGACGAAAGAGACCCCCGTCCCCGCGAACCAGATTTCGTTGCTCGACTGGATGCGTCTGCACGAAGACGAACAGACGAACTTAAATTTAATTGCGGACCTTTGCTCAAAAGGGCTCGAACAGCTGGACGGCAACCTCCTGCACGAAATTCGGACCGTAATATCAATTTAACTAACATTTATTATGTTTTATTGATGACTCATTTTTACAGGAGGTTGAGGGCGCCCTAAAAGTTGCTGACCATCTCGAGATGAAGGAGATTCGGGGACTTGGAGAAAGGCTTTTTGGTCTGGAGCAGCTTCTACAGGAGGCTCGTCGTGTAGTCCTCGAACAGGGGGATTTAGCGCAGTCCTTCCAGCAAAACCAGCAGAGAGCGAAAAACTTGAACGATCCCTCTGTCCTTCCCGATCTCTGCGCTTTTCACAGGCAGCACCTGAAAGTAGAAAAAATGATATTGTATTATTATATACATATATATTTTTTCTTAGTATTTCAAACAAAGCATGAGGCCAAAGGTCTATGGCTGATTATTTTTTTTGAACTAGGGGTTACATTGATCTAAGGTAAGAGAAGTAAAACTTAATTAACATGAATACGTAGCAACTGGGAAATAAGGGATTACAGATCGTAACACTCTTTGGATAAATTGAACAAAACAATGAAAGAATTAAAGGTAATTTAAGTTCCAAATATGTGTCGTGAAAATGAACGTTTTCAAAATATATGTGGGAGAACGGAAAGGGAAAAGAAAAGACAATATATTGCATAGCACAGAGGTAAGACGCTTTAAGAACATACGATTTGATTAATTTCAGAGTTAACATGTGACAAATTAACTAAAAACTAGAGAGTATTGAATGAAAGAAAAAATTATATATATTCCAAATGTTTGACCGGTTTAACAAAAAAGGAGTCCAGTAACATATATATCTGCAGTTTAACTCCGGTATCTTTTATGAGCAGTTTGATTGAATTTAGTGAACTTATTTACAAGGTTTTTGACAAAGGGGAAAAGATTCGGGATAATTATTTTTATAATATTATCTATTTTGTTTTCAAATTTTGTTTTCGTAGGTGATGGTGAAGAATGACGATAAACTGCGGGACATTCGCAGTCGCTGCAGCCGGGCCAAGGAGGAGCTGAGCAGCAACCTGCATCACCGACTGCGCTGGATGATGTACGTCCAGCGCAAACTGGCGGAAGTGGACGGCAGGCTCTGCCTGCATCACGAGAACCTCCGCAGACTGCGCAGACATCTCGACCTGCTCAAGCAGCTGCACAACGCGCCCACAGTCTATTTCAAGTCGCTCATAGAAATCGTTAGGAGAAAACAGTTCTCCGGAAAATTCCACAAATGGGCTTGCTCGTTAGCGGGTAATTTTATGACTTTTTAGTGATTTTTAATAATGAAGTAATTAATGAATTTAGATAGATGAATTTTATGTGTGATGAATGTGTTTGATTATTAATTTATTTCAGTAAATAATTTAAGATTTTTAGTAATTCGGAATATCCTAATTTAACGTAAGTTTCTTTATTTGAATAATTCATTAATTTATAATTAACCAAAATTATTAATTTATTGATTGATTTTAATAAATATTTTAGATTTTTATTAACTACTCTATGGGTATTTTAATTAAATGTGTATGTATTTTTGTAATATTTTAGGCGATTGCCACAATCTCCACGTTAATGAATTATCATTACGAAGTGCGTATCGTCAGCTGAGCGAGAATCACTTCCTCACTGTTCTGTTCCCCGGTATGGAGGATATCCCTTCGTCGTTTGCTACCACAGCCCCGCTACCTTTCGACGCTTGTCTTCCAGAAGTGACGCTGGAAGATCTTGAGAAACTAAAGCAGATGCTACCCACTCTATGGGCCCTACTGGAACTACCCAACGACTTAAAAGTACTAATAATTTTTAAGTTTTTTTTTTTTAAATTTATTTACAATAAAAGTAACTTTTTTTTCGGCTAAATTTCAGAAGGCTGTACGAGATCCCTTCTTCTCGAGTCCCTTGCCGGGATCGCTCACTCTGCGGGAAGCTAACCAGCCAGCGGGAACTCTGTCCTCGGGTGTTTTGCCAAGCTTAAGTGCTGCTCTGTTATCCCCTCCCTTGAAAATCCACCGCAGTCAGAATTCCAGTGTCGCAGCAGGACCTCAAATTGCTGCTGCTGGGGGAACTGCTATCAGTAATACTGTTTCTCGGTCTCTAGGCGATTTCCAGAGAACGGACTTCTTTATTGATGACTCGCTACCGTCACTTAACTTCCAGGTTTGTTTTTTATTAGTTCCTTGAGATGTTGACAATCATTACTATTTTTACAGTTATTGTCAGTAGTAGAAGTAGTAGTAGCAGTAGTAGTAGTAGTAGTAATAGTAGCAGCAAACACTAATAGTATTAGTAGTAGGTCTAGTAGTAGTAGTAATAATAGTAGTAGTTTTAGTGTTGTCATTTTATTACTATTATCATTATTATTACTAAACTATGATCATTACTACTACTATTACTACTACTACTTCTCCTTCTACTTCTACAACTACTACTTCTTCTCCTCCCCCTCTTATCATTATATCATAACACATTACTGAAACACAATATCCTTTTTTTTTTAAATAGGATCATTGTCATACGGCGGAGTGTGCCGATTCTCAAAGAAAACTAGAGGAACAGCTGGAAGATCACCGATGTTCGCTACTGAACGCCCAGGCACAACTGCAGTGCGTCTTGGAAGCCGGTCAAACAGTTTTACCCGTCCTCAAAGGCGAACTTCTCCAGCTGAGGACGTTATACAGCAGCGAAAGTTTCTGGAACATTGTCCAGGACTTTAAAGAACATCTTGTGAAGAACGTGAAAGCTTTCCTGGACAACATGGAACGAGAAAAAGAGGAAAAAGCGAAAGAAATGGAAGAAAAGGCCAATAAATCGGAAGACAGAAATAGGAGACTTGAAGAAGAGAACGAGAAACTGAGGAAAGATGTGGAAAATTTACTAGAACAGGGCAGAAGAGAAATGGAGGATCTGGTGAAGAAGTTGCAGACAGAGAAGGAAGACATTATCAAGTATATAAATATTATTATTAATAATAATGTAAATATTATAGTTAAATAGATATTATTAATATTCATGATTTAAAATTTCTATTAACATTAAATTTCACGAATAATTCGCCTATTTAACTATATGTATGTATTTTATTAATAATTAGTTTACTTTTCTTATTTTAATGTTTTCGTTAACACTTGATCTATTTTGATTGTAGAATTAATATATTCCTCAATTATTATTTTATCTGTATTATCTATTTCTATTTTATTATTATCAATGTGTTGTATAAACTACTAGTATTACTACACTACCGTGAAGTATTTAAATTTTATTGACTAATCTAACTATTACTATGACATTTAATTGTATTTAGGCAGAAGGAAGTTGAATGGGAGGAGATGAAGTCGGAGCTGACTCGGAAACTAAATCTGGAACACGAGCTGGAAATCGAGGGTTTGCAAGAGGAACTTAGACAAACAGATGAACGTGTGACTGTGGAACAGCAAAACCACCAGCTGAGAATCGCAGAACTGGAAAGAAAACTGGCCGAAGCCATCTTTGCTCGAGCGGACGCCGAGCAAACGAGGCTCGG
This sequence comes from Eulimnadia texana, assembly GCA_002872375.1. Classification (NCBI taxonomy): domain Eukaryota; kingdom Metazoa; phylum Arthropoda; class Branchiopoda; order Diplostraca; family Limnadiidae; genus Eulimnadia; species Eulimnadia texana. Next base: position 7,690,253 of record NKDA01000002.1, on the reverse strand, counting down.
CACGCTGCGACGGGAACTGCTCCTCGAGCACGAGGTATATTTACTAATAAATAGAAAAAATAGTAACAAAGTACAAGAACTAATAATAATGTAAAATTAGTAACTAATTAGTAGATTTAGTGTTTTATATATATTAATAGTTTATTATGTTTAATTTGTATTAAAAGAAAATTTAAATTTAGTGTCAATTTAGTGAATAAAAAAATATGAATTATATTCTGATAGTAATTGTATTTACCACTTTGTTGGTGGGGTGTGTAATCTATGTAATGAGGTATATTAACTTTTGAATGTTGGGATTAACGTTCTATTGTCTCGTATATTCTCATTATTCGTTATTTTGAATTAAGTTTCTCGTACTATTTAATTATAATTTGTTAATTAGATATATGAATTTAAAAAAATTATTTTAACTATTATTACGTTGTCTTTATTTTGTTTATTATTCATGATCTTACTATTGAATTTACTGTATTATTTAATTCAAATTTATTCATTCATTTATTTAACTTATTACGAAATGCTAGTTATTTATTATTATTATTATTATTATTATTATTACTGTTAGTAGTAGTAGTAGTAGTAGTAGTAGTAGTAGTAATAGTAGTAGTAGTGGCAGTAGTAGTAGTGGTAGTAGTATCGTTATTATTTTTTATTTGTTGTAGATGGAGCTGGAGCAGCTTCGCCAGGAGAAGGAGGACGCCATTAGAGAGCAGGAAAAGCTGCGGGACGAAATGTTGAGGGAAAAAGAGGAAATGCTGCACAAAGAACATCAGCTGAACATCCAGAAGATCCAAGAGGACCTGCAGCACAAACACAAGCTGGAAATCGAGGGCCTCCGCTCTCGGTACTTTGAATTGAATACAAATGAAGTAGTTTAAGTAATAAATGATAAGTAATAAGTAATAAGAAAGTAATAAGTAAGAAATAATAAATAAGTGAGAAATAGTAAATAAGAAGTAATAATAATAAGTAGCAAGTAATAAATAAGAATAGTCATAAGGAATAAATAACAAATAAGTGATCATTTCATTGAAATATATTTTCTTTACAGTTAGAGAAATGTATTTAAATAAAGTATGTATATATTGTAAGATTTTTTCTATTTTGTTTTATCATGATTTCTTAATTCATATTTAATATTGTTCATGTTACTGATTTCATTTACTATGTTCATTTATTTATTTCTTCTCGGCTTAGGCCGTAGGCCTATTGCCACATGAGATTTGCATATACTTTCAAAGAAGTTGTTTGATTGTATCGAAATTTTTGCTTGTTTGAAATTTTGCGAATTCCAAAAAAAAAGAGAAGGCTGCTGCTGTAATTTTTTTTATACTGTTTTATTTTGTTTAGTCATAATATTTACACTGGATTGTGATTATAGGGCACTTTTCAACATTTATTATTATATTTATATTTTATTTAGTACTGTTTTATTGTATTTAGTGATATTATTTACACTGGTTTATCGTGTATAAAGTATTTTCAACATTTCGTATTGCTTATATTATTATTTATGTTTGGTTTATTAATGTATTCTTACATATTTTTTATACTGTTTTATTATACTTGGTGATTAGTATTTACACGGTTCTCATGTATTATTAGGTTTCGTATGATGGCCTCTGCAACTCTGGGCGAGCGTACACCCAGTGAATCGGCGCTGGAGAACCTGGAACACCGCGGCACTCCCCCCACCAGCCCTCGAGTCCTCCCACGTCCACCTTCTGTAATTAAAAATAATAATTTTCATAAAGTAGTGTTGAAATTTAAGGCTAATGTTTCCACCTCCAGTATTCTCTTTTCCCCTCAGAGAGGACCCTGTTTTCCCGTTTCCTTATTTTTGCCTTTCGAGACTACAGTTTTCCCTCTTCCCCTAGAGAGGGCTCTGCTTTCCGTTTTTCCCTTTTCCTTATTTTTCCTTTTTCAGACCAGTTTTCCGTTTTTTTTGTAGAAAAGTCTCTGTTTTCCCTTTTTTCCCCTCTTCTTATTTTTCCCTTTTCAAACCTCAGTTTTTCCCTTTTTCCCCTATTCCTTATTTTTCCCTTTCGAGACCACAGTTTTCCCTTTTCCCCTACAGAGGGATCTATATTCCCTTTTTCCCTTTTTCCCCCTTTCCTACTTTTTCCTTTTTCAAACCACAGTTTTCCCTTCTCCCCTTTTCCTTATATTCCCCTTTCGAGAGCATAATTTTCCTTCTTTCAGGGAATTTTCGGAATTTTTTAAAGTTAAGCTACAACTTAGACTATTATTAATAAACTTATTTTATATTTTCCTCTTCAGGATATCGGCGTGGCGCAGATGGAGGATGTACGGTCTGCCCTGGAGGATCAGTCTAAACGTTGGGAAGAACGACTAATTGCTGAAAAAGAAGCTTTGCTTCAGTTAATCGAAAAAGGCAAACAGTCGACTGGTGGAGGAGACCAGACGTGGTGGAGGGACTCGCTGTGTAGAGCTCTTACAGAAAGCAACAGTATTATCAGATCCCTCAGGAAAAAGGTGAAAATAAGTGAAGAATTTAGTTATTTTATGAATTAATTCATTGATTGATTGTTAGTATTGATAATCTTACTGTTCAGTTAGTAGTTAGTTGATACATCGCAGGGAAAAGGTTAAAATAATTGGAAACTTAACTGTGTTATTTACAGAGGTGGGCGGGTCATCACAAATTGTGAACCGGTTCATTTTCGGTTTCGTATTATAGTGTACAAACTCATATTGCGAAACTAATGGCAGATTTTTTGGGTGCATACTTGTTTTGGTAACCAAGATCTTCTGAACCGTTTTGTGAATCGTTTTTGGTTCATAATTCGGTTCATCACGGGGAGCGTACGGTTCGGTTCGGTTCGGTTCGGTTCATGGTTCAACTGGTCTTGGACTGATCCGGTTCACTGTATAGGTTCACAGCCCGATGAGCCCTTCAATGAGCGGCTCAAAAAATGGTTCGGATCCGCCCACCTCTGGTTATTTATTCATTATCAGGATTAATTAGTCGTATTTTATAATTATGAATTAGTTATGTGGTCTTGGGCTTTACTGAGTGAATTAAGTTATACTAGATAAATATGTTAGAATGTCAAGCTATTACTATAATTAAAAGAAACTGTATACAGTTAATCAAAAGTATAATTACTACTTGACTAGTTTTCAGTGTATTTGATAGTATGTTGATTGATTTTTCTATTTCTACCTTGTCACTATTAATGAGTTTATTAATTAAGTTGTGAAATTTGTTAATGCGTGGATCAAATTGAACTAGGCAAAAATATGTTAAGAATGAAATTATTTATTAGAATAAATATAAAGAGAGTATGTAAATATTATCTAAATATTGCAATTAATATTTTACTTGCTCTAGTGTAGTTTATAGTGTAATAAAGAATTTATTAAATATTTAATTAATTAGATTTAATGAAATTACAAATTTAATACGTAAATACCAACGTCAGTTTTTTTTATATCAATTTTGGTAAATTTTTGATTTGGTTTTTGAATCAATTTTGGTAATAATACGTAATTTAAGTACGTTTAATTTAATTAGAATTTATTTAATAAACAATGTGATTTGTTGAATGCAGGTCGAAGAACTGCAGCGGGAAGTCGATCGTTCGAAACTCTCGAGTCCACTCACCCGTTCCATTTCTCAAGGAGGGTAAGGGAAAAAATTGTTTAATAATTTATTAATAATATTAATCAAATTTGATTCGCAACTTCGTATTCATATTGATAGTTTATTTTTTATATTTATTTGCAATATTTTGTTAGTATTTAATTTTCGTAATAATCAAATTTAATCATAAAATTTTAATTAAATGTAGGTTTTATTGTTTTGTACATCTACAAGCAGGGTTCCCACAGACCTGGAAAACCAGGAAATCAGGGAAAAGTCAGGGATTTAGTAATATATGAGAAAAAGGTCAGGGAATTTGAGTTGCACTCCACTCAGTTTTCACTCAGTTTTCACTCAGTTTCAACTAACCTTTGCTCAAGCCTCTACTGAATAGCTTCTAGAAAGTATAATGCGTTTAAAAAGTGAGGGAAAAATTGGAAAAATTGCCAGGGAAATCAGGGGAAAATCAGGGAATTTGATTAAGATTTTACAGTGGGAACCCTGACAAGAAAATTAGTAGTTATTTCTTTATGTTACACTTTTTACTATTAATACTAATCTTAAGTTATATTGGAAATTGATCTAAATTATTTATTTATGTCGTATACTTTCTGCGTTTAGTTTATATGTATTTTTAAAAAATTTTAACCTTTTTTTTGGTCAAGAATGCTTAACATGGCGGCTAGTGTCGCAGTGATACCTGAACTTCCCTCAACGAGCAGTTCGTTGGAACAGACGCAGAAAAAAGTCTTGGTATAAACCGTTACGATTATTATCATAGAAGTAGCACAAGTAATAGGAGAAGTAGTAATAGTAGCAGTAATAGCGGCAGTAGTAATATTAATAGTAGTAGTAGCAGTAGCAGTAGTAGTAGTAGTAGTAATCATAATAGTAGTAGTAGTAGTAGTAGTAGTAGTAATGTTAGTAGCACTAATAATAGTGGTAGTAGTCGTACAAATAATAATAATGGCAGTAGTAATATTAGTAAAAGTAGCAGGAGCGAGAGTAGTGGTAAAAGTAGCAGTAGTAGTGGTAGTAGTAATCATAATAGTAGTAGCAGTAGTAGTAGTAATGGGAGTAGCACTAATAATAGTGGTAGTGGTCGTAATAATAATAATAATAATAATGGTAGTAGTAGTAGTAAAAGTAGCAGCAGCAACAGTAGTTAGTAGTAGTAACAGTAGCAGTAGTAGTTCTATTATAATGGTGATGTTAATTTCATCTCGGATTAAGGGAAGAGCCTATTACCACTGTATTATTATTATTATTATCATTATGAATTTTAACCAAAGTATTTTTTCGTATTTTTGAAGAGTAAACGTTCCAGACTGTTGATAAAGCAAGGCTCGGCCAACGTGTACGGCTGCGAAAGAGGAGACACTGTACTGGTTCAGTGGGACGATCGCTACTCGACTTATATGCTGTTCAACAAAGGTCCGTACCTGCATTTCTTGCACACAGACTCCATCGAAGCTTTGGGACTGTCCTCAAGAAATGGCGAAGTGGAGCCCTTCCTAGCTAAAGTCATTCAAAAGGAATTCTGCTTAGTCCGAAAGGTACATACTACGGGGAAAAAATTAGAAGGATTGTCTGAAAATCTCGAAAAGTAGTAGTTAGCAGTGTTGAAAGAGGCTTAGATATGTTAGCAGTTAAGTAGTTGTTGTTGTTGTAGTAGTAGTATAGTATGCTGGAACAAGGCTCGATATGTCAGTAGTATTAGCACTAGTAGCAGTAGTAGTACTAGTAGTAGTAGTAGTAGTAGTAGTAGTAGTATTAGTATAGTACGTTGAAAAAAAATTCTTGATTTGTCAGTAGCAGTAGTAGTAGGAGTAGTAATCAGAGTAATTATATTGTGTAGTATCAGGAAAGTGCTATAGTAGTTGAATAGCTGTATCCAGTACTGGTGTTTGAGCTATTCAGAGTAGTTATACTGTAGCATTAACGGTAGTAATAGTAGTAGCGATAGTAGTCGTAGTAGTAGTAATAGTTGTAATACCAGTAGTAGCAGTAGTAGTGGTAATCGTTGTATTAATAGTAGTTGTAGTAGCATTAGTAGTAGCAATCGTAGGAGTAGAAGTAGTGGCAGTAGAAATAGTTGTAGTAGTTGTTGTTACAAAATGTAGGAATATTTGCTTGGGTCCAATAAGATAATCTGTTTTCGGGCACAGTGTATAGGCTCCATGGTGTAGTGGTTATCACGTCTGCTTTACACGCAGAAGGTCTCCGGTTCGATCCCGGATGGAACCATTTTATTTTTCTTCTATAAATTTTTCTCCTCTATTACCTTAACTACATGTTATGAACACATGACTATCAGTTATTACTATTGCTAAGCCAGATTATCGGAAACTTACTATATTTTCAAATTAATCAACCACTATAGCAAGCCAGCTTTTAATGGATGATATATACCGTTCAAAACAGTGAATATACTCGTAAATAGTTATATTATTTAACATATTCATACGTAAATTAACTAGAATTTATATATACTAATTATTATTTGTGATTACCAGGACGAGAATCGCTACAAACTGCCCAAAGGCACCAATTTCTACCGAGTTAAAGTCGAACGCTTGGACTTGGAACTGAAGCCATAATTCATTCATTCATTCAGTTTCACTTTTTCTTCCAATAATCTTTCGTAAAATTTTAGCATCAACAATTTCCGGAATTTTATTTCAAAATTTTTATTGAATTCTCGCAGAAAAAGAAAACCTAACACTAGAGATCAATTTTTGTTCAATATGGCCACGCAAAAATAAGTTTTTTTTTCTCTCCAAACCTCTGATGTGATAGCGGTAGTCACTTTGAAATTTTCCCCCGGGATCAAAAATAATATTTTAAAAATTGTGAGAAAAAAAAATACAATAAAACGCTGGAGATCGCATTACAGAAACTTTGAAGAAAAAATTCAAAATATCAATGAAATATTATCAAATATATCAAAAACCAAGAATTGAAAAGGCACACACACGCTAAAACACGTTAAAAAGACAAAAAATATCGGGATAATATCCTGTTTCATAAGGCAGAATGGACGTTCATTGTTGTTGTAGAGTAGTCGTAGTTGTCGATTCGGACATCGATGGGTGTTGTAGCGTAGACACAAGTGTAGTTGGGCGGGTTGTCGTCCGCTAGAGGGACTTGGTTGAAAGTTTCTTGGTAGTTGTAGGTCATGGTCCATTCCTGGATGTTGTAGGGCTCGTAGTTGTAAGGATACGAAGCTTCGCTTGAGGTTGTAGGACCTTCCAGAGCCTCGACGAAAGCTGCTTGGTACTTTTCCAGGTCGTTGAAATCGTAGTTTGGAACTACTAGACTGGATTCTGGAAGCTCGTTGACTTGAGACCCCGCGTCGCTGGTGAAAGTCTCTGCTGAGAAGTAACCAGACGACTGGCCGTCGTAGTTGGTTGTAGCGTAGTCGTAGTTGGACGAATAGTCAGAATTTGCTGCTGGATACACTGAAGGATCATTCCTGTTGAGAAAAAAAATCTGTAAATAATTCTGTGTGACAGGTATAGGGTTGTAGAGCTGCTTACGTTGCTGTAGGATCATTGTTGTAGGTTGTACAAGTGTTGTAGGATCCTTCTGCTGGATAGTAAGGCTCTGGAACAACTGGAAAGTAGTTTGGTTCGTACGAAGGCGGGAAATCGTAACCAGGAATCATGGCACTTGTTGTAGGGACGGTTGTTGTTGTTGTAGCTGTTGTTGTAGTGTTGTTGCAGTGGCAAGTATCCGTACAACCACAGAGGAGCTTCTCCTTTTTGACAGAGTCTTTTAAACGCTGCGTGGACTGTAAATTCAAAATAAAAATTCAGTAAAATTTTTAATAAAATTGTTACTTAATTACCTTAAGATTAATTAAGATTAAAATTACTCAGTTAAATTAAGTGAAATTTAATCACCTTAGTACTTAACCGCTGCTGGGCTTTGGCAAGGAGTAACGAAAGTCCGCGGGATCTTCTAGCCCCGCCGGAGGAAAGCGCCCCGGCCCGCAGACGACGCTGCTCCGCCGTGGACTTGGCCTCTGGACGCGGATGGTCGTGCACACCTTTCGACTATTGAATTATAACAATAATAAATTATTTAATTTAAATGATAAAATCCACATTTATTGATTAAAAAATAGTAATAAAATTAGATTATAATAAATAATGATATAAGAGACTAAACTCTTTGTAAAAATTTCTTCCGAACATTTTACAGAAATTAAATTTTTTATTTTCTTCAGTGCAGCATCTAGGCCGAGGCCTACGGCCGTATACAACACAACGGTGTGTCATATCCTAATCAAAGGGAAAAAAAAATTCTTGCAATCCCGACTGAAAATTCTCATAGAGTATGTAGAATTTGGAACAGAAACTCGGTGAGATCTCACAACTTTTTAGAGTTTCTCACTGAGATCTCTGTTCCAAATTCTACGTACTCTATGAGAATTTCCAGTCGGGTTATAAGCAAAGAAGACGGAAAGTAAAAATAAAAGTAAAATATTCAACACACGACGTTATAATGTTATGAGACTGTTATCGAATTGAGATGAGAAATTCTTCAGAGAACTGGAGGGATTATGGACAGCCATTGAGTAGAAAAAAGTATCCACCTTGGTTAAAGTACAGTCCAAGGTGTCCGAAATTCCGAGGTCAAGTTCACGAAGATTATCTGATAACATGCGATAACACGTATATAACAGGGAGATAATAGGCTGATAACGGCGATAACACGACCTAGGTGTACGAAGATTATTAAAAGTTTCGGACCCCTTGGTACAGTCGTGAGCACAAAAATCTACCCGACCTAGAATCAGTGTTTCCACTTTTGCAGGGAAGTTCCCTGAAAAAAAGGGGAAATGGAGTCTGAAAAGGGAAGACGAAGAGAAGAGAGTAAAGAGGAAATCTAGACCCTGTACATTCTTGCACGGACGGCGGGGAAAAGGGGAAAGATAAGGGAAGAGGGGAAAAATGGAAGATTGAAAAGTGGCAACACTGCCTAGAATAGAGAAAGGCGTATTTGCCTCAACCTGTCTACTACTGTAGCAGTCCAATGGTTAACAATGGTAAAAATTCAAGTGACCTAACGCTGTTTAAGCTTCCATGACCTCGTTTTGACCTCAGTTGACAGCTATAGTAGCAGACAAGTTCAGGAAAAAGTGTCTTTCTCCATTCTAGGTCGGGTAAATTTTTTTGCTTACGACTATATCAGTGCTTCCACTTTGCGGGAACTTCCCTCAAATAGGGAAAATGGGGAAGAGGGAAAAGGGAAAATGGAAAGAAAATTGAATGTACAAATGTAGCTTTACTCAGTATCACAGAGGGGAAAAGAGGGAAATTGATATTCTCAAGCGTAGGGGAACAAAAAGGGGAAAAAGTGGAAGCACTGGACTATATACATCGCTTTTAATTTAGTATTTGAGGACTACCATAAGAGGTCAAATCGAGGTCAAAGACGTTCAAAAATGTAAGGTCAGGTCAACTTTCAACCTTGTTATCGCTCTGAGTGCTGTAGTAATAGACAAGCAAGGGGTCTGAAACTCCCAATAATCTTCGTACACCTGGGTCGTGTTATCACTGTTATCAACCTGTTATCTCCTTGTTATCTACATGTTATCATGTGTTATCAAACAATCTTCGTACACTTTTCTTTGGAGTGCAAATTTTCTCTAGTTTAGGTGGATACCATTTTTTTACTCATTACTGTAGAATTACAATTTTCATTAACAATCAAATTATTTTAAATATTTTTATCTGTAAAAATTCATTATTATTAACTACAACTTTCCATTGAGTGCAGTATTTTCCCAAGGGGTCCGAAACTTGCAATAATCTTGGTACACCTAGGTCATGTTATCACTGTTATCAACCTGTTATCTCCGTGTTATCAATGAAATTATCTTCAATTCAACTATCACTTTACGCGAGAGGTCCGAAACTTGCAATAATCTTCGTACACCTAGGTCATGTTATCAACCTGTTATCTCCGTGTTATCACCGTGTTATCAATGAAATTATCTTCAATTCAAGTATCACTTTACGCAAGAGGTCCGAAACTTGCAATAATCTTCGTACACCTAGGTCATGTTATCAACCTGTTATCTCCGTGTTATCACCGTGTTATCAATGAAATTATCTTCAATTCAAGTATCACTTTACGCAAGAGGTCCGAAACTTGCAATAATCTTCGTACACCTAGGTCATGTTATCAACCTGTTATCTCCGTGTTATCACCGTGTTATCAATGAAATTATCTTCAATTCAAGTATCACTTTACGCAAGAGGTCCGAAACTTGCAATAATCTTCGTACACCTAGGTCATGTTATCAACCTGTTATCTCCGTGTTATCTTGTGTTATCAGATAATCTTCGTAGACTTTTTCCTCGGAGTGTTTCGGACCCCTTGATTCTCCCAGAAATATTTTCAACACATTTTCACAACAAATGGAATTCTCTCAAATATTTCAACTATTCAGTAATAATAATAATAAATTAATTAATTTATATTATAATTTTATATATATTAATACAATATTTAAACAAATTCCAGAAACAAATTTATTAGTCGTAATTATAACAATAAATTATGAATTTTGTAAGACGATTTTTATCAATAATAAAATATATTAATAATAAATAAACTAATCAATTAATTTTTATTCAAATTGTAATTATCAATAATATGATAATAAATTACGAAATATTAATTAGTCTATTTGCTGAACGAATTTTTAGAAAATATTAATAAATTAATTAGTAATTTTAACTTAATATTTTGAGTATTATTTTTCTCACCTGGAAGAAGATGGCGTTTTCCGTGTGTCTCCAGAAATGAGTGACGGGATAACCGCAGTGTCCACGGCAGGGGATAATCTCCAGACGTCCCGAGCACCGTCGATTGGGGCAAGGTTTCCCTGTTTAAAAAAAAATAAATAAAATACATAAAATTACTAATAGGTGTTAAAAGGAGAATTTTGCAAAATAAGCTTTGGCCTTGTGTTGGGCATATGGCAGGTGTTTTCACGTAAGTTACTTTAATTAGAAAAAAAAAAACCTCCAAACAAACTGTTGTTGTATAATCTGAAAAGAGTGAAATCTGCTTATCGGCGTGATTTATTTTCGTCGTTTGCTTAGCGTTTGAAGTTGACTGTGGAGGAACCTTGACACAACTTATTGCTTACAACACACGGGGGGGTTCAATCTGTGTGTCAAACCTCTACATCTTTATAAAGCAATCTAACATGCGTGTTGAATAATCGATAGACATTTGTCAGAGTTTTTGAAGAAGCACTGGCCATCTATTAGATGTCAACACCCAGTCCCGCTTATATATGATGGTGCCTTTTTGTTGAAAAGGCACTGCAATGGTGCATTTTCACAATGTTGATACTAAAGTTGTTGATACAGTTGTTGAATAATCAGCACCTGGCCTTGTTATTATTACTCGTACGATGGATATTAAGTACCCACAGCCCACATAGTTTCTTCGCAATGAATTGTTAATTAGGTTTGGCAACCTGCAAAAATTGCAGCGTCTGAATCTAGGCTACTCCTGTTTGAATATTTATCATCCGTATAGATAGAACGAGGTGATAGCGAGTAACGAAACCTCGTATATACCTTGCTGTTTCTTGCGGGCTTTGTCGCAGATGGCCGGTCGGAGGTGGACCTGCTCCCCCGTCTCGAGAAAACACCTTGCCGAGCAGACCAGGACTCCGAGGCAGGATTTCTTGAGGATCTGAACGTTGTGGTTGTTGGTGTTCCTCATGGCCCATCCCGAGCTGTGCCTCCGAGCCTCCTCGCAGTCCGCGCGATAGACCAAACGAACATGGCCGTCCACCCAGTCATGGAAAGTATCGTAGTGGCTGACCTGCACGAAAAGAAGTTTTCGATCAGAGATTAATCATAAAAGACACCTGTTGAAAAAGAAAAGGCAATAATACATGAATGACTCGCAACAGTTTTGTACACTTGTTATTCCTAGCACTTCTTTTTCTTATTTTTTTTCCAATTTCTTTTCTCTCTTCAAGAACCGGCTGAAGCCAAAACTTGTCCTACAAGTTTTTGCTGTTAGATCCACAGCCGATTTTTCTCTTTTCTTTTCTCGCGGTTTCATAGCTTCTCTGATTTCGTGAGTGTAAATCCTAGTAAAATTCTCTAAATTTACTGAAAATACAGCAAAAATTCAAGCCTCCCTTGTACTTACAACGTGTGTAGCGCGTTCTATTCAAATGTAAACAATGCAGCGTTGCCAGATTTCGAAAAAGATTTCAGCGTACGCAAAAGAAAAATAATAAAATATTATTATTAATCAAATTAAATTTAAAATAAATAATAAAATATAAATTAAAATGAGTTTGTAATTTTGTAAATAGTAAAAGTTATAAAATCTGGATTTTTCCTTGTAATTTTTTTCTTCGAAGATGACCTCGTGCCTTTGTTTTATTAGTTCTAATCTTCTTTTCAGGTTTCTTCTTGGAGGGAAAACTCTTGCATTGCTGCCATAACTTTGCAAGATTTCTTAGCGACTCGAACAAATGACACTCATCCCACAAACCAAAACTTAGATTTCGTCTACTTTTTATCTGAGGAATCGTGAAAGAGAAAACTTTGGACAAAGAAATTTCAAGAATTTGTTTAAAAAGAAGAAAATGGTACAGCGACTGGTTCACCCAGTGAGAGAGCAGGAAGCTTCAACAGGTAAATTCTCCCATACTTTGTTTTGTTGTAGGATTTTTCTTGTGATTTTTTGTTGTGTTTGTGGAATGCCTCTCTCTCTTAACTTGTTTGCACACTGCAAGGCAGGTTTTTCATTAGCATTCAAGTCGCGTACAACTATTTCACTATCATTAAAGCCCGCCTCTTCATTTTTTTTTCCCGCGCTTTTTTTTTAAAAAACGTAAGAAAAATCACAGGTGAAAATTGAATTCAGAATCTGATAGAGAAATGATAATAATTACCTTGGGTATGTTACTGTCATTGATGTCCCATTCCATGGCTGTGGCGCTAGTGGTCAAAGCGGTCTTGGCACACATTCTGTTACACAAAACAGATGAATTGTCAGATCCCATTACAATGATACACCTTATACACAGAGAAAAAGAAAAAAGTCTTAATATATTCAAATGAATCTTCCACAAAACACCCGCCAGGCTTTCGGGGTGGCTTTTTCCCGCCAAAGCCGGTAATTAGATAAGAAATCCATCATCGCCACTAAACTTGACGCCATTTTTCGCACCTGGAAATGCCGCTTCTGCGGTTAGGTTTACACACACACACACACACGGACATTCTGAATTTGAATTTGAAATTTTCGATAGTCGATAGTTTAGTAGTTCAGTAGTTTTTAAACAGGGGGGTGAGGAAGGACGTGTATGGCGCCAAGACGTCCGTTTTTCCTTTTGATATCTTTATAATAGATGCACCACGCGCTATACCCATTCAATGGGAGCAGACAGGGGAGAGGGTGTCAAAAGCCTAACTATTTACTATCAAAGCCTCACTATTCCCATAAAAAAATAGTCCAATATTAATATAAATAGAAAAAGGGAACGGTTCCTTCCTGTATATGAAGAGTGTAATCAGTACAAGGAATCTATATAAGTTTTGTACTAGGAAAACTGGAATACTTGATTTAATAACTATTTACTATCAAAGCCTCACTATCCCTTGAAAAAATAGTCAAATATTAATGTAAAATAGAAAAAGGGAACGGTTCCTTCCTGTATATAGAGAGTGTAATCAGTACAAGGAATCTATATAAGTTTGGTACTAGGAAAACTGGAATACTAACTATTTACTATCAAAGCCTCACTAGTCCCTTGAAAAAATAGTCAAATATTAATATAAAATAGAAAAAGGGAACGGTTCCTTCCTGTATATGAAGAGTGTAATCAGTACAAGGAATCTATATAAGTTTTGTACTAGGAAAACTGGAATTCTTGATGGAGCTAGGGTTTTGGAGCTAGAGTATAATAACTATTTACTATCAAAGCCTCACTACTCCCATAAAAAAAATAGTCAAATATTAATATAAAATAGAAAAAGGGAACGGTTCCTTCCTGTATATGGAGAGTGTAATCAGTACAAGGAATCTATATAAGTTTTGTACTAGGAAAACTGGAATTCTTGATGGAGCTAGGGTTTTGGAGCTAGAGTATAATAACTATTTACTATCAAAGCCTCACTACTCCCATAAAAAAAATAGTCAAATATTAATATAAAATAGAAAAAGGGAACGGTTCCTTCCTGTATATGGAGAGTGTAATCAGTACAAGGAATCTATATAAGTTTTGTACTAGGAAAACTGGAATACTTGATGGACCTAGGGTTTTGGAGCTATACTATAATAACTATTTACTATCAAAGCCTCACTATTCCCATCAGAAAATAGTCAAATATTAATATAAATAGAAAAGAGAACGGTTCTTTCCTGTATATGAAGAGTGTAATCAGTACAAGGAATCTATGTAAGTTTTGTACTAGGAAAACTGGAATACTTGATATAATAACTATTTACTATCAAAGCCTCACTAGTCCCATAAAAAATAGTCAAATATTAGTATAAATAGAAAAAGGGAACGGTTCCTTCCTGTATATGGAGAGTGTAATCAGTACAAGGAACCTATACAAGTTTTGTACTAGGAAAACTGGAATACTTGATGGACCTAGGGTTTTGGAGCTATAGTATAATAACTATTTACTATCAAAGCCTCACTACTCCCATAAAAAATAGTCAAATATTTTAATACAAGATAGAAAAGGGAATGGTCTTTCCTGTATTTGAAGAGTGTAATCAGTACAAGGAATCTATATAAGTTTGGTACTAGGAAAACTGGAATACTTGATGGACCTAGGGTTTTTGAGCTTTACTATAATAACTATTTACTCCCATAAAAAATAGTCAAATATTAATATAAATAGAAAAAGGGAACGGTTCCTTCCTGTATATGAAGAGTGTAATCAGTACTAGGAATCTATATAAGTTTTGTACTAGGAAAACTGGAATACTTGATGGACCTAGGGTTTTTTGAGCTAGAGTATAAACCTCCCCTATTTTTGAATCATCTTACCCACGTCCGGATGCTGCGAGACTATGAATGGTTCGAGTTACACTCTCCCCCGGCACTATTTTTTTTTTCAATGAATAGTTGGTGAAGTATTATTATTAATAATGGAAAAATAGTTCAATGAAAGGGTTAAAACAATACGCTAAAATCCTGAAACCCACCCTGAAAAAAAATGAGCAAAAAAAAAAAAAGTGAGCACTTTTGTTTTGGTAGACTGGCGCCGTATAATTAAAATAAATTAATTATAGTAATTATAAATTGTCAATAGTTAGGTAGTTATTAAGTAAATAATAAATAATAATAATAATAATAGTAATAATAAATATTAATAATTGATTTATTAATTATAATAATAAATGTATAGATGAAACAACAATTTTTATTTAAAAATAAAGTAAATATATAAAATGAATGTAATAATTATAATAAATATTAATAATTAATATATTAACTATAATAATAAATGTATAGATGAAACAACAATTTCTATTTAAAAATAACGTAAATATATATATAAAAAATTGTAATAATTATAATAAATATTAATAATTAATATATTAACTATAATAATAAATGTATAGATGAAACAAGAATTTTTAATTTAAAAATAACGTAAATATATATATAAATGTAATAATTATAATAAATATGAATAATTAATATATTAACTATAATAATAAATGTATAGATGAAACAACAATTTTTATTTTAGAAATAACGTAAATATTGTAATAATTATAATAAATATTAATAATTAATATATTAATTATAATAATAAAAGTATAGATGAAACAACAATTTTTATTTAAAAATAACGTAGATATATATATATATATATATGAATGTAATAATTATAATAAATATATACGTGTATGTTACTAGTAGCAAATATCAGGGTCTGAATTTGAATGAAATTTAAACTGTAATATAAATCTTACACTTCTAGAAAATTGTCAAATAATAATAATTACAAAATTAGATCCTTCAATCATCACAAAATTAATTACCGGCATTAAATTTCTATTAATTACGTATTATACGTTAAGTCTTCTATGGAGACTTCAATGAATGGCCAAGACTGCAAGTGTAGGGGGTTAGTTTCACTTTCTTACTACACTTTGTCAAGATTATAAAAAAAAACTTATAAATAATAATAAATCCAATTAAAATTAATGTATTGATAAATGTAAATTTAATAATCATAAAGTACTGGTTATAATATTTAATACCAAAATTCTATAATTATCAAATTAAATATTATATTCATTTAAATAAGATATTTTAATGAACGGAAAAGTAAGAAATGAACTTACGAGACAACCATGATTCGCTTATTAGTACTTTTTTTCCAGCAATAAATTTCTTCCAGTAATCGAAAATATAATGAAGTGAACCAGTCAAAATCGGATGTTAAGAGAGTATGTGTGTGTGTCTTTGGAAAGAGTATAGAGCACTGTTGCACTTGACTCGGTGAGCCGCAGTGATCGGGTCGGTGTTTGGAACCGTAGTGGCTGCACACGTCCCGCGGTGTCCGCCTTTTAAAAACGTCCGCCGGTGGGCGGCCCCGTTTGACTGCAGCAGCAGCAGCACCAGACTCGCGGACCCCCCCACCCCGCCTCACCACCGCACGGACTTGCCGCACTGCCTTACCTCTCTCTCCCTCTCTATAGGGTGCCTCGCTATAGCGGACACCTATATAAAATCAAATTGTAGGAATTTTAAAACTTTCTTTGTACCAAAATGTTTGCTGAATTTTTGGCAATTTTGTGGAATATTCTAAAGTAAGATTATTCAATTAACTTATTTTATACGACTGTCCGTAGTACAGGGCATGTTCCAAAGGAACGCCTCTCTATAGCGGACACCTTTATAAAATCAAGGAAAAATAATTTTTTTAACTTTGTTTATACCAAAATGTTTGCTGAATTTTTCTGTGATTTTTAAATGTATTTTAAAGTAAGATTATTCAGTGAACGTATTTTATACGGCTGTCCGTAGTAGAGGGGACAGTCTATAGGGCTTAGTTCCAATGGAACGCCTCTCTATAGCGGACACCGTTATAAAATCAAATTATAGGAATTTTTGAACTTTGTTTATACCAAAATGTTTGCTGAATTTTTCTGTGATTTTTAAATGTATTTGAAAGTAAGATTGTTCAGTGAACGTATTTATTTCACTGTCCGTAGTAGAGGGGCTGGTCTATAGGGCACGTTCCAAAGGAGCGCCTCTCTATAGCGGACACCATTATAAAATCAGATTAAAAGAATTTTTCAACTTTCTTGGTATCAAAGTGTTTCCTGAATTTTTCTGTGATTTTCAGATTTATTTTAAACAAGCTTTCGCTCTAAGTAATATCTATAAGTCTTACCGCAGTAGAGGAGTTGGTTAAAAAGTAGCCTTTTTGGAACATACTCTTTATCTTACTACTTAAAACAGTAGCTACTTAAGCCTTCTTACTACTACAGACTAGTATTACACCTACAGTAGTAGCGCTAGAGACTCTGCTTATGGGAGAATGATAGTAAGAGATGATAGGACGATAACAGGATGATAACAAGGTGATAACAGCTTGATAGCCTCTTGAAAAGACCTACCGCCTTGTTCTATAGTATCTCGATTTGAAGGATAACATCTATTGCTGGTCTTTCCCTGTCCAAATCCTTTCCACACAGCTTAAATACGTGTCAGCAGATTCTCCACACATTTAGATTAAGCCTACATTAAATCTATAATAATATAATTAAATTAGTTTAATTATATTATAACTAATTAACTAATAAAAGACGAATTTATAGAAATCGTTACGAGGTTTTGGACAATCAAACCACAAAAGGCGAGTGTGTGGAAGCATATAGAAATGGGGTTTCCCACTTATGATAATCTTCCCCCTGTTATCGGATGTTATCAGTGGTTTTTTAACGGAGTTGTCAACCCCCGTGGGGAGCGTATCCAATAGCAATCAACGATTAGTCAATTTATTCCCAATTGTGGGGAAACGAGAAACAACGTAAACCCCCCACGGTTTTGGGCTTGGGGGGAACTTCCCCAAAAAACTTCCCCCCATTGTTTCCCACTGAGCTTCACACAAAACTTTGTCCCGCAATATAAATCACAATTACGTTTTGAAAAATTTTTCCCCAAATGTAATCCCAGAAACCTCCCAACGACTCCCAAAAGCTTCCAAAACTTCCCACAGACTCCCAGAACTTTCCCACAAATTCCCACAGACTCCCACATGCTCCCAAAACTTCCCACAGACCCAAAAAACTTCCCAAAGGCTCCCAGAACTTTCCCACAAACTCCCAAAAGCTTCCAAAACTTCCCACAGACTCCCAAAACTTTCCCACAAATTCCCACAGACTCCCACATGATCCCAAAACTTCCCACAGACTCCCACAACTTTCCCAGTTACTCCCAAACCTTCCCACATAACACCAAAACTTTCCCAGTTACTCCCAAGACTTCCCTCATATTCCCAAAACTTCCCAGAAACTCCCCACCGACTCCCAAAACTTTCCACAGGCTCCTGGGACATTCCACAGACTCCCACGTAGTCCTAAAACTTCCCATGGACTCCCATATCCTCCTGGGACATTCCCACAGACTCCCACGTAGTCCTTAAACTTCCATGGACTCCCATATCCTCCTGGGACATTCCCACAGACTTCCAGAACTTCCCACAGCCTCCGAGAACTTTTCCACGGGTTCCCAAATTGCTCCCAAAACTTCCCACAGACTTCCAGGACATCCCCAGTTACTCCCAAAACTTCCCACAGTCCCTTACCAAAACTCCCATACTGCCAAACAGCCTTCCCATTCATCATCATGTTATCATCGTGTTATCACTCGTTATCACCCACTCTCTCCCCCACCAAAGTAGAAGTCAAATCCCAATCACATATCTCTCCCACTGCTAAATCCCACGGTCATTGAAAGTCATCATCTCCCATCTCTCTATGTCTGTGTGTTGGACAAATCTTTTGTATCTGTCAAGTGTCCACTTATGAAAACAAAAACTTGATAACCATTTCAGTCGTCCTCTCTTCTCCAGTGCAATAAAGTTTTGATTCACAAGCCACTGTGTGTGATTCAATAGACAGAATTAGAAAAGCCAAAGTGGATGAATCGATGCACAGGACAACAAAAAAAGCTTGAAGAGAAAAGTAAACAATAGCGGCAGCCATTTTGAATGAGGGAAGAAGGTGTGTAATGATAGTGTTTTTCCTCTAGCGCTCCTGGTGGCCTTGTCTGTAATTACAGAGCGCTCTTGATCATTTCTTTTATGCCAATTCCCACTTTGGCGTACACTCTTCCACTGCTTTTTCAGTATCTTTTAAACCATTTTTTCCCTCACATCTTTACTATTCAACAGCGATATGCCCTCTACGGATCAATCGATTCTATTTACTAATCGATAGTTAAGTAAATCGATCGATTATTAACGAATCCTCTATTAAGTGAATACAAATCAAGATTTTCTAAACTCTTAACAAAATTTCCTATTTGAATGAGTACTGTTTAATTGCGATGGGATATTAATCGATACTTAAAATAATCGATAGATAAGTAATCGATTATTAACGAATCCTGTATTAAGTGAATACAAATGAAGATTTTTTCTTGATTCTTAAGAAAATTTCCTATTTGATTGAGCGCTATTTAAGAACGATATGATATTAATCGATACTTAAAGTAATCGATCGATAAGTAATCGATTACTAGAATCGATTATTAACGAATCCTCTATTAAGTGAATACCAATGAAGATTTTTTCTTGACTCTTAAGAAAATTTTCTATTTGAATGAGCGCTATTTAATAACGATGTAAAATTAATCGATACTGAAATTAATCGATAGATAAGTAATCGATCGATTATTAACGAATCCTCTATTAAGTGAATACAAATTAAAATTGTCTAAACTCTTAAGAGAATTTTCTATTTGAATGAGTACTACTTAATAACGATGTAAAATTAATCGATACTTAAAATAATCGATACTTATAGTAAGCGATCGATTACTAGAATCGATTATTAACGAATCCTCTATTAAATGAATACAAATGAAGATTTTTTTCTAAACTCTTAAGAAAATTTCCTATTTGATTGAGCATTGTTTAATCACGATGGATATTAATCGATACTTAAAGTAATCGATCGATAAGTAATCGATTACTAGAATCGATTATTAGCGAATCCTCTATTAAGTGAATACAAATGAAGATTTTTTTCTTGACTCTTAAGAAAATTTTCTATTTGATTGAGCATTGTTTAATTGCGATATGATATTAATCGATTTAATTAATCGATACTTAAAGTAATCGATCGATTACTAGAATCGATTATTAACGAATCCTCTATTAAGTGAATACAAATTAAAATTTTTTTCTTGACTCTTAAGAAAATTTTCTATTTGATTGAGCATTGTTTAATTGCGATATGATATTAATCGATTTAATTAATCGATACTTAAAGTAATCGATCGATTACTAGAATCGATTATTAACGAATCCTCTATTAAGTGAATACAAATTAAAATTTTTTTCTTGACTCTTAAGAAAATTTTCTATTTGATTGAGCATTGTTTAATTGCGATATGATATTAATCGATTTAATTAATCGATACTTAAAGTAATCGATCGATTACTAGAATCGATTATTAACGAATCCTCTATTAAGTGAATACAAATTAAAATTTTCTAAACTCTTAACAAAATTTCCTATTTGAATGAGCGCTACTTAATCACGATGGGATATTAATCGATACTTAAAATAATCGATAGATAAGTAATCGATCGATTATTAACGAATCCTCTATTAAGTGAATAAAAATTAAAATTTTCTAAACTCTTTAAGAAAATTTTTTATTTGAATGAGCACTATTTAATAACAATGTGATATTAATCGATTTAATTAATCGATATTTAAAGTAATCGATTGATTATTCGCCATTCATGCGTATTGAATGAATGAAAATTTCAATCAGTACTCTTCACAAGGGGTCCGAAACTTCCAATAATCTTCGTACGCCTGGGTTCGTGTTATCGCTGTTATCAAGCCGTTACATCTCCATGTTATCTCCGTGTTATCATGTGTTATCAAATAATCTTCGTACACACTTTTCTTCGGAGTTTCCCACCCCTTGACCCCTTCATTCATTCATTCATTCATTCATTCATTTTTTCTAGGGTTTTTTCCCCACAATTTTCCCCACAATTTTCCCCGAGAAGTTATCGATCTGATTATTAAAATAATCGATCGAACTAATCAATCGATTATTAAGAAATCGATATTTTAAATATTTTTGAATAATCGGGGAAAATTGGGGGCGTGGTTCTGGGATATCTACGAAACTGTGGGCGGTTCGATTCACGTAATTTATTCCCTTTTTTTAAAAACCGTAAGGTTCTATTAGGTTGATAACAGCTGATAACAGCTGATAACATGATGATAACATCTTCTGTATCGTAGATTATAGTACCGAATAATTTGAATGCGGTTGATATTTAACTATCGATTATCAAGCTATTATCGATAATTGAAAAAGAAAAATATTATTATTATCGCTATTATTTATCGATTATTAATTTGTATCGATTATTAGAAATCTATATATTGAAATAATTTTGTAATATTTTGTTATTATTATTATTATTATTATTAATTGTCGAATCAGATTGAACTAAATTAATTAAATTAATTTATTGTGATATGGTAATTTATCTTAAAAAATCAGAAAAATCGAGAAAAATCGACCATAACGTACATTCGATAATTTTTGGGTTATCGTAGAAAATAGTCAAATTTAGGATTTTTCTGAATTTATTTAGTTATTGATAAATAATCGATCATGGCTAGCTATATCGATTATTAATACTTATCGATCTCTTGTATAGCGGTATCGGAATATGTAAATTCTATTCATTCTGTATTTTCCCCAGTCTTTCCACTTTTCAGTTTTCCCTGTTCCCTTTTCCCTTTTTTCCCTTTTTTCCCTTATCTTCCCTTCCCCCCCCCCCCGCTGTGCTTAGAACATACAGGGTCTTGATTTCCCCTTTTTTCCCTCTTCTCTTACTTTTTCCCTTTTTCAGACCCCATTTTCCCCTTTTTCAGGAAATTTCCCTGCAAAGTGGGAACACTGATTTTCCCATGGAAAATATAGTTAGATTTATAGGGAGTTTCCTCTGGTCTCTTGATTTCCCCTTTTCCCTCTTCTCTTACTTTTCCCCTTTTCAGACCCCATTTTCCCCCCTTTTTTCAGGAAATTTCCCTGCAAAGTGGAAATACTGATTTTCCCATGGAAGATGTAGTCAAACTTATAGGAGTTTCCTATGGTCTCTTGATTCCCCCTTTTCCCTCTTCTCTTACTTTTCCCCTTTTCAGACCCCATTTTCCCCCTTTTCAGGAAATTTCCCTGCAAAGTGGAAATACTGATTTTCCCATGGAAGATAGTTAGATTTATAGGGAGTTTCCTCTGGTCTCTTGATTTCCCCTTTTCCCTCTTCTCTTACTTTTCCCCTTTTCAGACCCCATTTCCCCCCCTTTTTTCAGGAAATTTCCCTGCAAAGTGGAAATACTGATTTTCCCATGGAAGATGTAGTCAAACTTATAGGGAGTTTCCTATGGTCTCTTGATTCCCCCTTTTCCCTCTTCTCTTACTTTTCCCCTTTTCAGACCCCATTTTCCCCCTTTTCAGGAAATTTCCCTGCAAAGTGGAAACACTGATTTTCCCATGGAAGATATAGTTAGATTTATAGGAAGTTTCCTCTGGTCTTTTGTATATTTTTCATAGTTTTTGGTAGTTTTCTTATTTGTTTTCTCCCATAGGGAATCGCTATAAAAATCTTCGACCGAGTTGTAACTGTCAGCTCGGGTGTCGGCTTCATACTGAGACCCACTCATTTTTTAAAAATATTTCCCCAACAAAATATATACGCGCACTACAAAATCCCTTTTAAAATAAATAATAATTATAAGAAATAAAATAAATAATAAGAAGAAGAAATAATAAAATTAAATAATAATAAGAATAAATAATAAGAAGAAATAATAATAAGAAATAATAATAATAAGAAATAATAATAAATAATAATAAGAAATAAAATAAATAATAATAAGAATAAATAAGAAGAAGAAATAATAAAATAAATAATAATAAGAAAATAAAGAAAATAAATATTTCAGCTTGTTTTTTTTAAATAGTCATGGTAAGAATTAATAGTGATTTTAACGAACGTGTGGACGGAGGCATTCAAGCAATGGGAATTTTCCGTTGTGTCCACACATACGACAGTTTTGTTTTTAGCGACGGTAAAACGTTACTGATGGCATTTGGACCAATTTCAGTAAAATTGTCGAATATGTGGACAGAGGTACTCCACTAATGCAAATGTACTATTGTGTCCACGCACACGACAGTTTTGTTTTTAGCTGCGGTAAAACATATAGGCAAACTACAAAATTTCTTTTAAAATAAAGAAAAAAGAATATTTCAGTTATTTTTTTTAAATAGTGATGGTAAGAATAATAGTGATTTTATCGAACGTGTGGACGGAGGCATTCTAGCAATGCGAATTTTCCGTTGTGTCCACACATACGACAGTTTTGTTTTTAGCGACGGTAAAACGTTACTGATAGCATTTGGACCAATTTCAGTAAAATTGTCGAATATGTGGACAGAGGTACTCATTTAGTTTCTGTGACGACAAAATGTTATCCGTAAAAATAAAAAGATTTTTGGAAAAATCTGTCGAGTATGTGGTCAGCGCATACCCGCCAATGCAAAATTTCTATTGTGTCCACACATGCGACAGTTTTGTGTTTTATGCCGGCAAAACATTTTCCACAGCAATACAAGCATTTTCGACAAAATTGTCAAATATGTGGACAGCACGTACCCACCAATGTAAATTTTCCATTGTGTCCACACATACGGCAGCTTTGTTTTTCATCACGGTAAAACAATTTTCATGGTTAAAAAAAAAGCATTTTCGACAAAATTGTCAAATATGTGGACAGCACATACCCACCAATGCAAATTCTCCACAGTGTCCACACATACGGCAGTTTTGTTTTTCATCACGGTAACACAATTTTCATACCAAAAAAGCATTTTCAACAAAATTGTCGAATATGTGGACAGCACATACCCACCCATGCATAATTCCCATTCTGTCCACATATTCCACATTTTCGCTGAATATATCCACAACCAGTCGTTTATTTATTGATAATTCAACATAGCACGATACTCACAAGTTTATTACGCTGATAACACATCACAACACGAAGATAATAATCTTATTAATGATTTTAAATCTTTTTTTTAAAAATAAAATTTGATATTTTTTTAACATATCGAAACAAATGGCCGAATCACGAACCCGTACAAGACAGTCACGAACTGATCGGAATGATTAAAAACTATCATACACAAAAATTCGAT
This sequence comes from Eulimnadia texana, assembly GCA_002872375.1. NCBI lineage: Eukaryota > Metazoa > Arthropoda > Branchiopoda > Diplostraca > Limnadiidae > Eulimnadia > Eulimnadia texana. Next base: position 7,666,143 of record NKDA01000002.1, on the reverse strand, counting down.
AAGTTGCCAACCCCCTTTACTATCAACTACTCAATTAACTATTTTATCATTATCAACAACGTATAATGCTTATATTAGAGCCCGTCTTAGTAAAACACTGATAACACAGTGATAACAGGCTGATAACAGGCTGATAACACTGATAACACAAACTAGGGACACCAGTGGATTTTTAAAGGTTGTCAACCCCTGGATTTGGGGGTAGGAAACGCTTGAAAAAAATGGCGAAAAGTCGGCGCTTTATGATTCTGGACTATAATAACCCACTCTTAGCAAAACGCTGATAACAAGGTGATAACAGCTAGATAACAGGCTGATAACACTGATAACAGAAACTAGGGACACTAGTGGATTTTTTGAAGTTGTCAACCCTAGATTAGGGGTCGGAAACGCTTGAAAAAAATTTGGGAAAAGTCGGCGCTTGAATCTGGACTATAAAGACACACCCTTGGTAAAACGTTGATAACAAGGTGATAACAGGTGGATAACAGACTGATAACACTGATAACACAAACTAGGGACACCAGTGGATTTTTTAAAGTTTCCAACCCCTGGATTAGGGGGTCGGCAACGCTTGAAAAAAGGCGAAAAGTCGGGGCTTTATGATTCTGAACTACAATAACCCACTCTTAGCAAAACGCTGATAACAAGGTGATAACAGGTAGATAACAGGCTGATAACACTGATAAATCGAACTAGGGACACTAGTGGATTTTTGAAGTTGTCAGCCCCTGGATTAGGGGGTCGGGAACGCTTGAAAAAAAATGGCGAAAAGTCGGCGCTGGATACTGAGGTGCGGTTACCGCCCACTGACAAATGAGATAATGGACGTCATTTGCCGTCGATATATCCTTTCCTATCGACATTAGACCGGTTCTTTCATTCTTTTTATACCACCTTTTCGGTTTTTAACTAATTACTATTAAACAGTTTTTAGGCAATAGTTTATCAAGTAGTTTGGACAAAGCGGTTAAACGAGTGTGATACAATGTAACGATGATAGTTTGTGTTAAACCAAGTGGTCCGAAACTCCGAGGTTAAGTGTACGAAGATTATTTGATAACATGTGATAACATGCGATAACACGTAGAAAACAGGGAGATAATAGGCTGATAACAGTGATAACACGACCTAGGTGTATGAAGATTATCGCAAGTTTCGGACCCCTTGTGTTAAACTTACTACTTATACTACTATATTTACTAAGATAGTCAGTGACTAGTTGTTAGTAAATATATAAGATAGTTGATAGTTGGTTCAGTAGTTAAGATATAGTAGTTGGATAGGTGTGATACAATATATGTTCTGCTATAATATAGTTAGTGCTAGTTACTTAGTTAGCTAGTTAGTAAGCGTTAAAACTACTACTAGTTTACTACTTACTAAGACAGTCAGTGACTAGTTGTTAGTAATATATCAGATAGTTGATAGTTGGTTCAGTAGTTAAAATATAGTAGATGAATAGGTGTGATACAATATATGTTACACTATAATATAGTTAGTGCTAGTTACTTAGTTAGCTAGTTAGTAAGCGTTAAAGCTACTACTACTTTACTACTTACTAAGACAGTCATTGACTAGTTGTTAGTAGTATATAAGATAGTTGATAGTTGGTTCAGTAGTTAAGATATAGTAGACGAATAAGTGTGATACAATATATGTTACACTATAATATAGTTAGTGCAAGTTACTTAGTTAGCTAGTTAGTAAGCGTTAAAACTACTACTAGATTACTACTACTTACTAAGATAGTCAATGACTAGTTGTAAGTAGTATATAAGATAGTTGATAGTTGGTTCAGTAGTTAAGATATAGTAGATGAATAGGTGTGATACGATATTTGTTACGCTATTATATAGTTAGTGCTAGTTACTTAGTTAGCTAGTTAGTAAGCGTTAAAGCTACTACTAGTTTACTACTTACTAAGATAGTCAGTGACTAGCAATGTTTCCACTTTTCAGTTTTCCCTTTTCCCTTTCTTCCCTTATCCTTCCTTTTTTCCCCCGCTGTGCTTAGAACTTATAGGGTCTTGATCTCCCCTTTTTCCCTCTTCTCTTACTTTTTCCCTTTTCCGACCCTATTTTCCCCTTTTTCAGGGAATTTCCCTGCAAAATGGAAACACTGATGACTAGTAACTGTTATTTTAGATACCACAGTTACTAGTTTGTGAATAATTTCAATAAATAATAATAAACGAGACGTAACAGTATTTTGTACCCAGGGCTGATAACAGGTTGATAACATGTGCATATTTGGCGAGTTGCCAACCCCCCGTTTTGGCGACGGTGGTTGGGAGACCCTGATGCAAATGAGCAACAAATTAGCCGTTTAATTAACTAACAGTGGGCGTGTCTATTGGTATTTACTATACGACTACATTCTTTGAGCCAATCATCATCATTCATCATTTATTTATTGAAACTATTAAAACTATTCGCACTATTTCTGTACAACTACACTGTTGTCCCAAAGGTCCTAAAAATTTTCTCGGTCCAAGTCCGGAATTTTAACGTAACGTCCGGAATTGTATCATGACGTCCGGAATTTTAACGTAACGTCCGGAATTGTATCATGACGTCCGGTTTTTTTTAACGTGACGTCTAGTTTTTAAAACGGACGTCCTGTTTCTTACAGCGAGGTCCTAAAAAATCGTCGGACCTCGGTTAAGGCCAGATAACAGTATACTTTTAAAAAAACTACCAGAATCAAACAAAATTTCTTTCAAGGGGGTCCGAAACTCCGAGGATAAGTGTACAAAGATTATTTGATAACACCTGATAACACGGAGATAACATAGAGATAACAGTGATAACATGATCTTAAGTGTACGAAGATTATTGGAAGTTTCGGACCCCTTGATTTCTTTAATTAAATTGCCATTCAAACATGATTTACGTATTATCAAGGGGTCCGAAACTCCGAGGAAAAGTGTACAAAGATTATTTGATAACACCTGATAACACGGAGATAACATGGAGACAACATGGAGATAACGGGTTGATAACTGTGATAACATGACCCAGGTGTAGGAAGATTATTGGAAGTTTCGGACCCCTTGATTTCTTTAAATAAATTGCCATTAAACATGATTGACGTATTATCAAGGGGTCTGAAACTCCGAGGAAAAGTGTACGAAGATTATTTGATAACATATGATAACACGGAGATAACAGGCTTATAACAGTGATAACATGACCTAGATGTACGAAGATTATTGCAAGTTTTCGGACCCCTTGACGTATTATATTTATAAATAGAACATTAATTACTACTTAAAAACTATTATAATTACAAAAATTACTTTAAATTAATTGCCATTAAAATTATTTGCGGGGGTCCGAAACTTCCAATAATCTTCGTACACCTAGGTCGTGTTATCACTGTTATCAACCTGTTATCTACATGTTATCCCCGTGTTATCATATGTTATCAAATAATCTTCGTACACTTTTCCTCGGAGTTTCGGACCCCTTGTAGAAAGTAAATATAAAAATTAGTTAACAAATATGTATAAATAAATTATCGCAAAAAATGATCGTACATCATTATATAGTTTACCTCCGTTGAACCGAGCCGTTGAACTGAACCGTTAAACGAACCGTTGAACTGAATCGTCGAACCAAACCGTCGAACCGAACCGTCGAACCGAATCGTCGAACCAAACCATCGAATCGAGCCGTCGAACCGAACCGTCGAACCGAACCGTCGAATCGAGCCGTCGAACCGAACCGTCGAACCGAACCGTCGAACTGAGCCGTCGAACCGAGCCGTTGAACCAAGCCGTTGAACCAAGCCGTCGAACCCAACCGTCGAACCCAACCGTCGATCCGAGCCGTTGAACCGAGCCGTCGAACGAACCATTGAACTGAACCGTCGGACCCAACCGTCGAACCCAATCGTCGAACCGAGCCGTCGAACCGAACCTTTGAACCGGGACTGTGCTCTTTAGGTATTTCAATAATAAATGTTATAAAATGTTATAAGATTTATGTGATCTATTATTAATGATTTGTAAAAGATACGGGGGCGAATACAAACGGACAAAAATTTTGGCGGAATGACGGGACAAGTTCTTGAGATTCTTCGCTGGTGACCTTTGACCTCGGACCCTCGTGTGACACTAAACGGTCATTTCTTATAAATTTTCTTATTATGATTATCATTATTATGTCAGTAGTAGTAGTGGTAGTAGTAGTATTGCCTAGTAATAGCAGTAGAGTTAGCAGTAATCACGTAAGTAGTATAGTAATGAAAATAAGAGTAGTAATACCGAAGATGTAGTATACTGGTCATAGTAATAGTAGTAGTAGTAGTAGTGATGATAATAATAAGAGTAGTGGTAGTGCTAGTAGTGGTAGAAGTAGTAATAGTATTAATAGTAGTAACAGTTGTCGCGTTGTAGTATAGTAATAAAAATAGAAGTAGTGGTGGTGGTAGTAGTAGTAGCGGTAGTCGCAGTAGTAGTAGTAGGAGCAGCAGCAGCAGTAGTAGTAGTAGTAGTAGTAGGTTGAGTTGAACTAAACTGTCGAATACGGGGACACAATCCGAAGTATGCGCGTTCGTATATAAATATTACGTCTGTCCACCTGTACAGCAGATCGATTATTATTATTACTTCTATTTCTACTACTGCTACTATTACTACTGTTGTTATATTCATATTCACTGTCATTATATTATTATTATTATTATTATTATTATTATGACTTCTATTTCTACTATTACTACTATTACTACCACTATTCCTACTACTACTATTACTACTACTAGTTCTACTACTACTACTACTACTACTACTACTACTACTATTACTACTGTTGTTATATTCATATTCACTGTCATTATTATTATTATTATTATTATTATTACTTCTATTTCTACTATTACTACTACTACTTCTACTACTACTACTACTACTATTACTACTATTACTACTGTTGTTATATTCATATTCACTGTCATTATTATTATTATTATTATTATTATTATTATTATTATTGTAAGATAAATTTGGCGACTACTTACCTTTCATTGTGCGGTTCTGATTGCGTATGAAATATGGAAACTTCATAAATGGCGTCTCTCGCATCCATTCGTATGCTAATACCCGATCCTCTGCACAAGAGCAAACCAACGAGTCCTGAAACAGTAAATCAAGAGATAACACTTGATAACACCTGATAACACGCTGATAACAACAGAGTTGTCGACCCCCCTGAAGTAAACGAATCGGGACGTGAACAGCGGGGTGTCCCTCGTTTAATTGAAACTTGATTATTTATGTATTAATTTTATATTTTTTTACACAAATATTAATCAAAACTAATAAAATTAATAATATAACGTCTGTCCACCTATTCAGCAGATCCATTATTATTATTACTATTACTTCAGTCTCTACTATTGCTACTATTACTACTACTACTACTGTACTACTGTACTACTGCAATATTCATATACACTATACATATACTTTAAATAAACTATTTATTCATATATAACAAAAACTTGGACTGAAATAAATAGAATCTTCTATAAAAATCTTACTGGAAACGTACGGTACCTGTCGTCTGTGTATTTTGTCCTGTTTTTTGGGCGAGGCGGGAAAAACAAAAGGCTTTTCTGATAGTTTGATAGTTTTGATAGTTCGATAGTTTGATGGCTGGATAGTTTTGTATATGGGCCTGGGAAGCGGTAAAAAGATCCCGTGATGAACAATGCTGATACGAAATCGGAAAAAAATTCCGAGCAGAAATCCGTGTGACACGTGTCGCCAATATCTCCCAGTTGGGGGCGGCACCTTTGCGCGTTCCACACAAAAGAGAACGCCAGTCACGTGACCGCAAGAGGGGGTTCGCAACTCGCAAAAATATTTATCTTCTTCAGAATGTCATTTATTATTATTAATTATCATTACTATTTATTATTGTTTATTATTAACTATATAGTTATTTTGTTTTAAATATATATGACAAATGTTCATGATATTTTAAAATTTGTTATTATTTATTAATTTACATTGGCGTTCCATACAGAATAGAACGCCAGTCACGTGACCGCAAGAGGGGGGGTTCGCAACTCGCAAAAATATTTATCTTCTTCAGAATGTCATTTATTGTTATTAGTTATTATTACAATTAATTTATTTTAAATGTATATGACAAATGTTCGTGATATTTTATAAATTTTTATTATTTGTTAATTTATATTTGCGTTCCATACAAAATAGAACGCGAGTCACGTGACCGCAAGAGGGGGGGGTTCGCAACTCGCAAAAATAAAAATTTTCTTCATAGTGTCGTTTATTATTATTAATTATTATTACTATTTATTTTTGTTTATTATTAACTATAATTAATTTGTTTTAAATATATATGACAAATGTTCACGATATTTTAAAATTTGTTATTATTTATTAATTTACATTTGCGTTCCATACAGAATAGAACGCCAGTCACGTGACCGCAAGAGGGGGGGTTCGCAACTCGCAAAAATATTTGTCTTCTTCAGAATGTCATTTATTGTTATTAGTTATTATTACAATTAATTTATTTTAAATGTATATGACAAATGTTCGTGATATTTTATAAATTTTTATTATTTGTTAATTTATATTTGCGTTCCATACAGAATAGAACGCGAGTCACGTGACCGCAAGAGGGGGGTTCGCAACTCGCAAAAAATACAAATTTTCTTCGGAATGTCATTTATTATTATTTAATTATTATTAATATTATTGCTATTTTCACTCTCATGATGTTTAAAATTTGTTATTATTTATTAATTTACATTGGCTTTCCATACAGAATAGAACGCCAGTCACGTGACCTCAAGAGGGGGGTTCGCAACTCGCAAAAATACAAATTTTCTTCAAAGTGTCGTTTATTATTATTAATTATTATTACTATTTATTATTGTTTATTATTAACTATATAGTTATTTTGTTTTAAATATATATCTGACAAATGTTCACGATATTTTAAAATTTGTTATTATTTATTAATTTACATTGGCGTTCCATACAAAAGAGAACGCGAGTCACGTGACCATAAAGGGGGGCTCGCCACTCGCAAAAATCTTATCTAAATAAAATTTCGATATATATTTAATAAATAATTATAATGAATCAATACAAATAATTTTATAAATTAATTCGTACAAATAAATGTTTTAATATTTCGAAATTTGTTTTCTGTTTATTATTTATTAATCATTAGTTGCCAATTCCGTATAAAAGAGAACACGAGTCACGTGATCGCAAAGGGGGTTCGCAGCTCGCAAAAATCTACTCTTTTTACAAAATACTGTTAATTATTAATTAGTTATAAACATTTAAACTAAATATGTTAATATATTAAAATTCAAACGTTTTTCTCTTTATTATTCATTAATGTAAATATTAACAACATATTTCTATAAAAATTAGTGTATTAAACTTACGTGTCCTACTTTGCTATCACTATGTTATCACCGTGTTATCAAATTATCACGGTAAATCTTCTCCCCAGCAGAAAATTGAGGATAGTTTCAGGACCCTGAAAATATTCTGAAAAGGACATTTTCAAGACGACAATCAGGACTCTGAGTGCAGTGAAACTGGCCCACTTTCCAGGGTGTTCAGGACCCTGACAATGGAATGCCTGAATAGTACATGCTCAGGGTACTTAACAGCATCCTGAAAAAACGCTTTTCAGGATACTTAAAAGTTCCCTCAATAATCAAGATTCACAATTCTCAACACAATTTTTTGTTATACTCATCCACGATCGGACGTGGTTCAGGATGTTCAGGATATCATTCAGGATGTAGCCGACATCCTTAATTTTCCGCAGGTGAAGCTGCCAATAGCTGCGGGTGATTTCATGACATGCCGAAATTGGCGCCAATTTATCGCATCCATCATTCGACACAAAATGGCCGCAAGACTTTCTCATTTTTTAAAATATTTATTTCACATTTATAATATATATATATATTTGTATATTATTACTATATATAATATATATATATTATAATACTATTTTATTATTACTTAATCTCTCGGTTTAATATTTTCTGGTATATTATCCGTTGCTCAACAGCCTAAGGACTTTAAGGACTTTGTTATCACTTGTTATCAGATTATCTCCGTATCACAGTAGATTACCAGAGTTGCCTGCCCCTCTTTGTTGAACCTTGTAATTAGACGATCATCACACGGCCCATATGTTTATGCAAATGCCTCCGAAAAACCAGATTAATCAAAGAGTCGGAAAATCCGTTGGGGAAATCTATCGATAAACACTTGATAACACATGATAACAGCTGATAACAACGTAACAAACTTATAGTAAGACACGATAGTGTATTTTAACGCCATGATAACACATGATAACACATGATAACACATGATAACAACGTAACAAACTTATGATGAGACATGATGGTGTATTTTAACGCGATGATAACACGTGATAACACATGATAACAACCGATAACAACGTAACAAACTTATGATAAGACATGATAGTGTATTTTAAAGCCATGATAACACATGATAACAGCTGATAACAGCTGATAACAACGTAACAAACTTATGATAAGACATGATAGTGTATTTTGACGCCATGATAACACATGATAACACATGATAACAACCGATAACAACGTAACAACTTATGATAAGATGTGATAGTGTATTTTGACCCCATGATAACACGTGATAACACATGATAACAGCCGATAACAACGTAACAAACTTATGATAAGACATGATAGTGTATTTTAAAGCCATGATAACACATGATAACAGCTGATAACAGCTGATAACAACGTAACAAACTTATGGTAAGACATGATAGTGTATTTTGACCCCATGATAACACGTGATAACACATGATAATAGCCGATAACAACGTAACAAACTTATGATAAGACGTGATAGTGTATTTTAACGCCATGATAACAGGTGATAACACATGATAACAGCCGATAACAACGTAACAAACTTATAGTAAGACATGATAGTGTATTTTGACGCCATGATAACACATGATAACACATGATAACAACCGATAACAACGTAACAAACTTATGATAAGACATGATAGTGTATTTTGACGCGATGATAACACATGATAACAGCTGATAACAGCTGATAACACGTTGATAACAGGACCTAGTGGAAGATTAAGGATGTCGGCTACATCCTGAACGATATCCGTAACATATCCTGAATATCCCGAACCACGTCCGATCGTGGATGAGTATAACAAAAAATTGTGTTGAGAATTGTGAATCTTGATTATTGAGGCCACCATTAAGTATCCTGAAAAGCGTTTTTTCAGGACGCTGTTAAGTACCCTGAACATGTACTATTCAGGCCTTCCATTGTCAGGGTCCTGAACATCCTAGAAGTGGGCCAGTTTCACTGCATTCAAGAGTCCTGATTGGCGTCTTGAAAATGTCCTTTTCAGGATATTTTCAGGGTCCTGAAACTACCCTCAATTTTCTGCTGGGGATGATAACATGTGACGAAACAGTCAACTATAAACAGCGAACATTTTAAAGTGAATTTTAAATCGTCGTATAGTAAACTAATTAATAATTTAGATGAATAAATTTTATTAATTATGTGTAATCTAATGATTAATTAATTTAATAATAATTAATAGGCATAATTAAGTTGAATTTTTATTGAATAAAAGCGAGTAGACCTCCCACGGTTTACTTTTTTTCATGGCTGCTAATTGGTATGGCCAGAAAAATCGCGCCAGAAGCAAAAGGCCCATCTCCTTTACATTAGTCTAATAAATCTTGAAGACTAACCCCTGAAATATTATTGATTATTTTAATATTTATGTTTACTTTACAAGGGGCAAACATAATAATAATAATTCATATGTAGTATATATATAATACATAGCATAGTGTAGTATAGTAGAGTATAGTGTAGTATAGTATAGTATTAGTATAGTATAGTATAGTATAGTAAAGTATAGTATAGTATAGTATAATACAGTATAGTGTAGTAAAGTATAGTAAAGTATAGTACAGTATAGTATAGTATAGTATAGTATAGTATAGTACAGTGTAGTATAGTATAGTAGAGTATAGTATTAGTATAGTATAGTGTAGTATAGTATACTATGGTATAGTATAGTACAGTATAGTATAGTATAGTGTAGTGTAGTATAGTACAGTATAGTATAGTATGGTATAGTATAGTACAGTGTAGCATAGTACAGTACAGTATAGTATAGTACAGTATACTCTTATGTAGTATAATGGTATGTACTGTAGTGACACTACTCCTATACTAGTACTATCAATAATGCTGTTACTAATGCTATAACTAGCACTAGTACTGCTGTATCGGTTTTACTACTACTACTGTTATTAAAACTACTAAAACTAATGCTACTATGATTAGTCCTACTACTACTGCTGCTGCTGTTGTAACTACTACTACTACGACGATTAATGGTACTACCGTTACTACTACTACTTCTGTTGTTACTACTAGTACAACCACTAGCACTACTGCTGCTGTTTTTGCAGTTACTACTACTACTACCATTACTACTAAAACTAATATTGCTACCACTGTTACTACTGCTACTACTACTACTGCCATTTATACTACTACTCCTCCTCCTCCTACTACTACTCCCATTACTCTTACTACTGCTACTACTACTACTCTTACTACTTCTACTACTACTACTCTTGCTACTACTACTACTACTACTACTACTACTACTTCTACCACCACCACAAACTATAACATTTCAAACCAGTTATATATATATAATATTATAACACAGTAGTGATTGAATATTAATTAACAATTCAAATGAGATATTGATTGAATCTGTTTGTTGATTGCTGTATATCTAGGTGTACAGATATACATATAAAAAGACGGTCGTCGCAGCAGTGGACGTAATAATAAAGGTGCGGGTGATTTTCATATCGTCGCGCAGCCAGAACAAAAAGTTGCCCATCCAAAAGCAACAGCCAAAACATCTGCCACTTGTCTGCTGTTGTAACACATCACACACCGGTTTGTACTGACTTGTTGCGACGCAACGTACTCTCCATGACGCTCTCATGTCGCTCTATGACGCTCTATGACGCTTCCATGACGCCCGAGTAAGACTCTTCAACATCACAGACGCGCACCGGTTTGCACTGACGAGTTGTGGCCGCAATGTACTACTACTACTCCTGCTACTCCTGCTACTACTCCTGCTACTACTACTACTACTAGTACTACTACATGACGCTCCCATGACGCTCTATGACGTTTCTATGACGCTCGAGTAAGACTCTTCAACATCACAGACGCGGACCGGCTTGCACTGACTAGTTGCGCCGCAACGTACTACTATTCCTCCTGCTACTACTACTACCAATACTACTACTACTACTACTACTACTACTACTACTACTACTACTACTACTACATGACGCTTCCATGACGCTCTATGACGCTTCTATGACGCCCTAACAAAACTCTTCAACATCAAACACACGCACCGGTTTGCACTGACTAGTTACGCCGCAACGTACTACTACTACTACTCCTGCTACTACTCCTGCTACTACTACTACTACTACTACTACTACTACTACTACTACTACTACATGACGCTCCCATGACGCTCTACGATGTTTCTATGACGCCCGAGTAAGACTCTTCAACATCACACACGCGCACCGGTTTGCACTTATTTGTGGCGCCGCAACGTACTACTACTACTACTCCTGCTACTACTTCTACTACTACTACTACTACTACTACTACTACTACTACTACTACTACTACATGACGCTCCCATGACGTTTCTATGACGCCCTAATAAAACTCTTCCATGATACTTTTATGAAAATCAGAATTTTTGGCAAAATCCTTTGAAAATAGTGTATTATAGGATTATAAGACAATATTATTAGTAGTATTGTTGGCAGGGGGTCCGAAACTCCGAGGAAAAGTGTACGAAGATTATTTCATAACACATGATAACATGACACAGGTTGTACGAAGATTATTGGAAGTTTCGGACCCCTTGATTATTACATATTATAGTAGTATAGTGTTATAGGATGATAATGTATTGTAGGGAAGAGTAGCGGACCCCGGTGGTTGAATATACAGTAAATGTAGTATATGTAGTATATTATAGTAGTATAGTGTTGTAGGATGATAGTGTACTGCAGGGAAGAGTAGCGGACCCCGGTGGTTGAACATACAGTGTATATAGTATATTATAGTATATGTAGTATATTATAGTAGTATAGTATTGTAGGGTGATAGTGTACTGTAGGGAAGAGTAGCGGACCCCGGTGGTGGAACATACAGTATATGTAGTATATTATAGTAGTATAGTGTTGTAGGATGATGGTGTATTATAGGGAAGAGTAGCGAACCCTGGTGGTTGAATATACAGTATATATAGAATATATAGTAGTATAGTGTTGTAGGATGATAGTGTACTGTAGGGAAGAGTAGCGGACCCCGGTGGTTGAATATACAGTGTATATAGTATATTATAGTGTATTATAGTTAGTATAGTGCTGTAGGAAAATAGTGTTGTAGGAGATAGTGGTAGTGTTGTAGTGTTGTAGTGTACTGTAGAGAAGAGTAGCGGACCCCGGTGGTTGAATATACAGTATATATAGTATATATAGTATACTATAGTATATTATAGTAGTATAGTGTTGTAGGATGATAGTGTACTGTAGGGAAGAGTAGCGGACCCCGGTGGTTAGTGTGTATCTATCATATACCGCCAGGCACGCGCCACATGCGGGTACCGGTGCTCGCTTCTGTGTAACGCTATTTTGCATTTTCACCTTGAACAAGTGGCTATATAATCTCCTTTTTTCCCACTACGTTTTTTTTACCTTAAATTATAAATTGCATTTTAAAAAAACCCTGATTTATAATATTATTTAAAATTATTATTAAATTTTTCATTTAGAATTTGAGCTACTTGGGTAATATTTTACTAATAAATATGCTTCAAGATATGTTTGCTGTGTCAATAGACGAAAAATTCGCTGGCAAACTTTCTATTTACAGAAAATGTGTCTTTAAAAATAATACACGCAATTAATTAATATTTATTTCAGAGTGTAATTACGCAATTATATATTTATTATAATAGTGTATATAAAACAGTAAATAAAGCGCCACACCACACAGTGTATAAATCAACATGATATAGCTATAGACCTTATTCCAAAAAGGCCACTGTAGACCACCCTCTCTAGTACGGACACTCGTATAAAATAATGCTGTCATCAAATGTGACTGGAAAAAAACTCTAAAAATCACAGAAAAATTTGAGAAACATTTTGGCACCAAGAAAGTGGAAAAATATTAACAAGGTGATTTAATATAAGTGTCCGCTGTAGTGAAGTTTGTGCCGTTTTGGAAATATGCCCTATAGACCTTATTCCAAAAAGGCCACTGTAGACCAGCCTCACTAGTACGGACACTCGTATAAAATAATGCTGTCATCAAATGTGATTGGAAAAAAACTCTAAAAATCACAGAAAAATTTGAGAAACATTTTGGCACCAAGAAAGTAGAAAAATATTAACAAGGTGATTTAATATAAGTGTCCGCTGTAGTGAAGTTTGTGCCGTTTTGGAAATATGCCCTTACTTATTCTAAAAGCCTTCTGTAGACCAGCCTCTCTAGTACGGACACTCGTATAAAATAATGTTATCATCAAATGTGACCGGGAAAAAACTCTAAAAATCACAGAAAAATTTGAGAAACATTTTGGCACCAAGAAAGTGGAAAAATATGAACAAGGTGATTTAATATAAGTGTCCGCTGTAGTGAAGTTTGTGCCCGTTTATGGAAAAATGCCTTAAAGCTGGGAAAAAGAAAAAAAGCTTCAGAAAAAGAAGTGGAAAAAAAGGTAAAGGAGCAGGTGCACAGCAGATGTATGGAGAACTGGCTGCTGCGGAGGAACGTGGTGTGTTGCGCTAGAAGATCAGGGAAAACAAGCCCGGCGCCGCGGACAACAAGAAGCCGAGGACGCGGTGGCCGGGACAGCAGAGGACACGGCGATTGCACAGCCTGAACACCTTGTACCCACATCATCGGTTTCAATATTCATGAGCATTCGCTTGACTCAAAAACACATTACACAACTGGACCCTTTTATACCTTTGTTTTATAATCCCTATTATTAAAAAAATAATATTATAGTTGATATTTATATCATTAGAAATTTCCTCTCAGTGTATGAAATATATTTATTCATTTTTATGAATGTTTGAGGGAAAAGTCAATGGCTCTTTACGGTCTAGGATCGACCTACTTCATTGAGGAATATATGATGGTGGTACATTTACTGGGATTGTGGGAAAATCCCTGATGGAATCAGAGGTTTTTTTTCCCCCTCCGAAGTATTTGATTTATGTCATTCCACAATGTGGTGAGCTACTCATCATAAAGTGGATTATTCAAATAAAAAGCATCAAGTATCTACTTGAAGAGCAATCCTTGACTCTTCCTCCATTGTCGCCATTGCTGTTCCCACGAATCGAGAAAAAAAAACGATCCGTCCCATTCAAAACTGGCTATTCTATTTAAATATTATCGAAAAATAATTTATTTTGATAAAGTTTATTTATCTAGTTAGCAGAAATAAATATTAAGTGAATGATAAATTAATTTCGAAAAAAAAAATCTTTACCGCCTTTTGAAAATAGATCCGACAGGGTATACTTTCGCAATCCATTAAAAAAAATTTAAAAATAATTTATATTTTGGGCGAAATAAATTATTTAAAATAATTCTAAAATATATTTCAAACATAAAATAAAATAAAACCTCAGGATAATGACATTAATTTGAATGAAAAAATATTATTTAGTAGCCGCCGGTAGAAAATAGATTGACGCGGAGTGTAGGGCGCCATTACGCGTTTGAAAATAGCGTCGAGTGCGCACTTGATTTTCAATTGTCCACTCGAGTTGAATAGCACTGTAACAGGAGAGGGCGGCGCCGAGGGAATATTTTTTATAATAGGCGAAATATTTCCGATTGTTAGAAGATATTCCACAGTTTTTGTCGCATCACAATTCAATAAATGGAAAGTAAGGGGCCAAGGGAACAAGAAGCGCCGCGCGGAAAATGATGGAATTCAAGCAATGCCGTAAATAAACAATTCACATTCACACAGGGGCAAAATATTTCATTTTCACACAATGAACATTCTCGACCGAGAACTTTTTCATTACAACAGCGACACCCTCGAAGAAATCAAAGCTATTTTGAGCGAGTTGAAATCCGAGTTATCGGAGAAACACCCGACAACCGAAACTCATCAACAGTTCTCGAAGTAAGTAAGCAAAATACAAGTCTTACAGCCATGTTTAATTAGATTTGTAATTATTGCAGGGACGAGGCTATCGAGCGGATAGAAAACTGCGTCCTGAGTTTTGTCGAAGACCTCTGCGGGACGAACTGCGTTCAGCTGCGGGATCAGAGACCGCCCGACTCCAACAACGGTGCGGGTCGAGTCGTCAAACTTCGGGAAAGAAAATGCGCCCTCTTACTACATCTGCTGAGCATTGCTTACCGACTCTTGAAGACCAACACCACCTCGACAAAAAGGTAACTCCAGGAAATAAATAAAAATAATCATAGCTGTAATATCTGGAAAATGTTCGAAAGGGACATTTATTACGAAGACGTTTCCCTTTGGCGCCAGCAGTCGGCGCTGGATGTGGCTGTGACTGAGTTGACCCGGTTGGTGGGTGTCCCGCGTCACTTGATTAACATCAGGGCGACTTCCAAGGGGCTCATCGCCGGCTCCCTGACTTTCCTCGACGCTCAGAGGCAATTAATTGATTGCAACGTGCCTAATGGTAAATAAGCTGCTGACAAAACCCTCCCCCTAAATGGCGGGCCCCCACTATTCACCAGAACTTAATTAGTTAATTTCATTACTGAAACACCCGTAAACTAAATAATATTATTGTATTAATTGGTTGATTATTGGAAAAATTCGGTGAATTTTCTATTTTGATTAGGTTTCACAGGCTTTAGGTCATTAATTAATTGAATTAATTAGATAAATTTATTAGAAGGTGTCTAATAGTAACAGGTTGGCGCCAGCCTTCCCAGAAAGAAACCAAACTTGACAAATTAATGCAGCTACTTCATTCAGGACTTGATTAGCTGGGGAACCCAACACCTGAATTCATTACTACTGTATCGTAGAATATATCCATGGAATAGGATACATTATATGTTATTATAATAGATAATTCAGATATTTGTATACATTTCAATATACGAGGGAGTTGCAACCCCCTCGGAGGCTTTTAGCCAACCAAGACTCGTCCCGAGTGCTAATTAAAGCAGCAGCCCCTGTCAAACGCTGAATTCATTTGAAAGAATAATTCAAACCAACCGTTCCCCTTTGAATTTATCTCGAAACTAACTCGGTTATTGTTATAAAGTATTAGAGCTCTCCGTTAGGACTTGATGGTTCAAGAGGGATTTAGTTTGATTACGACGTGCGCAGTCGGTGGTGAGCTGCCAAGTCTTTTCTTATGAGGGAATCACGCTTGTGTGTGTTAGTTCATTTGAATCTGGACAGAGACATTTAGAACATTGACTAGGGTTTGAAGTTATATGAAACGAATGAATGCGACCTCCCTGTGGGTAGTAAATTTTTATTACAGGCCGCTAGAAGCCGCTTGGAATGATAGGAGAGGCTGTTAACACCTGCTGGTTGTTTTATGGTCAAGTCCAGCAGAACTGACTAAACAAATAACACCTTTGTATAAATACAGGAGTGCTGATTCCATCGGTAATTGAGCAAGTTAGCGAGTTAAGGTCCGAGGCGCGTTGCATTCTGGTCGTGGAGAAAGACGCCACTTTCCAAAAACTTCTTGACGACAACGTGCAGAGTTTCGTTGGACCCTGTATCTTAATTACGGTATAACAAACTTTCAGACCCACTTTTTGTGCTTTTTCTTTTGGCCCTTTTTTCTGTATCTTGCTGGGCTCTGGGTGTAATTGAATAGCCCATGGCTGACGCTTTTAGCCTCTCTCTACTATGGACACTGATGAAAAAATAGTAGACGAGAGTGAAAAAAGAGAAGGAGACAAACAAACCGCTGATGCTGTAATAAGATACTCAGCACAGTATAAACGGGTAATGAAGAACCCGTTGCCCCATTCAGTGGTGATCGATATTTGATACAGCCAGCGGCGGAAAGCCTTACTTGTATTGCATTTGTGTATTAAGCTGTCAGTCGAGGCCACCCCACACCATAACAATGCCTTCATTGCGTGTGGTAATTAACCAACATTTTTCTATTATCATATTTTTTTTCTCTTGTTCCCCGGTTTTGATAAAAGGGGAAAGGTTACCCTGACGTGGCAACCCGTCGAATGCTTTGCCTCCTCTGGGAAAAACTGAAAATCCCACCGTTGGCACTTGTAGACGCTGATCCTCACGGAGTATCCATCATGGCGGTCTATCGCTTCGGGAGTCAGGTGCTTTCCCTAACACAATTTTTTTATTCTAAGTTGAACAGAATATTTTATATTCCTGTGTGATCGACGAAAAGGGATTGGACGATGTCGAGAAACTGGCCGTACCACAGCTGCGCTGGTTGGGCATACATCCAACGGATATCAGCAACTTAAGATTGCCGGAGACGGTGAAACTTGGCCTCACTTCCAGAGATTTATCCCTGCTTAATTCACTGACAAAACGAAACTTTATTAGCCACTCTCCTGCATTGAAAGACCAAGTAATTTTATTAACTCAGTTAACCAGAGCCTTTGCGGTATAACAACTTTAAGTTTATCTGATTACGCTAGTTTTTTTTTCTTTTCTGGTGATTATTTTGTTTCTTTGATCTTTTGCAGCTGGAGAAACTGAGAGAGGAAAACTGCAAAGTGGAAATACAGAGCTTAACCAAATTATCAGCTCATTACCTGACAAGAACTTATCTACCGAGCAAAATCCGGACTCGAGCTTTCCTTTGAACTTTGTGTCCATACCCTTTTTTCTGCTGTCTCCTGTTTCGTTACTTGTTTTGTCCTCATGTTTTATGGTCATTGATGCCGCCCCAGTCAAGGAAGACAAAACTCAAGTTCATTTTTTCTCATAAGCGGTCGCCTTCATGTTTAACCTGGTCTTCCTGTGAAGAAAAAATCTTATTTTCGTCACCCAGTGCAGCGCTTTGGCTGAGCGACTTATTGATTCGTAGCCGAGCGCATCAACCTTTCTTGGCAATTTTTCTTGCCGTACTTCCAGCGCGTCAACTTTTTCATCAGAACCCCTTTTCGGACAACACAGAAGTGATTATCCGAATAAAAGATGCTATTAAGTTTCCATTGTAGCATACACCGCAATCGTCTGTATATTCGCACGATTATTCCGCGACGACGAAACGCTTTCTGGCTAAGAAGAAGCCTTTCTGTGTGCTCGATACTTTTTTACAACTTCGTCCAATTGTCTCCCGCAGAGCGATTCCCCTGGAGGTTTTCAGACCAGAAAAAAAATATCGCCTGTTACATAAGCTATCTATATTACCCGTGCACTTTCGAAGCGAAAAGATCCAGAAGCTGGAAACCTTCATCTGGATATCGACGAAAAGTTTGCCAGTTCTCGTAAATTCCAATGGAGGAATCAGATGTCTTGACGCAAGGCTCAGTGGATGGAAGATTCTCGAAATCTCTGAAGAGACCTTGAAGGTGAGACCGAATAAAGGGAGATGGAACGCTGTCACCGGACTCCTTTTGAGCAATCCAACACTATGTGAAGACCTAAAGAACTTAAGAGAGCATTGGAGATAGACTGAAATCTTGTTAAGGAAGCAAAACAAGAGATTGTTGAAAGTATCGAGCCCCTCGACTCTTGCTGAAGCCTTCGACCCGGGGCATCGTTTATGAATGCGAAACGAGGCAACTGCAGACAATGGATGGCAGTGCTAAGACAAAGTAAAAAAGAGGCAAAGGAAAAAGATCCTTTATCCTTTTTTTCCCTGTCATCAGATACTGCATACGAGAGCATGTGAAAAGCGCGGTGCCGTGTAGACACTCAAGATATTGCGCAGGCGCCTTGGACAAAGAGTATCCTGGCCCCCGTTGATGCTTTCAACTATAGTTATCCACGAGAAGGAGACGAGTTTGGCAGTCTGCTGTGCTAACAAGTGGTCAATCGATTCCTGCACACCCCATCTACCATAAAGCTCAAAGCCACGGACAGACGTTAATCTTGCCTCGTATCTCGTTATCCTAACCATCAGAACGTCAAGTGTTGGTTCAGTGACATAACCATGAACGAAACTGTGGTCCAAATAGCACCGCATCATCACCAATACAGACTAGCTCATCACTGCTTATGGGACGCCTGTAGAGCTTTTTTCTTAGGATTTATCCTGCTCAGCGCTGGCACAGTTATCGCATTTTTCGGTAAATTAACTTCGCTCATAAAAACAGACCCACCCAGTTTGTTTATTGCAGGCCTTAAATCCCCTCTGGACATGTACCTACACATGAGACACACATACTAAAAATGCAGTGATACCGAAAGGCTTACTGAATACCCAACGAAAAGACAAAATAGTAAATACAGGGATCACTCAGTCGGGGAATTAGCACTTCGATCAGTAATTGCTAGTGCTGGATTAAGAGCTGGACATGTCTGCTAACGTGCTATACCCAATCGTACCTGACCCTAGTAGCCAGATATAAGGCTACTTAATCGTGTGAGAAGCTTGGTGTCTTTGTGAACTTCTTTTTTATTGTACGGTAGCCGTGCTGTCGTTAAAGTTCTGGGCAAAAAAGCTGTCGGCCATGTATCAGCCATTGTTAAAAAAACGAGTGGAAAGCAAATTTTTGTAAGTCCCTGTTGTTCGTACTCTCAGATTGTCAAGATTCTCGGAGCTGTGAACCCGTTGCATAAAAATAGCCGCTTCCACTTAGGAAAGATCCTTGGCTGAGGCAACAAACAAAAGTTGACGATGCAAATATTTTGACGAAACTTCCCTCGGCGACCGACCCCAAATAAACTTTTTTCATCCCCTTTCCATTGTTTCGCATGGGGGCGTATTTGGTCGCGTGACAAACTGATGATGTCTTTTTGGCAGGATTTTATTCGCAATTCGCATCGATCGAGACATCCACAACGCCAGGTCCCCTGAACACTACATTGGTTGCAGCCACGCACATCGCATCACCTCCCAGCACCGTCAAGGCTTCCTACATAGGACCTGTGCTCATAGGCATAGGAGGTAAGTTATCACCAAGCTATCCGAATCCGATTCGTGTAATGGCGTACGCTGTATCATCATACAGTTCGTCTGCTTTCCTTGATATTGGTCAGAGACCTTTGGGGAATCGCGGAGAGTTTTTTGATGTGAGGGAATTCCGCTCAAGTGTCGGTTACGATGTTCTTGTGACGTCATGGCGTGTTATTGATGATCATAAAGCCGCCATTTGTTTGTTTTTGTGCTCCTTTATAACCAAGTGCGATTTATTTATTTAGTTTTATACCGTAAGTTTACATATTTGGGCTTTCGTGACGATAATAACTCGGAAAAACGACTCGGTGTTTCGTTCAAGGGCTTCTTTTATGGGCAAAATTACAGTTTGTGTAAAAAACATTCAGTTTGTGGAGTCGATGAGCGAACTTTCGACAAAACATCAAACAAACAACTTTTCTGATACTGTACGTGAATTAGGGAGGATAAATATTTGACTAGGGGTTCTATGGGTCCCCTTAACTTGGTTGAATGCTGAATAATTTCTCTTTTGTTTAAGATTAACGAACACAAAAGGTTATCGATTGGATCTGCCAGCTCTGCTTGCTCAACTTCCGAGTTGCGCTGTCATTTTCCCTTTTTATTGCTTCCCATTTCTTCTCCTTTCCGCCATTCCACTTTGATTTATCGCTTACTCAATGCCTTGAATTCCACAAACTTTACTCCACAAACCGATAATTTATAACGCAATTCGCAGTGTAACGGCTGATAAGACGGCGATAACGCAACCCTAGCAAAGACATTAATACTACAACACTTCTGTAAGAACCTGTATTGTTATCTAGAACCTAACACTGGATCATCATTTAGTGTATACATCTTAGCTTTATAATAAGTTAAACTTTTTCGTGTATTTTACTGCGCTTAACTGTTTTTCGCGCATCGGAAACGCACAGGACCGTAATCATCAAGGTCGCGTGCCACGACGTCCTGCGAAAAAAATAAGCCAAATAATAAAATACAAAATATTAAAATAATGGTCAATTCCCTTTGATTCAGATTGCCATATAAATTATCGACCTTGACGTTTATACACTAAACAAAATGAAGAAGTAGTTTCTTCTTGTACCGCTAGATGGCGTTATTGACTTGGCGCCAAAGTCAGAAACGTCAAATTTAATTTGAAAAAAAAGTTTTGCTGGCTAGATTTCTTTCTGGATCTTAAGGTTTGTTTTCTCTCCATTTACAGGTTTTATATTAGTGGCTGTGGGTGTCATCACTTTGGAGACCCGGGACATCTCGACCAAAATCGTCCCGATCAACATTCCACGATGTCCTCGGAGAACCCGAAAACTGACAGCGCAGACCCTGGTCAACATGTTTCAGACTCCCGGCATGAGACTGGTTCGTCTGATGGCGTTGAAAGCAGCACGGATGCGAAGCGTTTCCACACAGACGAGAAGTTGCGTCTTCGCCATATCCCGATCCCGAGGTCTCTCGACTCCCCGAGATCCACGACGGGATTCAAGAGCAGCTTCAAACGACGCAGAGTCAAATGTATGAAAGCTCGTTATAGATTAGCCATTTCTTGTCCCGAATTGCAATGTCTTACCGGCTGAAAAGCTATAAATGAGACAGTCACCTCTTTATTTTATGTGTTTATAGAAAATTAACGTATATCAGAGACGGCGTGTAAAAAGCTAGCGTGTTACAACACTTGAATGTGATTGTAGAAACTAAAAATAAACTTGGGAAAGAACTTGTTTCAATTTATAAACAAAAAGTACATTTCTTTAGAGCGGTGAAAAAAATATATATATAAATTCTGGAATATTGTTTTGTCCAGAGATATGAGACTGAAATAACCTGGAACCATTGCTGGAACTTGTCTCTTTGGGGGCTGTTTATGTAAATCGAGTGGTCCCTGGACACTTCTGTGTTTCAAGTTCTTACTTCTGGTCCCCAAACTTGTCGTGTAAACAACCTATAGTAGTACCCAGCAGAAAATTAAGGATAGTTTCAGGACCCTGGAAATATCCTAAAAAGGACATCTTCAGGATGCCAATCAGGACTCTGAATGCAGTGAAATTGGCCCACTTGCGGGGTGTTCAGGACCCTAACATTGAATTGCCTGAATAATACATGTTCAGGGTACTTAACAGCGTCCTGAAAAAACGCTTTTCAGAATACTTAATGGTGCCCTCAATAATCAAGATTCACTATTCTCAGCATATGTTACACATCCACGATCGGACGTGGTTCAGGATATTCAGGATATGCTACGGATATCGTTCAGGATGTAGTCGACATCCTTAATTTTCCGCTGGCTAGTTTCACGATTACTAGGTTCTACTATTGGCTAAAAGTAGTCCTCGACACAACGTAGATAGCACAATGATAACACTAGATAACACTGTACGAATATTAATAGATTCACGAACCCCCTGATACAATGGGTTATTGAGTAGCTAAATGAACTGTCATAGATTCTGCGTGGAAACTATAAGCGACTAACTTTGCTAGTTGCTTTGTGATCTTCGACTAAAGGGCATCCTGCTAACTAAAAAACTACTTGAAAACTAACTGCTAACTAGTAAACTTTTGAGTTAGTAAGTAAGACAGCTACTTAAAACTATAAAACTAGGCAGAATACAACTTAGTAGTAGCAAAGATTAGTGGTGTATTGATCCGCTAGCTTGTGAATTTGCTTGTTTTATCATCATACACCCAAGTTGTGTGTATCTTCATGTGTTTCGGAGATTTAGCTTCAGGCTTGTTTCATTTAGCAAAAACAAACACAGTTCCATATAATACACGTAATACACGATTCGCTTTGAAATCAATACCTTAAGCAGTAAGTTATCTCTTAAATAATAATAGTGTATATTAGACTGTTTGTCTTGAGCAGCCTAAAAATTACGAAAATTGAAACTGCGAAATATTTCTTTTGTATGCAAATACAGCAGGTATTCATTTTTAGAGCAGAGTAATTAAGGTAGGATACCAATTTGTTTCTGCTTCAGGACTAAATAAATAAAAGAGTTTTTGTAAGATACATTTTTGCGTGGCAGTTCGGCCTCGAGTGAATTAAAATGCAAATTTTATTAGCTTTCGCTTGGCGACCTTACACCGTGTGGCATTAAAGTTTTACTCTGTATACAGCGTATTATTCATTTGATATACGACGTCGATGCTGTTCAAGCAGCTTGTTCAAACTCTATGTAATTTATTGATGATTTTTAATCGATTTTAAGGTTATTGCAAATTAAAATTCAGCAATAAATAAGTGAGATAGTTCGCAAAATCACCGCTAGATGGTGGCAGTACAAATCAAAATATTTACTCCCTTTTCATGATATGTTTGGCTTCTTCTGTCAAATTCCTGGTAATTCATTGAAGTAAATCTTAATTTAGGGTTGATTTGAAGTAATGAAATTATATTTATTTTAGGTAATTATTTTGCGTAATGTCAGCGAGTGCCGACTTTCTTGCGGAGAACAATCTCTGCGGGCAGAGCGTCCTTCGTCTCGTCTCAAGAGGCAATGCAATAATCGCGGAGATTCTGAGATTAAAAGACTTTATACCGAAAGTTTTTGCGTAAGATAGAAAAATTCCGTTATTAAAACATCAATTAATCATTAATTTTTCATTAGAAATGAACAGAACAAATATAACGAGATCATAATTGATTTCCGCTACTTTAACGAACAAGACGCCTTTAATGGAAAGATTAATGGGAGTAGCGTAAGTTTACTTTCATACCTTAAAAGAATCAAGTAAATAAATTGCACATTTTAAATTAACAGATGTTGCAAGATCTGGACGAGGAGCTTCGAGAAAACTATCTTGAGATTTTAACCAGATTCTACTTAGCGTTCGAGAGCGTTCACAAATACATTACCGATTTGAATCAGTTCCTCCACGATCTTGAGGAAGGTTTTTACATCCAGCAGAGCCTGGAAACTGTGATTCTGGACGATGAAGGCAAACAGCTACTGGTAATGTACCAAACAAATACTATCGAAATAAAAAATAATGAATTATTAAATTGTATTTGTAGTGCGAAGCTCTGTACCTCTACGGAGTTATGCTTATCATGGTCGACCTGTACATCGAAGGCCCAGTGCGGGAAAAGATTCTTGTTGCGTATTATCGTTACTCGGCTCAGCGTGCGCATTCCGACAGCAAACTTGACGAAGTGTGTCATCTCCTACGATCGACGGGTTACTTAAAAACACAGCCCAGCAAACGGCCGTCAAACTATCCTGAAGACTACTTTCGGTATTTTCTGTTACGCTTAAATTTCTGATATCCTTTTATTGATTCGTGCGTTTGGTTTGTAGGCGCGTAAAAGTAAACGCAGACTTTGTGGAAATGGTTATCGGCAGACTGCGCTCAGACGATTTGTATCACCAGATAGCAGCACAGCCTCTGCCCGAACATCGGAGTACTGCGTTGGCTCAGCAAGCCGCAATGCTGGTCGTCTGTCTCAGTTTCGCGCCTGATATTCTGCACAACCAGACAGCGAAAATGCGAGAAATCGTCGACAAGTTCTTTCCCGATAACTGGGTAAGTAGCCGTAGTGTACCTTTGAGTTCTAAAAGTAGAAACAAGGAAAAAATTAATCCATGAAACCAAGCAAAATTAGATAAAAATCTATCTATAGTCTTTTTATGTTTTATTATTATTGAAATTATTATCAAATTATGTATTACTCAGGGCCGCACAGAGGGTGGGGCAACTGGTAAATTTCTCCCCGGGCCATAGGGTCGAGGGGCCTCACATGGGACTAAAAGTCAGAAAAACTTGTGGGCTTAAGAACGAAAAACGAATGAAGAGAGAAAGAGAGAGAATGTAAGAAGGAGAATGATAGTTCGCAAAAATCCCCGGTATCCGTTGGATCTGCCGAAAGATCCTGCAGCAAACTTACACTCGGCAAAAATCATTGCGTTCAACTTTGGGGTAAGAGCGCCTCAATGATTTATTGGTTCTTTCTACGGCCGGATTAACCTTCTCGAGGGCCCTGGTCTTATCCTTATGCTTCGCCATATTCTTCAAACTTATTCATCCATTGAAATATACGCACTTATCTCGAAATACGTTGGAACACTGGCATGGAGGAGCCTAGATGAGCCGCTTACTATAAAAACATGTTGAGACTTGCTAGAGAATACTGGAGGATAAAATTATTAATGTTGTTGCTAGATCTCTTCTAGTACTGATGCTGCCTAGGAGTGACGATAAACTACAACCAAATAGGGAACAAGACAAGGTGATTGGGCTAACGATAAAAACAACGACTACAAATAAATGCCATGTCACAAAATGATTTTCCAAGTGAAAACACTGCGTTGATTAGGATCAACTAAGACCCTGAACAGACTTTGGCGGAACAAACATCCAAGACCCCAGTAATTTTGTAGGATTAGAGTGAATTCATTCTGTACTTATACTTAGTCGTAAATGCCATTTATAGAATTGACACAGTTACAACGGATATATACATGTGGAGAATCTTTTCATTTGAAATAGATGCAACTTTTCTAGTTCCAGAGTTTATAAAATCATTGATGATGCTCATCAAAGAAAGATCATTTAAAGTAGTTTTTAATAAGGACGATAATCGCTTTTCATTCTGGATGAGTTTAGCTTGGAAATGTTCTTTCACCCCAGCCAATGAGACCATCAGCAATAAGTAAATTCCAAACGCAATTTCAACATTAGGGCAGATACTAGACAGTTCTCCTTCGAAAGGAAGAGAGTAGATATTCACAGGAGTACCCAGAGTGGAGGGGAAATCGCTCCGACCCGGGTACTGCAGCTTTGTACAGCCCATAGTGCGAATAACGACCAAATATGTTATCCTTCGTGCGAAATAGCCCATACAGTTCTGGAAGAGTTTTGGAACAAGTTCGAATGTAACTGAGGAACCTTTTTTGAAAATAGGCGCGAGCAACGTTTATGTGCACCTTGGACGGGGGTCAAAGTGGGGCATAAGATCTAGGGCGCCCTCTCTAGTTTCGGGATGTTCCAAAATCCATGTGGTCAAGGGTCGGCTTTAAATTCTAAAAATTCCATTTGAAAATTCTACGTTCTGTTAATTTAATATTCATTATAGCGATATATTCCTTATTTTCAGTTTTTTTATTTTTATTTTTTGATGTCAGTAATTTTCGCGTGGCGGAAAGTCATATAACTTTTAAGTCGTTTGGTAGCCTTAGAGCCTCCTTAAATTCAGGCACCATCGGCCGTAGCCCTGAAAGACCATACGTTAATCCGCTACTGGTTTTTCACATCGAGAAAGACTTGACGAAGGATATTTCATAAGATGATATCATTCACCGCTTTGCAACAGATAAAGGCAAGGAAAAAGTACTTGATGACTTAATGTACAGCCGTGTTTAAAAAAAAGGTACCCCCTTTCAATGGAAACTGCCTTTAATGGGGGTACCTTTTTTAAAGACGGCTCTAATATTGCCGTAAAGAATAAACAGATGAAATCTGTCAACGATATGTGTTTCGATAGTGAAGATACTTGCTGAATACATACAATTTAGTTTTGCACTAAATTCGAATTTTTGTGATGGCGTGAGAGGGAGAGGGGCCTCATATACCATAAACTACCCGGACCTCAGCTGAGCTCTGTGCGGCCCTGATATTACTATTATTACTCTTGAAAATTATTATCATCACTATTGTAAAAAAAAAAAATTATTAAATTTTATTATTACTATTTATTTCGTATATTATACAATATATAATTTAACCTAAATATAATCTATATATTGCCGTTGATAGGTCGTAACGATATACATGGGACTAGTCGTTAATCTAGTCGAAGCATGGGAGCCGTACAAAGCAGCACGTTTGGCGTTAAGCAACACTATCCAGAACTCTAATGTGAAGGAATGCAGTCTGAAGCAGAAATCCTTACTCGAGGTAAAACCTGAAATTAAGTTATATATTTTTTAAATCAGATATTCAAGTTGCTACTTTTGTTTCTGCAGAAACTCGTTCCCGAATCGAAGAACCTGCTGAAAGAAGGCGTTTTGACTGAGGATTTTCTGCTGGACAATATGCAGAAAGTGATGAATCTGGTCCGACAGTCTAACGTTACTCTCCGCTGGATGCTGCTGCACACCAATGCTCTAACTCCAGGTATAATTCTGTTATGAAGGAATGAGTGAATGAAGGACGGATTCGGATGATGACTATTTATTTGAGAAGCTTTGAAGGTATTCTTACTTGAAGGGAACTGAATCAGAACTAACTAACAGTGCTTCGACTTTCAGTTTTCCCTTTTCCCTTAAAGAGGACTCTATTTTTCTTTGTTCTCCCCTTAGTGCCAAATTACACAGCTGTACTTTAAAGTTTCCCTTCTGCCTCCATTTTCCGTCTTCCCTTTTTTCCCCTTTTTCCTCCCTTCGTGCTTTAGTATAAAGCTGTACTTCTAAATTTCTACTTTCCCTCCATTTTCCCTCTTCCCTTAATTTTCCCTTTGGAGACCCCATTTTGGCTTTTTCAGGGAATTTCCCTCAAAAGTGGAAGCACTGCTAGCTCAAGATGGAACAATGAGCACTTACATAGGTAAACTGAAGGTCAATGAGAGATGAAGGTAATACAGGGACATCTAGAGAAAAGGAATTAACAATCATTAAAGACTATTATTTACATGGTATATAACAAATTCATTATTTATAAAATTTAATTGAAATTGAATATCTTGGTTAGCTCTATGCTTTTATTTATTAATAATTTCAGGTGCGGAATCGATGAAGAGGTGTCGTCAGCTTCGGGACCAAGTCCTGCAGGACTGCAAGTTTTCCCCGCTGCTGGTTTTCCAGCTTTTGCTTTACACTGCGGAGATTGAACTGCAGGTTCGGGAAATGTACCGACACCTCCTCGGCGAGAAGAAGAGCACGTGGCAGAAATGCAAGCAGGAATGCGTTGAACGCTTGATCGAACTGGCCGACGTCTTCAGCGGGACCAAACCTCTCACTCGAGTTGAAAGAAATGGTATTTTGATTAATTCAGTTGCTAATTGAGATATTTTATTAAAAAAGCAATTTAAATTTTTATAAATTGGTATATTTGAACTAAAATAACTTGAAATGTTATTTTATTGTTATTTTTGCTCTATGATTTATGCAGAGAATTTACAAAGTTGGTTGCGAGAAATATCGCAACAGATCGAAGCTCTCAGTTACGAGGACGGGACAGCGTCGGGCAGAAAAATGGTCCAACTCATTCAAGCCCTAGAAGAGGTTCAAGGTAATCTTAATTAAAAATAAAAATAGTAATTAATTCAATTAATTTTTAATATACATTAAATTCGTGTATTTTTTTCCCTGCAGAATTTCATCAGCTGGAGACGCAGTTGCAGATCAAGCAGTTCCTTACCGAGACCCGTCGTTTGCTGCACCACATGATTCGCATTGCCAATATTCGCGAGGATTTCCTTATTACTTTGCAGATTGTGTCGGATCTGAGCTACGCTTGGCTTATCATCGAGTCCTATACCCAGCACATGCAGGACGCCATTCAAAAGGACCCAACCCTTGTTGAACGCTTGCGAGCAACATTTCTCAAGGTTTACTCTTTTTAGAAATTTTTGTATAAATATTACTTTGTAAATAATTATATAAATTTATTTTATTTTTATGTGTATTAAATTCAATAATAATCCCAATTTTAGTATTATTTATAATTATTTAACTAAATCTAGTTTTGTAACTTCATTAATATCATTTCTGATTATCTAGCATTATTATTGTTATTATTATTATTATTAATATTATTAATTATTATTATTGTTTTTATAATTCTTGTGATTATTAAAGTTATAATTATTATTATTGCAGTTGTCTTCTGCACTTGATTTGCCTTTACTGCGTATCAACCAAGCGAGAAGTGCCGATTTGGTGTCGGTCTCGCAGTACTACTCGACAGAGCTGGTATCGTACATCCGACACGTTCTTCACGTTATCCCGCACTCCATGTTCGGACTCCTCGAGCAAATCGTCAAAATCCAAACTGACCTGTTAAAGGTAATGGAAATAGTAATTGAAATAGACTGAAAAAGAATGTAATTAATAATAATACTACGATTTATACATAATAAAGAACTGTTTAACACAAAGATTTATTGTTGAATTTTAATAAATATATTGCTTTGGATATTTTACTTTATTATAAATCTAAAATTCTGATTTTAAACAAGGAAATTCCAACGAGGCTCGACAAGGATAAACTTCGGGAGCACGCCCAGCTCGAACAGCGGTTTCAGGTATTCGGTTTTTGTGAAGTAATTATATCACGTAATTTTTAAATACTATTAATTTTAGAGTAATTCCTTTTACAGTTGAAGTAATACAGTTAATGTAATTTAATATAATTATCAGTATAACAAATAGTGATATACTTAAATTTGTTTCTTTGATAGTTAATCAGTATCTAATGATAATATTAACTATCAAAGATCTTTGATTGTAATATTTCGTATTTAATATTCACAAATAAATATGCAGTTTTCAAAATCTAGGTTGCCAAATTAACGGAATCCGTGTCCACGTTGACTTCTGGGATCCTGGCCATGAAAACTACGTTGGTCGGAATCGTTCGTCTGGATCCCAAGCTGCTCCTGGAAGACGGGATCCGACGTGAGTTGGTCCAGAGAGTCGCCCTAGCACTTCACACTGGTCTTCAGTTCCAGAACAAAGCCAAAAAACAGCGACTTACCTAAAAAACTACAAAATCTAGGTCTGGAATAACGTTACGATTAACTATCATATATCATTATTATTATTATAATTAATATATATTACTACTGCTACTACTGCTACTACTACTACTTATGACTACAATGACTACTGCTACGACTAGTTCTCCTATAACTACTACTACTGGTACTACTCAACTGCTCCTACGACTGCTACTACCACTATGACTACTATGACCACTGCTACGACTATTACTACTACTACTTCTACTACTACGACTAGTGCTCCTACAACTACTACTACCACTTCTACTGCTGCTACTCTTACTACTATTACTTCTACTTCTACTACTACTACTTCATCTCCTTGTCCTCCTCGTCCTACCAATACTACTATTATTTATTATTATCATCGTCATATTACAGGTGATACCATGGAAGGTTTCCGAAAGTCGTTCGAGTACATCCAGGACTACGTTCGCATTCAGGGGCTCCGTATGTTCCAGGAAGAAACAGCCCGCGTCATAGGTTACAACGTCGAGCAGGAATGCAACACATTCCAGCGAAACCAGGTCCAGGATTGGCAGAGCAGCTTCCAATCAAAATCAGTGCCCATTCCGCAATTCCCGCCAACCGATACCCAATCGGCTACGTTCATTGGTCGACTGGCCCGCGAAATCATCCGCATCACTGACCCCAAAAACACGGTATTCGTCGAACAGAACAGCACGTGGTACGACTCGCGCTACCAGGTCGTCTTGGCCACGCCTACCTTGTTATCGCATCTGAAGGTGGCGCTGGTACCTGCGGACTGGTCGGACTAGACACGCTGTTCGCCTATATGATTGCCTCGCAGATTCAGGTGATGATCACCACGCTCCAGAAGGACGTTTTCAAAGATCAGAATGCCTTGGAATCATTGGCTGCGTTTGCTCACGTGACTAGTCCTCCATCAACTGTGTTAGGTGTGCACATTATTATTATTATTATTATTTATTATTATTTATTATTATTGAGATAGCATATGCATTACATCATATATGTATATATATTTGTAAGTATAATACTTGAATTATTCTATTAATTTTGCCATAACTCAGTTATGGGTATACACAATTACTTATTAAAATGTTATTCAATAAGACTAATATAATTAAGAAAGCAAAATGTATATATATATATATATATATATACGTACTGTAATTCATTTATTATATTAATCTTATTGCATACGTATTTAAATTGCATTCACGTTTCTGTCAATGTCTTACTGTTTATATTTGCGGAATTGGATAGGTCAGCCAGTGAAAACGTACGGGACCTACGTGAGCCGTTTCCAGAAATCCTGGTCTGGTGTCTTGGATTGCTGCTTGAGGGTGGGTCAGTTGCAGCTGCTGCGACAGTCTTGCGCTTTCCAGCTGCGTCTTGCGTCAACCTTCGAGTCGTCGCTTCTCAGCTCCGCACTTGCGACTCTGAACAAGTAAATCTGAATTGAATTCGGTATTGATAATATCTAAATTTATTGTCAAAATTATTTGCAAATTAAGTGTTATCGTAATGTATTATTGTTTATTAATTAATAACTAACTAAAACAGAATAGCATGAACTAAAATAAAAGTAAATACTAAGGATTTGACGGTCTCAAACATTTTGTAAATATCCAATAATGATGTAATTATTTGAAACACAAATTAATAGAAAGGATGTATTTAATCTTGAAATTTTATAAATAATAATAATAAATATTGATTATTATATAAACATTTAATGATAATCTTATTAATACCCTAGATTTTCCAAATAGTTAACAAGCACGTAATTAATAGTTAATAATAATATTTTAATATTTTCTGTTCTATATGCAGGTCTCTGCTGAACGATTTGGTTCATCGGGAAAGCATTCCCGATACTGCGTTACTACCTGAGGTATCGCAGTACCTCCAGTGGGCCGGGCTCCACGAACCACTGAAAAAGATGTACACCTCCACGCAAAATGCCGATTTGCCGTATTTTTCGCAGTTTTTCGCTCTCTTCGTCATTGGACAACTGTACAAGTTTTCCTATGCCAAAAACCTGGGTAGTAAATCCTACTATAAATATTAAACAATAATTAGTGATAGTATTATCAGTTGCTAATACGGAATTCATTATTGTAATGTAAATCTAAGCGTTGTTATTGATTTTATTTTAATATTTAAATGGTGTATATACTACTACTGGAAAAAAATGTTATTTAATCATTCTTTTTCATTTCGGTAGTGTAAACTTATTTTAATCGTTTTGTTTAATTAAAATATTAACACATTAAAAAGTTGAATTTTCTGTATAAATTTAAATAATTCATATTGATGTTTCTGTTAGCGTATGATTAATTAGTAATTTAATTTGGTGAATTAATTTCTTAGTACTATTAATTAAATTATTTAGTATTAATAAAGTAACATTTTTATTTTATAATTTGACGGTGGGATTGTAGATTGTTTAGTTGCGAAGAAACCTCAGGACAATGTTGACGGGATCCCGTTCGTTCTGGGACTGTCGACAATCTTAAGGCACGTTGGGACTACTCCGACGAAAGAGTTTGCCGCAGTTCTGGTACAGAGTGCCAAATCCTACCTTGAAAATGCTGTCAGGTAACCGTTATTAATAATAATAATTATTATTAATATTCTTTACTACCATTGCTACCACTGCTGCTGCTACTACTACTACTACTACTCCCCTCCCAATACTGCTACTACTACCACACCTTCTACTACTATTACCACTACTGTTACTGTACTTCTACTACTACCGCTTCTATTACAACTGCTACTACTTCTATTACTACTACTACTACTACTGCTACTACTACAACTACTACTACTATTATTACTACTATTGATATTTATACTCCTGCTGGTACTGCAACTATTACTGCTTCTGCTTTTATTGCTACTAATTCTCACACTACTGCCACCATTATTATTGTTGCTACTATTACTACTGTCACTGCTTTTACTACTAGTCCTACAACAACAACTACTACTGCTGCTGTTGTTACTAGTACTACTACTACTATTTTTTTTTTTTTCCTTCAGGAACGGGACAATGGAGTTACCGCATGAGACAAGCACAGTCCTTACTTTACTGGAACAGTGTCAGCGCTGGAACTTGTTCCAGGGACGCTTTCTCTATTCCCTCATGGATGAAGGTGTTTGGTCACTTTACAAGATGTCCGTGCCTTGAAAGCGATAAGTCGCAGTTTATCGTTCTTCATTTTTCAGCGAGTACGTTACAATACCAATGTTACTGAGGTATCTGCATTGCTTGTTTAGTTTGAAGTTGTATGTTGTGGGAATCAAAATAAATACTTTTGAGAGTTAAATGGATGTGAGTAAATATAATAAATTCGGGAATCGCCATTTCAGGTTAGTTCGAATAAAAATGTAAACACAAAGAAAAAAGATTATAATTCTTTTATACTGGTTGATAACACTGATAATTATATCTATAATTAATTAAATAAATAATAAAATAATAAATAATTAAAACTTTTTAATTTTTAAAATTAATATTAATATTAAGTAACAACTTATGTAAAAAATAGAAAAATAGAAACATTCTTACACGACAGAGACTTAAATAATGGCATTAGTATTTCAGTCATCTAGTAATATATTTATATGTGCTTTTTTAAAAAATATCGCACTTCGTTTATGCACGTTTCTCGTCATTTAGTTCTGTGCCAAGCCAAAATGTCGATCATATTAAAATATTATACAAGATAAGAGATAAAATACAGAACAAAAAATACGTAAGTTAAAATAACATTGTGAAACACATTCTTGAAACTAAACATTTTCGTCAAGATGAAATAGTAAACTTGAAACGTCAAATGTTTTTAGAACCATATACCGTCTAATTATGGAGTTAAGTGAGTGAGTTAATTTGCAAATCAAAATTAAAGATGATTTTTGAATTTTGTATAAGGAAACTGATAACAAGGGGCAAAAGAATGATGCGCTGGATCATCCCTTTCAAACGGCCGAAAGCCGAGTCCGGCAACTATGCCATAGCGCAAGCGAAATAAAAGCGGCGATAAGCCCTTCCTGTACTGTACCCTTTTTTTTTGAACATGACTGTACATGGCTAAGTGCGTTGCAGACCATACATCTCTTGTTTCGTCCAAGGTTACAGGAAAAGAATTTTTTTTTTTTGGAGAAGACCACATTTCCCTTTAAGTAATGACCTAACCCCTATCTATCGGCGCTGGTAATCTTAGTTCGACGCAGTTTCACCTTTTGAAGCACGTGTTTCGGGGACGGACTTTGAACGAGATCGATAGGGTTATCCACAACACTATGAGACGTTGTTATCTACGGGAAATGCAGCGAGTCTTACCTCTGTGTCCGCAACTTTGTGATCTTGACACGTGGAGCCAATGAAATTACCGATTTGCTCGTTGCTACCACGTTCAAAGCAGCTGACGCTTGCTGCTTATTACTCGGAGTACTAGCGTGCTTGATCAGGTCGCTCTTTCGACCATTGAACTTGGGTTCCGTGTTACAGAACGTAAAACTGCGAATGAGTATGTCTTGTTTTATGAAAATCGGCACTTAAACTCTCGCGAATTGTCTCAATTTGTACAGTCCACTGTACCAGATTTAATTTGGTACGGTCCGAATGACACTGCCTGGTTTTCTGAATATTTGAGTAAAGCGTCTGCATCATCGCATGAGTAGAACGCATAGCGGATGACTTTTTTTCAACCTGTCAAAAAGTTCCAATTGACCCAATCAACAATAATTGAAAGGATCGGTTTCGGGAGTTACACTAATTCAAAGCATTGGCACTAGTATTTGTTCATAGGTAATTCGTGGCCCTGATCTTTCGGGGGGAGGGGGTTAGGTTGGGAGGTTAGGCCCCGCCGCTCGGTAGGTCTGGAAGGAACGGTAGGTGGTAGGTCGGTAGGTAGGAACGTGTTAAATTAATTTGAGTAAATAACATTAAATGATAAGACTTTTTTGAAGATTTTTTAGTGCGACTTTTATTGTCGGGGCTTCAGCTGAACGATCATGGCGATCTCTTAGATGGTTATAACTTTAAAAACTTTATTACTCTTAAATCAACAATAAAAACAAACGAAAATTAACAAAACACGACCATTTGACAACCCAAGAAACTTGATAATTTGAGGTATAATAATGCAGCGGCGAACTCGAGGTGAGAAGAGAACACAGTATAGAGGTACCAGTATTGACAGGAGGCGGGACTTGCCATAAGCCTTCGTTGTCGTAGGAAATTAGCTGTCAGATCCCTTGTACTATTGCTATATCAAGCCAGGAGTTTAGGTGCAAAATTAATAATTTGGCCACATAGCGGCAAAAGTTCAAACCGATATTTTTCCAGCAAACGGTTAATGCTACGAGTTTGATCGAACACTCCTGGCTTGATACGGCAGTAGTTCAAGGGATCTGACAGCGGCGGCGCTAATTTCCTACGACAACGAAGGCTTATGGCAAGTCCCGCCTCCTGTCATTACTGGTACCTCTATACTGTGGAAGAGAACCACTGCCCAGCTCGAAGCCAGAAGTAGGAGTAATTGAATCAAGGTCAAAGGTAAGCTCTTTTAACACCTCGGATTCGCCCCTATGGATGTCGACAAACTTGAGCTTTTGCTTATGCAAAACTCAAACTAAAATTCCCGGAATCGTCCGGGACAGTTTGTTTTGCGCATATCGGCACGAAGACTTTCTGTCCCTCGGAATGTCTGGTGGAATATGCTTCCATGAAATCTTTCAAAATCAAGTTAGAGTTGCTGTAATCTATTGAATCATTAATTTGTATATCAGGGAATAATGTATCATTCATCGATTTAATTGTCTTCAAATTATCAATGTTACCATACTTCGTACTGTACCAACCATTACTAGAAACCAATGGATTATTATTATTTAATTGCTGTCATTACTGAGAAAATTTTTAAATCGCATCTGTTTACCAAAAATTAATATTATTTTTCTCCGGACACAAATGTCTCATCTTGACTGTAGGGTCCGCTGCAATTGCGAGGAGTACCGCGTGCATCACGGTAGTAGTAAGGCTAGTCTTAAGAGCGTTTAAGAACTACCCGTTCCTGAGCGAGTAATAAACTTGTGAACCGCTTCCTAGATGTTCACGTTTAGTAGACCGCTTTATTGTTTTCCATTAAATGTGTCTATTAACTCAGCTGTTGTGAGAGCATCTCGAACTTGCCTAGCTTGAGGGCCTCAATAGGAGATCAACTGTCTCTTCGGTAACAAATCCTGTTATCAAAATATCGAGTTAGAATTTCTCTTAGCAAAAAATCACAAATAAAACTACCGTCACACGCAGATTCCACTTCACTGAGCCCAATGTTACTGCCTCCTCGAACCTCTGCCTCCTTGTTAGCGCTGTTATCGTTTCCTTGAATGCGACCATTCCTGAAACGGGCAAAATTCTCAGTCATTGGAAATGACAACTACAAAGCTATTGTCCTTTCGCTGTATGTTCTTCTTTTCTCAGGTATTTTGATTTATTACTTTTGTGGGAGCCCCGCGTTTTCCCGCTTGCTGGCTGCTCGTTGTGTTTTCTCGCTGCATATTCACTTCAAGGAGAAGTTCTCTTCACTTCAAGAAGGAGTATTCTAACGATATTGTTAGAGCACTGGGTACCGTAATAAAAAAAAAAAAGATTCAGGCCTTCTAGCCATCTCAAATTTAGTTACATGATATTAATTCAACGCATCATTTAGTGCCACGATGGTTTTTTCACGAGATATCCAAACAGAGCAACAACTTAAAGGTACCCTCTTCCGGGTTCTGTTCTTCATGGAGTTATTGACTGTAGCTGTACGTAAATCTAATGATAGGTTTATAAATCGAACGGTGCTAGTAATATGCCCTATTTTAACACATTTGACCAAGTTTGAGTGAATTCAAATATTACTTAAATTTTTTTCCGTAGATTGGAAACTTCTGGTTCAGAATTTACATGGGCTTTTATGGGAGCTACTCAAAGTCAGTAGTATTCTTATAAATCGAATGATATGGGCAGAAGTTTTGATTTTAATGCAGCTGAGCACGTTTAAATGGACTCCACCAACAATTTCGTTATTTCTGCAAGTATGAAGCTTTTATTCTCCATGATTTAATGGGGGACTTGCGTTATGCCCTGTTGCTTCATCTATCACTTGATCACGTTCACATTATATAGTTGTAACAAAATACTTCCTATAAGGCGGTGATCATCGAAGTTTTGCCTATTGGCATTTATTATTTGTCCTTTTAAACAAAAAATAATCACTGCTGAGCTTGGTCCCGGGATTTGCAACGTGCACCCAAGAACCATTGGGCGAACAGTCCTTTTGCTCTTTGGCCTACGAGCTACACTGTTCATGTTATCGCAGCGCTGCCACATTCATTATTTCGCTTTACGTAAGACACATAATGGAAAACATTAGCCGCTGCTAAATTTCCTTCCTTATACAGTTCAATGGCGGTCATGCCTACAAGAATTGACAACATTAAATATTATGACAAACTTCAACCAAGTACGAAAATCACCAGCATTTAGATGATGTAACGAGCTTAAACCCAAGAACTGTATAATAATTAAGGAGGTGAAATTTGTTGCTCCTTCTGATCAGTGTCTATACTCGAAGGAATGTATGATACAGAGATCGTTGCAGTGCCATACATATGAACCGGAACGGCCATCAAACCCGGAAGAACTGACGGTATCTAATCTGAGAAAGTTTCGGCATTTTTTCCTACCTGTCGCGTTTACATAGCCGTTCTTGACGAATCCTTCTTCCAGAACTTGCTGAAGTTGCTTTTCCACGGACTGCAGACCGCTATCTGTATTGACATGGATAATAGACACATGTTCAGTGAAGTTCATACAATGAAACAACACGTTAATCTTTTATTGCCTCACACTTGGTGTATAGAGAGTAAACTCAAGAGTTACTTGCTAGATCCCACCCGCGTACGCAATTCCTTTCGAAAATTAAGCGGCCGGAATTGATGACTTCTTTGCTATAGTCTCAACGTTCAGCGAATCTAGACAAGGATGTTGAGAGACAATTAATGTCAAGCTATTGTAGTGAAATGTTTCACATCTTACATTTGTAGGCTTCCTTGAACAAGATCGGATTTTTACTATCTCCTTACGGTAAAAGTTAAGGATATTACCCGTGTTCACGAATTCACTTGGGAAGTTGAAAATCCTCCCATCTTCAATCTGTGTCGTATTCAGCAACAAGTTATTGTTTTGAAGATCATGGAGGAACATTCAACAGAGAGATTCAAAAGGCCTATTAAAGGAATTCTTTAAGTGCAGCCCTAACCATTCGTTTGATGCAAGTGGACTAAATTAGATTTCCGTTATTTGGGAGCTTTGTGACTCGCATAGAAGCTAACAGGTCG
This sequence comes from Eulimnadia texana, assembly GCA_002872375.1. NCBI lineage: Eukaryota > Metazoa > Arthropoda > Branchiopoda > Diplostraca > Limnadiidae > Eulimnadia > Eulimnadia texana. The sequence continues at coordinate 7,627,754 of NKDA01000002.1, read as the reverse complement.
TCATTAAATAGTGCAGCTTCGCCTGTAGACCTTACCTGGCTAGTTTTCTTCGCCCTATAAAGGTTTTTAGTAGTCACGTCCGTCCTTTTCTTTCGCGTAAGAATCTATTTTTGTAAAAGCAAAATTTATTTTGTCTTCCACGGTATTTTCTAATGGAGGCTTATTTTTTCCTCCTAATTATCTACTTCCGTGGAAGGTGTCGTAGGCCTCCCACTCTTCGTCCCCATCTCAAAACCGGGATAAGGACCTACAAGCCATTGACAAAAGCCAATGGAAGACAATATCTCTATTTACTCTAACGTGTTTTACAGCTAGAACACGTTAGTACCTGACTATTAATTTAGGATGCAGTTCACCCTGTGGGTTTTCCCAGTTTTGAGGGTTCTCAAGCCCTGTTATAAGCCCTTCCTCTTTAAGGGGTGAGTTCAATTCGGATGGAGGATTCCTGTCTGATATACTTCCGGTAAGTCTACGTTTTCGCGGTCTGGAGCTCGGTTACTGTGTGCTTAAGTTAAGTTATGAAGTGTTCTACCCAAGTATCCTGTGATTGTGCTTGCTGCTACAGGATTCTGTCTGTCTCTTTTGAGCCTCCATAAATTCCTGTTGTCAGAATCTTGAGCTGTGTTTGCTAGATGCTCTCCTTGACCGATTGCCCAGTTTTTCTTGACTACGTTTACATAGCTATGATACTGCTTTGTGTGATTAAGAAAAGGATTCGACTCAGTGGAAGGAAAGAAAGATCAATCTAAAAGACAAATTACCTTTGTAAGAAATATTGCTCACTGCGCTTAGGAATAGAGAGGTTACCATTTCTTCCTGCTGATCAGTGGAGTTATCTTCAGGTGTTTTTGTCGGGAGAATGTTGATTAGCCTTGAAGGATCCTTCGCTTCCTAGTTCCATCGGAACCTCCTAATACCCAACAGTGATAGTTTTTCCGGATCAAGGGCTCGGAGTGGGGTCCTATCATGCGCTGGGGTAAGTACTACTGGGAATGATCGGGATCATGTCTGTGTTCAACGTTTAGCTGCTAAACTACGCACGACCTGTTCAGGTCACTCAGAGCGAAGTCAACAATGCTATTTCCCGCTGATCCATAAAAGTGTAATTTCCCTCGAAGTCACTTTCTGTTCTTCCATTTAGAACCGCTAAGGTATATTTCTACGGCTTAAGTTAAAGAACTTTTTCCCTTTACTTTTCAATTGTTCACCTAGTGATTTGCTGACGCTTAAAGAGGAAATACATTCCACCATTCGTTATGATTTTAGATAAACCTTCCGATAAAAAATTCTTGTCAAATTCAGAACAGAGATTTCTGTGAGATCTAATACCTGTTCTCAGTGAGATCTGAAAATCATTCTCACCGAGAGCACTCACCCATTTTTGGCGAGTTCTCGCAACATTCTCGGTGAGATTTCACACCTGTTTTTCGTGAGTTGTGGTATTACTTTCTGCACATTATTGAGTATATTAACTAAATTATTACGCGAAAAATACTGAATGGTATCCTGTAGTACGCGCCTGGGAAGTATGATGCGAACTAGGGTACAGGAATCAAGAAAGAAAAGTGGTAATGATAATTGTTGTCCGTTTTTTACTCTTGGCCGAATCCCCAATCCTTGTACTCATTTACACATGATGTCGACTTCTTTGGCTTCTTTGTACTGGCTCTGTACTGCCTCTATAAGATATAAAGCGCATCTGGTGACAAATGTGCAATATTCACGGAACAATAAATGCAATATACCAACTATTCCATTGACTCTTTCCTGAAGAAGAGCTTCTTTATCTTCCTCCCCTTTAGCAGAACACGTTCGAAGTTGATCCTGAGTGAACAGCCTATGCATCAGCATGCTAACCAATTTGGTGAAATTATTAGAGCTTTCAAAGCACGATTCGATAGATCGTAGATTGAAGAACTAAGAGGATGCCAATGTTAATTGACATTAGCATCCTCTCCTCCTATTCCCGCATTAAAGTCACTGAATACGGTACAATTTATTAGTGTCAGCTGAACATAAACCAAACTGATATAATTCCTCCAGGGTTTCATAGAGTTTGGGTGTGGCATATGCTGGTAGCTCCGGAGGATTCTTTAAGGCAGTTGTACCAATTGTTTGTTTGAATCCGTGACGAATTCCTGTGAACAGGAGCCTCAGTTCCCTTAATTATATAAATTGATTGTAATACATACTCTCTTGCATAAACCGTTATCTCTTCTGATTTTCTGTCTTAAATTACTTTAATGTCTTTAATAGCGTGCAGCGGCGCAGGAAGTCTGCGTAGGCAGGGGTGGCGAAATGAAACTTCAGTTGGTAGGAGTGGCGAAAAGGCACTATTTACATGTACGCATATGCGAAAGCATTGGAAATATCCGATTATAGGGGTGGCGTTCGCCCACCCTGCCACCCCGCTCCTTGTGCCACTGATAGCGTGCAGGGAAAAAAATGTTGTTTGGAAGCCAGATTGCTGGGGGTTCAAGTAATCGAATTTCAACGAAACAGATTATATCAAGTTGACTTGCAAAAAGTTTAAACTCATGGTCAAACAATTTTCCAATTAAACCATGAATATTGCAGAAATGTATGTTAACACAAAAGGTGTCGCAGTTAAGGCCGTTTTCCTATTCTAAAGAGGGGATTATTGATACCGTTAGACCTGGCGGACGAGGCGCAGGTCTTCTGTTGGCATCAGAGTTCGTTTTGCATACTAGCTGGCGATCCTGAACTCATGGTCCTCGAGACTAAAACCGTTCTGTGGTTGGTCGGGTTAGTCGTCTTGTTGATCTGTTGGGGCGGGTTTGCATTTTGTAATAAATTGGATGAGATATTAGGGCCCTTGATTTGTACGATTTCGTTGTTTAGTACAGAGGTGACATTCCTCATGAACAGCTTGTTTAGACGCGTTATTTTATCCTCGCCGCATTCAGCTAACGGTACAGTGTTATTTGTACGTTTCTTATTTCCATAGGCAAGTCTTCTGCACTTGACAAACCTGAGCCGACTAGTTTTTTCTATTTTTCTTAGTGTATCCGCTCATCCGTCTTCGTTGCCCACTGTGAGGCGCACAGGTTTGTTGGCGTTGACTTGGCACTCTTCCAGTCTTCTAACTTGAAGCTCATCTGTCAGGCCTATGTTCTACTCATGGTCGAGTGAACTTGTACTGTCTGCATCCCCATACTGTAGAATAGATTCTTTTAATTCAGCTGATATCTACGATAGAATATTTCCCTGTTCACTTCTTCCATTATCATTTATGTTTTCAACATCAGTAACCTGTAGTTTTTTATACTTACCAGCCTGCCTGGCCTATTCTGACAGTATTTCTTTAATATTAGTTGCGATTCACTTTAGTTCCATACCCAATAGTTGCCTTATTTCATTGTCTGCTGAAATCGTTGCTTAATATTGTGTATCAACATTTTCTTCGCTATCGATATCTTTAGACGCAGTGGAAGGAAAGGATTTATAAAGATTAGATAGCGGTGGATGTGGTACCTTTGAAGATCTTCGGGGATCGCCCTCGTTTATTGGTATTTTCTCATCGTCTTTTGGGGTGATGGAGCCGGCCTTTGGTTCAATTCCGTCAATCAGATGCAGAATGCAGATAATAATTTTCAAATACTGGGTGGTCTTGAATCCTGTCGCAAACAAAAAGCGGCAAATGTTGTGAAAAGCACATGACATGTCCATGTGCATATATACCACTTAAAATAGTAAAGCTAATACTACAACTATTTATGCTACTATTACTACTACTAACGCTACCTTTAATCCTAGTGCTACTACTAATACTGTAGAGGATGACTAATTGTTTCTAATTTGATGTTGAAATTCCTCTAGATTTGTCATAGCGCTAATTGCCTTCTACGAACTTATTTCGCATACATCCGGTATCTTCAACATTTGACATTGCCCCACATTTAGTTGCGAAATCAGCGTGTATATAAGTCGAACTGAACTTAGTTAGTTGGTCATTCATCTAATAACACAACGCAGGAAACTAACTTTCTAGTTCTATCTTCCACTACAAATACTACCACTAATGCTACTATTACTATTACAGCTAATACTACTAGTAGTTGTAGTACTACTACGTCTAATCTTTCCGCTACTATACTACTGCTACTACCATCATTACTAATGCTAGTTCTATTCCTACTACTGATACTACTACTTAGTTTTACTGTAGGAAAGTATGCATGTTCCCCTGGTTGCACCGTGAAAGTTTTTGCGCATACGCGATTTAACGCGACCCTTTCTGTAGCCGTCCCACCAGGCGAATTGTGCAGTTTTGTAAGCATCACCGAGTTGGTAGTATCTTTTCTGCCGGTAACGTAACGAAAAACATCGTCTGCGAATACTAGGAGCCAAAACCTTTTGAATGGGTGATGCTGGAGAATATAGTCTACGTACATGACGAAAAGAATAGGGGGAGAGGGAAACCATGTGCGAGTCCTTTTGTCGTAGTGAAAAGCGACCCAACAGTGCCTACATAAGTGACCTGAAAATTGCGGTTCTCTAGGAAGGCTAACATCCATCGGCAATGCACGTTATTAAACCCACCCTTTATATCGAGCGATAAGCAGAGGTCACGTGTCTACGTTCGAAACTTTCTTGGATGTCACGCGTTAAGAAAGGATTGCGTCTTCCCCCGATCTGTTTTTCCGGAAGGCAAACTGTAGCGGCAGTGCCGGATCTCCCTACTGGCAGCTGTGGCGAGCCGCCATAGGCCCGCACCCCCGATAGGCCCTGAAAACGCAAGTAGTTTCTGACTAAATACGACGAGATCGTTATACACATCCGAGCTTGAATATACAGAGAGGCCCTAGTATTAGAAAACTTGGCTGGAATAAGAAAAAGAAGCTGAAGAGAAAACCATCAGGCGGGTCTCCATTCAAAATACGGTTTATGTGGGTTGAAACTGTAGGCACAGTTGCCTTGGCAGCGGTGGCTGGACGCTTTTTGGAAGCAGCCACCTTGTGCCTAACGCCAATAGCTCCACACACAAGAGACCACGTGACTATGCATCTACCATTAGGTAACCATCCGTCCGGGTGTTTTCCCAAGAGGTTTCTTTCCCTTACTCCAAGTAAAGATTCCTATGCTGGGACCTCTCTGCATACTCGAAGACGATTTCAATGCTCAGTTCGCTACGAACTGCATATCTGCAAACCTAACTGAATTAATAATATGTAATGAACTGAGTATAACAATAATAGATGTATAAACCCAACTTTTATCCTTTGGTTTTATTCTGTTAAAATGAGTGGTTATAAACACAAGAGTGGATGGGAAAAAGCCAAGGCTCGTAAAAGGTAGCTAAAGTAAGATAGCGTTGGCGAAAACTAGCGCTAGAATGTTCAAAGAGTATTTTATCAGTTCCAAACAATAGTAACGAGAGCCAGACCTTAGCTTGTGATGGTAACAGTCCACGTGTAGAAAACAACTCAGCTGTAGGTTCAATTAATCCATAAGAGGGGGACTTTTCGATAAATGTACCTTGTAGCCCGTGTGGAGATTGCTCTGCTTTGAAGCCAGAAACAACTGGTGCGCTGCTTTTCATGTATACACGAATTAGTTATCTGATGAAGAAATTTACATGCATCAAGGATTAAGAAATAATATATCACATAACGTAGGAGCTTTATTGGACGGGTCTTCGGACTCGATGCTAAAAGATCTGATCTATCTTTCGTCGTCGCCTATTATCCAACGACATCTCCGCCTTCGTGTATTTCGCATCCTGAAGTTTCCACTTTAGCCTAGTCACCCGAGGGTAAACATTTTATATGAAGATACAAATATTTCATTTTACGGAGCATTTTGCAATCGCTTCTTTTACAGCAACTATGCTTTCAAGTCTCCGATCCTGCAAAGTGTCCTCCTATTCCGCAGGATGTTCGCTGCTACTTGGTCGGAAAGGGACCTGTGGTCAATACCGACCACGATTTTTCATCTCAGAAGCGAAACGGACGTCAAGTTTATAGATTCTGGTTTTTTACTAAAGCAACTGATGGGCAAAGCATTAGAAGAACATGACTAATGTATAGCAAGACCTTGAGGTCGTTGTTCTGCTTTCCGTGTTTATTGTTCACTTCATCTGCGCCGAGTCAAATTACTTCCTTCTTGGCGAACGAAGATGTTGGTTTGACAGATTGTAAAAATGCGGTGACAAACCGCAGGCACGAGACTTCAGTACTATATAGAGCTGCTTTTTCAGAATGGATTTTACTGAAACAGGGCCTCGATCGTCAGGCTACTATTGATAAGGAACTGGAGCACCACATCAACAAAGAAAAGGAATTCTGGCGAGGCATTCTGCACCGAATGCTCAATGTGACGTTGTCGCTTGCAGAAAGCAATTTGGCTTTCCGTGGGTCTGACGAGCGGTTGGGTTCGAGACAGAATGGAAACTTCATCGCCATGGGGAAAGGGTTAGACGAACGATTCTCGATAAAATTAAGACAGCAAAATATTTTTCTGTCATTTTCGACTGCACGCCATTCATATCTCACAGTGAGCAAAATTCACAGGTAATAAGATACGTTGATATCTCACATGATCAACCAGCTCGAATTGCAGAGAGTTTCATCGGCTTTATTCGGGTTTCAGCAAAAACTGGTGAGCGCTCGTGCGATGTCATTCTGGAAAAACTGAGAGGTGACGGGCTCGCGCTGGATGATTATCATGGGCAGTCGTACGATAACGGCTCAAACATGGCATGGCGTTACAAGGGAGTGCAAGCAAGAATTTTGGAAAAAAAAAAAAACATGCAACACGTTCATTCCTTGTGCTGCTCATTCGCTGAATCTGGTCGGAGAAGCAGCGTTGGCGTTGTACCACAAACAGTTACATTCTTCGGTACCGTGCAGAAATTTTTCAACTTTTTTGCTCTCTCAACCAGTCGATGGGAAGCCCTGCAGAAGCATTTAGCGATAACGCTTAATGGTTTCAGTGGGACGCGATGGTTAGCTAAAAAAGAAGCTATAGCTCCACTTCACGGTTAGATATCTGGGGTAATTGAAGCGCTCCATGATGTAGCACCCGCGACCGTTTACGCAGATGTCAAGGATACAGCTACATCCCGTATCAATAACCTAGAGGACGATTAGTTTCTCGTGTTGTTGTCGATTTGGAATGCAGTTCTAAAGCAATCGATCGCGTCAACAAGTTTCTGCAATACAAAAATGTTGACATTGCTTATGCCTGCGGGAAGTTACATGGTTTAAAAGTATGGTTGTTCCAATTCAGGGACACAGGTTTCGAAAAATGCAGATCAGAGGCCGATGAAAACGTAGAGAAAATAGGTATAGCTCCGGAGTTTGTGGTGACGCAACAAAGAAAAAGAAAACGGGTGGCAGGGTAGAAAAACAGCGAAGAAGGGCACAGAGTTCGCCATATCGCTTTAAAGTGGACGTGTTCTATCCTGTTATAGACAACTTAATAGTTGAAATAACTAGGAGAGTAGAAAAGTACGATGTCGTTTGTGAAAAGTTCCAGTTTCTTACTTCTGAAAAACTTTTCGGTGGTGACAGTACCATCCTTTTCGTAGCTGTTACTAAACTGGCAGATTCCTATCCGACCGATGTTGATCCTGAAGACCTTTTTAGCGAGACAGTTGTTTTCTGAGTTAGTTAAGCGACTGTCCAGAGAGAAGAATTTGTCAAGAAAAGGCCAATCGAACTGATTGACTTGATTCATAAAAAAGGAATGTTAGAATGCTACCCAAATCTGGAGGTAGCATTACGTATTTTTTGTTGTCTCCCCGTCACAATGGCTGAAGCAGAGTGGTAGTTCAGGAAACTGAAACTGATTAAAAACTACCTCAGAGCAACGACGAGGCAGGAAAAGGTTGAACGAATAGCCATATTATCCATTGAGAGTGAAAGGGTCATAAAAATTGACTTAAGTTTGCAAAAAGCTGTTCCATTGTGAACCCACGTTATGAAATAACTTGTTATATATATATAGAGAATTATAAAATCCTGTAAACGATATCGCCATAGGCCCGGGTAAGGACAGATCCGGCCCTGTGTGGCGGGTGCAGCGAGTTGGAGCTTTTAAGAATGTGTCGGAAGCGTCAAGCTAGAATTGATTCATGGATCTTTGAAATTGTAGGTAATAAGGCAATTGGACGGAACGAAGTAAAGTGTTAGGGTCGGGTTTGTTTGGTTTAGGGACTAAAATAACTTCTGTCTTCTTCCAGGACTGAGGAACGTGAGAGTGCTGTAGTGAGGCATTGAGTATATTCAGCAAGATTTTCCCGACGGTGCCCCGAGTTTTTTGCCAGAAGAATGCCGGGATTCCGCCGAATCGGCTTTGCTAGGAGGCAATCTGGTTACTACTGACAGTAGCTCTTCCTCTGTTATCAAGGGTAGGGTTGTAAAGAATTTGGCGGCCCTACGTTGTGCTTTATTGCTATGGTCTGTTGTGCCCGACGCCCGTTGAGTGGTTTTTGGCCGATTATAGTTAGTTTCTCTTCGTCTATGTTTACCGCTTGATCAGTTGTCAGTTAGGCCAGTGGTGGTTTGCAGCGATTTTCTCTTTACATTACGAATCGGATTCCATGCCTTGGCCCCAAGGTGTTTTCAAGTTGTTCATTCAGAATAGAGCTTTCTGTCGTCGTAGAGTTTTCTTGAATAATTTGAGCTCGCTTTTCCAGCGGTCCCTGTCTTCTGACAGTCGTGCACGGAAGTAAATATTTCCTAGCCGACCAGTCTTCCTCTTCATATACGTGAGCTCCTCCGTCCGCCAGGTGGTTTGTAGTGTGCTGCCGACAGCGTTTGGGGGCATACGCATTTATAGCGGAAGAGACAATGTTAGTGAGGAGGTTACATGCTGGGTCCAACTGTCGTGGTGAACGAATGTTATCAAACGTTCGTTGGTTTAAGAGAAACCGGTCACCCAGATGTTGATTTATTTGATCCTAGCTTGCTGGACGAATATTTGGGGTTAATTCGGGCATCGGCGAGTACTCGGCTGGAAGAAAAGTTAGTCAGTGGGTCTGAACACGGCATGGTCTGAACCAACTTGATACTGCGGGTGTGCTTCAGCAATCACTTAACTAGCGAGATGGGTGCAGCTATTTGTCGAAATAGCCATATCGATAAGTAATATCTGATTTAGTGAATTGCGAAATGTTGGTCTTTCCAAATCGTTTAGTAAGTTTACATCGTGGGTCAGCAGAAGTTGGTATAGCTCCTCTCGGGCAGGGTCCAATCGGTCTAGTCCGTTCCCAAGAGGCGTGATGCGCATCAAAATATCCAAGTACCAGGATCGAGTACACGGACTGTACTCGACCTACAAGTCGTTTAGCGAGGTTCCTAGAGAGTTTGAATTTGGCTAGAAATACAGATTGACCTCGAGGATTTTGGTCTTTTGGGTTATAAGCTCGGAGAGAATAATTGTTGATGATATTTGTTAGAAACAGACATGTGGAAAGACTAAAGGACTTACTGCTACCACACACCCAACATCTCTGTTTCTGTCGTGAAGCAAGTGATTGCCCTGAATGAATCGGGATTTCAGCTGTTGGTAAGGTTTCTGGAAAAGAACAATCTAAACATTTTCTTTCAGGCCGACATTCATTGCAGTACCCATGTACGCGCGACTCTTCTTGCAGTTGATGGACATTATTCTAAGGTTCCCAAGTAGCTTAGACTTCCATGTTGTTCATCAAATGTTTTCCAGAAACTTTTATCTTCCGCCAAATTCACGGAGATAAGACAGGTGTTGTTGTTTGCAGTGTGCGCACTTGTACTGGTCTGAAGAGTTAACTGCGCATTCCTTGGTCTAATGGGCTCTGTTACATTTACCACAAATAGCCGATGACGACTTACATCTCCATTGTGAATGGCCAAACGTTTGAAATTTGTAGCACATTAGTATATTTCGGGTCTTGTAATCTGTAGCAGAGACTATCCTGTTGAATGCTGCTAGCTGGGAAGACATCATCTTTATTTTTGTCTCTTATGTTTCCACTTCAGCCACAACGGATCCGTAGGGCTTTTCGCATTGTCTGTTGAGCCATCTGCATGTGCGAACCTCGTTGTTCAGCTAAGGGTTGGGACAGTTAAGTTCTCCAACGATGTCTGAAGTGTTTTCTTTTCTTGGGATTCAATGGGTGACTATCATGTTTTGTGTCCTCGGCTGTATCGGTTTCACGTCTCCAAATTCAGACAATGAACATTTGGATGAAGTGAATGCTTTGTTTACTTGTTTTTGTTCTTCAGCAGTCCTGAAGTTCAAAACGATGTTGCCCATGGCTGACCTCCTTACCAACGTTGGGGTTGGTAGAAGTGTGTTGATGCTTTCAGGCTTTTTGTAACTTCGGAAATAAGTTGTCTCGATGGGTGGTTAATTGTTCGTTTTGACGAATCCTCCTGCTGCAGGACGACGGTGTAAGGAGCAACTGTAGTCGGGGAAGGTGTTGGTGTCGGAGATGCTATAGGGATTTGACTACTACCTACAGCTTGGGCATACGTGGAGGGTGCTTTTGATGGCGAGCGAGTTTTCAGCAGTTGGATAACAGTGGTAACGTTTTGTTCTTATTTTGCTTGTTTGGCCGTCAGGGCGTCGACTGTCTTCTATAGACTGTTCGTGCAAGCGCTACGTCTAGTTTGGACATGATTTGCTGCAGTAAGCTGGGCTCATCTTGAATACTAGATTCAGCGTCTTATGCATCCATTTCGAGATTCAAGGACGACGCAGCTTCAGCTTCAGCCCTGCAGGCCTCGCATCGTTTTTGGTTACTCCCTCGAGCTGTGAAAAATCCCTCACAAAGCTGACGTTACTTCTGTTGCATGTTCCTATTTTTCTTCAAACTTGTTGGCTCACCTTCTACTTGAGAGTTAGATCATTTTTTGCCTTTATTTCGATCCGTTTTTTTCCTGCGTGCAAAAGCTTAGTATGAGATGCTAAATGTTTCTTGTTTTGGTGGTGCTTAGCGCCAAAAGGGACGCGCATTATTATATCGTTATTTTGTTGCAGTCATCATATCATTATTTTTTATTGCGTACTGAAGTCATTTAATATATTTAAGATATCGTAAGAGCTTCTCAGTTTACTGGAGCTTCTACCGCAGGTGTATAAGCCGTTCACAAATCTGAGGTAAGGCTCAGGCTAGGTTCGTGGTTCAGTTTATCAACCAACAGCCCTTGAGCATTTTACTATATTCATAAGAAAACGTATGTAGTAAAAATTTATGAATTATAAATATACTTCAAGCAGATTTCATTTTCATTGATTCATTCAGTATGATCTTGTTGCATTAGAGTTGTTCAGCCGAATATTGACTTGGCCCTGTATATGCTAATAAAGATTAAAACAATTAGTTTTCTAAATGTTGCATAAAAACTATAAGGGTAATTGAATATACAAGATACTGTAATGCTTTCAAAAAAAATGTATTCCTGGTTAAATGACCGACTTGACAAAGACCCGCATTTCAGGTCCGAAAAACGCTTAAAAGAACCGAGAATCCCTCAGGATTGAACTACTTGTCTGTGATGATTGATTGCGTACAGACTCCGAAGTCCCTTACAATTAAAACATGAATTTGCGATTAACTTTAATTGCGGTTGTTCTCGCCGTTAACGGGATTTGCGTTCTGAACGCCACGAATCCAATGCTGGGCTCATCGGACCTGTGGGAAACTTCCCCAAATGTATTTATAAATTTTCTTTTCTCTATGTACAGAATTTTAATTGTTTTGGTTTAATGCTTTGTACAGGAAGCTACCGGTATAGCAGAAACAGAATCACGAGATTCGTTGCTTCTGCCTTTAATTTTTGGTATTAAAAGGTCGCCTGCTGGACCTCGCCACCATTCGAATATGCAGAAACTTCGCTATCAGCAGTGTTATTTCAACCCTATTACTTGCTTCAGGAAGCGTGTGTCACAAGATTTTGACAATTATCTCACTTCGGAAGCCGATCTTCAGTGAGACGTTTCAATCAGTTTATGTTTACTTGAAATGGTAACGCATATGCTGGTCTGAAAATACATAAAGGCTATTATCGATTTGTCTGGTCGTTGCAGAATTTCAGTGTTTTATTTTATTCTAATCGTGTGGTTTGCATATGTTTTAAATAAAGGAAATGAATGGCCGGTGAAGAAAACGCAGCTTTGTTTCATATTTACTGATTAATACACATAAAGGGCATACGTGCGGGAGTTCCATTATTTCAGTCTATTTAAACGGCTTTTCAAAATTATTACCATTATTATAATATTATTAACTTAATTCATCCCTGTTATTGAATTAATTTCTTTTGTTCGCGGTTTAGTTTTAGGCACGTGGCAGAGCACAGGCGAAACGGCACCGTTGCCAATCAAAATAAATGAAATAATAATTCAGTATTGTCTATTATTTCGGTTTTTCTTTGCATCAAACAAAGAAAATATTTGTATTTTAAGAAGTAAGAAATGAATTATCATGTCAAACAAATTTGAAAGTAATTAATCACATAAATAAAAAGACAACACTGGAGGAGGAAGTTTTCTTTGGGTTGCGCACCCCCTCAGCAGCACAATACAGCCATTTCGCAGGGAAATTCCCTTCAAAAAGGAAAATGGGATTTTTAAAGGGAAAAGTGAGGGAAGACGCACGAAATGGAGGGAAAGGAAAGTTTACGAAGAGAGGGGAAATGTAAAGGGGAGAAACGGAAAACAGAGTCCTCTATGCGGGAAGAGAGGAAACTGAAAGTGGAAACACTAGAATACAGCATAATGGAGGAAGAGACCGGTGCTTCGACTGAAACGAATTCTCTTATTTTTCCCGATAACTTTTCATTAACAAGGTACGACAATCGTGTTTATATTCATTTAAATATTTAGCTCAAATTAAACACCATTTTTTAATGAAAAGGCGTTTACAGTTTGAAAAGAGCGGCAGCCCTTTGTTGACATTTAAGAGTTTTTGTTGTCATAGGAAGAGGCAACCCGCGCTTGACAACATTATTTTTGTAAATCAAGAAATTACAATTGCAGTGTTTTCTTTATTTAATGTTTAGGAATTCTACCGTGCAACAGACCGGATCTCAACCTGTATCCGATTGCGAGGGTTCGGATTCGGAAGGAACATTAAATCCACGGTAGAAGCAGAAATCCTAAATAATTTTTCCAGTTCAATTTAGCGACTTGATTTATGCAGAAAAATAAGGCATTTCAACAATCCTGCCCTGAAATTGAAAACACCTATCGCATATCACAATGTCAAGGACCCTGACATGATCCCCATCAAGAGGGACGGAAGGGCTGTTTGCGAGAACTGTGGGGCCATTGGCGTTAAACACTCGTTTTATACAAAGGAACGGAGGTACTGCAGTCAGGCTTGCGCTAAAGCTGCCCAGGACGCTACACTCATCAATTCGAGTGCTAACGTTCAGATCAAAACGAGCCAATGCAAAAACGAAGACTCGGCCGTCGCGGGTAACTTTTCATTCACAAAATAAAATTTGCAAAAATGCTGATTTGTTTTTTTTTTTAAATAAAGATATGCAGTCACCTCAGCGACAGCCTGTGTCCGCATCGACTGGCAAAAAGCCAGGGACGGTATTTTCGAAAAAGTTCACCCAGCCGCTGGAAGAAGTGCATATCTATTTCAATAAGATTCGACTGCAGTCCAATGTACAGAACAGGAAAAAAGCTGAAGAAAAGTAATTCAAGTAATTTTACTAGTATTTATCAGCATTATTATTGTTTATTATTAATAGATACGGATTTAACTGGGCCGATATCATCGATGAACCTGGTTTTGTGACTCCTAGCGTTACGTCTTTCAAACATGTTGCTCTGTCTGAATCCTGGGCTTCAGATGTTACTGTTGAACTCAAAGTATTTATTTCAAATATAATTATTTCGTGTTATCATTTTAGTATGTTAAATTTCCTCCATATTATTCCCTTTTCTCTAAAATAGGGTTTCTGGTCTCCTCTCCCCCGCCTTATCGTAAAGTTCTCTTTTCCTTCATTTTCCCTCTTTCTTTATTTTCCCCTTTTTCCTTCAGTCTCTTCATTACTTTCCTTTCTTTTCATTTTCCCTCTTCCCTTATTTTCCTCCTTTTCCACAATATCTTCATATACTTTTCCTTTCGTAAATCTTCCTTTCCCTACGTTTTCCCTCTTCCCTTATTTTCCTCTTCTTCCCCAATCCCTTCATATACTTTTCTGTCCCCCATTTCCCCTCTTCCCTTATTTTCCTCTTTTCCACAAACTTTTCGTAAACTTTCCTTTCCCTACGTTTTCCCTCTTCCCTGATTATTTCAATTTAGTTACTTTCTGAGATCCCATTTCCCCTTTTTAAGGGAATTTCCCAGGAAAGTAGAAGCACAGTACGTAAATTGAAGTTAAATCAATTCTTATGTATCATTTAATTTCTTTGTGCAATAGGTCGAAGTGGAGAACACTGACGTTCGACCTGAGCTTCGGAACGGGGACGTGCAGTCGTATTGGGTGGCAACGATAATGGCCATCGAAGGATACAAAGCCCAGCTCCGCTACGAAGGTTTCGGAGAAGATAACGCCAAAGATTTCTGGGTAAACATGGGAGCTAAGGACGTGCATCCTATTGGTTGGTGCGCCTCTAAAGGAAAACCCCTGATTCCACCAACCAGCATTCAGGTAACTTGCTACTTGTAATAATACATTTATTATTTAAGTGTAAGTAGTAGCTAGGGATGTGGTAATAGTAATATGGTAAACAAGAGAGGTAGCATCGTTATGATTTTTTAGTAGTAGTAGCAGCATCAGTAGTAGTAGTAGCAGTAACAGCAGTAGTTGTAGTAGTAGTATTACTGTTAGCAGTAGTGGTAGTAGTAGTATTACTGTTAGCAGTAGTGGTAGTTTTTTTCCCCGTGACGGGTATTTAGGCCAAAAAAGGCCCACGACCCCAAAAGTAATGGTAGTATTGCCATTGCTACCATATATTATTTATTGATATTAAAGTTGTTAGTTTATAATAGTAGTAGTTTTACCATAATTATTGTCACTAATTATTGTTACTATTACTACTACTATTGTTAATGTTATTATTATTATCATTATTATTATTATTATTATTATTTATGGGGTTTTCTCTACTTCAAGGATAAGTTCACGGATTGGAGAGACTTTCTGGTGAAACGACTAACAGGAGCCCGGTCGTTGAATAATCAACTGCACCCGAGGATAATCGAAGGGTTCCGTTCCAGGTTCCGAGTCGGGGTTATTGTTGAACTGGTGGACCGTACCAAAATTTCGCAAGTAAATATTAATCCTAATAATAATAATAGTAATCACGCACGACTTATAACAAGAGCAAGCAATATAGTAGTAATAGCAATAATTATAATAGCATTAATAGTAGTAGTAGTAGTAGTAGTAGTAGTAGTAGTAGTAGTAGTAGTAGCAGCAGCAGCAGCAGTAGCGGCAGCAGCAATAGTAATAGTAATATTCATAATAAGGATATTTAAGGTAATGGTAATAATAATTAGATTATTAGTAATAATAGTAGTAGTAGTAGTAGTAGTAGTAATAGTAGTAGTAGTAGTAGTAGTAGTAGTAGTAGTAGCACCTTCGATCATTAAACTAGTATAATGGTCGAAGATTAGCAGGAGTGATAATGATAATAATAATGTTAATAATAAGCAGTAGTAGCAATAATAATAAAAACAGCAATAATGAAATAATAAGAAATCAATCAGCAAAACGTTTTACGAATTTCTGCACTTTGCCCAGGTGAAGGTAGCGAGAATAGGTCTCATCGTTGGTCGCCGCCTGCGGCTTCACTACTTGGACGAGGACGAGAACCAGCCCGGGTTCTGGTGCCACGAAGACTCGCCCCTGATTCATCCCGTCGGCTGGGCCGAGACGGTCGGCCACCCTATCAGTGCCCCGCAGAGTTATGTGGACAGATGTAGGCAAAAACTATTTGAACCCAATGATGCTACTCCAGATCTATTTATGGAACCAAATGTAAGTAGCATTTGGTAGTATAGTAGTATAATATGTTATGGTAGTAAAGTGTAGTACCACAGTAGCATAATAAAGTAGTAGGGTAGGATAGTAAAGTAAAGCAATACAGTAGTATAGTATAGTAGTACAGTTGTATAGTATAGCAAAAAGTAGTGTACAGTATAGTGTAGTAGTATAGTGGTATGTTATAATTGCACAGTATGGTGCAGTAGAGTAGTAAATACTATAGTATAAAGTAAAGTAGTATAGAATATAGTACAATATAGTAGTATAGTGGTATAGAACAGTAGCATAGTATAGTGTTGTAGTGTAGTGTAGTTCAGTAGTGTAGTATAGTAGTAGCACATGGTATCATGGTAGCTATGTAGTAGCTAGTCTAGTAGTAGCTATCATAACAAAAGTAGTTGATTAATATCCTACTTAAATTTATTTTTTGCAGAACCAATCTAGTTACGGTGAATTCGCCGAGGGAATGAAGCTGGAAGCGGTGGACCCCTTGAACCTGTCGAGTATCTGTGTAGCCACAGTCGTTAAAGTTTTGCGTCACGGCTACTTGATGGTCCTGATGGACACGTGGGAGACGGACTCTGACTCGTCTGGCGAGTCAGACTCGTTCTGCTACCACGCCTCCTCGTCCTGCGTCGCCCCACCCGGCTTCTGCGAGATGAACGGCATCTCCCTCACACCTCCCCGCGGCTACGGCAAACCCTTCCGCTGGAAAGATTATCTGAAAGAGACTAATTCTGCAGCCGCAACCAAGAATCTTTTCCCGAAGGTACTTATATATCTAATATGTAATATAGATCTTATAAATATTTAATATATATCTATGTATATTGCATTGCATCTAATTATTATTTCTGTATGTTCTAATATTATTTTGATATATATATATATTTCTTCTGGTATACGTATCTTAATTTCTGTATAATTTATATATATCTTAGTATTATTATCTATATACAGGGTTCCTACCGACCTGGAAAACCGGGAAATCAGGGAAAAGTCAGGGAATAACATTTCAGTCAGGGAATACAGGGAAATATCAGGGAGTTGGTAACAAATGAGGAAAAGGACAGGGAATTTGTGTTGCCGCTCCACTTAGTTTCCACTCAGTTTCAACTAACCTTTGCTCAAGCCTCTAATGAATAACTTCTAGAAAGTATAATGCGTTTAAAAAGTCAGGGAAAAATCAGTGAATTTGATTAAGATTTTTCAGTGGGAACCCTGTATATATGTCTTATATAGAATAAATCTTCCAAAATTATGATTTTTACGGAAGGACTTGCCGGATCACGGATTCCGCCAGGGAATGCGGATCGAGGCCACGGATCTTATGGATTCGCGCCTGATTTGCGTGGCGAGGATCGCTCAAGTGGCCGGCCGCTTGGTCCGTGTCCATTTCGACGGCTGGGAAGACGAGTTCGACCAGTGGATGGACGCGCATTCGGCAGAAATCTACCCGGTGGGATGGTGCGAGTTGGCTGGGTACCGACTGGAGCCTCCCCGTAGCAACGCGTCGGTATCAAACGTTAAAACACCGGCGAGGAAAAGCAAAAAATCTGCGAAAAATCATCACAGGAGGACGCGAAGTCTTCCTGCGGAAACTGCGGATGAAAAGTCTGAAAAGAGGAGACGCGGAAGACCCAAAAAACCGGATCTGGTCACTGGGAGGGCCCTCAGACCCGCAAGAGGGCCTTCAGTGAAGAGGAGGATAACCTCAGCGAACGAGAGGAGAAAACGGCCAGAAGAGAGGATTCTACCAATCGCCTTCTTAGGTTATTTATTTTGTTATTTTTTTTTTTGTTTATTTTTATTATGTATTTATCATTTATTATTATTTATTTATATTATTGATTTACTATTTATTTATTAGTTTATTTGTTTAATTTTGTTATTTCTATATGTTGTATTACTAAATAGTAATATTATGATATTTTATTGTTATTATAATTGATACTGTTATTGTTACCTGTTATATTTAATAACCATTTTGTTTAAAGTTTTATAGATTTATATTTATAGTGTATGAGTTCATAATTATTTTTTATTTTTATATTCTATTATATATTATTATTCTATACTACGTTACTGTTACAGTATATTTTATCAACAGTATTATTATTCCCTTGTTACCTGTTATGTGTGAATCTCCATTTTATTAAAATTATATGTAATTTTCCTTGAAATAATTATAAATATTAGTAATATTTAAATTAATTTATATGGTCATTCCATATTTACTGTACGGAGTGAAATGAAATGTAATAATGCTAACAAACACAATTTCTGTATATACATATATAAAGTTATTAAAGTCTAAATAATTTCCTTATTAATAAATTATCCTTGAAAGAATAATTAGTTAATTAGTATAATATTTAAATTAATTTTGTATGAATTTCCTGCAGACCTCGTCGCCAGTCAATCTCTCAGTCGACGAGTCCCGGGGTATCAGGGAGTATTGCTCCATCGAGCACCGTTGCTACTGCTATCCCGACTACTGCTGTTACCCCAGCTGCTACCACTGCTACCGCCCTACCTACCAGTGCTACTGGACAGTTCGTCCCGAGGATCATCGACGTTCCTACGGCCAAACGCAAGGAAGTGATGGCTGGAGTCAAACCTCTAGAGTGGAACGTATTTGACGTAGCATCGTTCTTAAGAGTCAATAGCTGTGCTGCCTATTGCGATGCGTTCTTTAAAGCGGTACTATTTATTAATATTATTTTTTTCCCCATTATTTGATTTGATTTCGTAGAAAGTGGATGGCCAGGCTCTTCTAGCGCTTACTAAGGACGAGCTCTTGATACTGACAGCCAACAAACTGGGCCCTTCGCTGAAAATTGAAGAACTCATCAGTTCCTTGAAATCCTATATCGGTTTGCCGCCCAACCGAAGGCTGAATTCGTAACAAAACTGCAGTGAAAAATTAATATTTTCACATTTTTTTTTTACCTTCTGTTGAAATTTACGTCAAAATTACAGTTGAAAGAAAGTATTTCGTTGAAAGAGAAAAATGAGTCTTTGTAAAGTACGTTTTTTGAAAGTTTTTTTTAAACATTATTTTGCTTGTAATTTTTGGATTTTTATTTCAGAATTTTTTCTCATTTTATGCGTTTTCTTCTCTTATTGATTTATTTGAAAAGTCATGAAAAATCTCTTGTTCCGAAAAATTTCCTTCAGAAAATATTTCAGCAGGAAAAATACAGTCTCTTTGAAAAGACGATTTATTTTAAGAAAAGTGTTTTAAAATAAATTTAATCTATTAAATCAAAATGCGCACTCGCAGTGGCTTTTTGTGTATGTGCGCAACATACACACACACATACACAGTAACAGTTGGTTTCTACAAGTAGATTTTTCTCCAGTAGAGTTTCCAGTGAAGACTTGACTGGAACACACGTTTTGTCCGGGACTGAAAAAAGATTAAGGTAAAATGAACTGGAAATGTGGTTATAGAGAAGACAGGTTTTAGTAGTAGTTGTAGTAGTTGCAGTACTAGTAGAAGTAGTTTCATTATTAATAACAGTATTATGATCATTATGATAATAATAATAATTATTATTATTATTATTATTATTGACGTCTTGGTTACTCCTTTAATGAGATATGTTCCTTCAAGTCGACTGTTGCCCGGTTACTTCAAGCAATATCTAGTTAAGGACGTCCGTCTTCAGTATTGAGAGACTGTATTGAATCTGAATATGTATGTTATGTTATATGTACAACGTATAAAATGGAAGCTTATTTACATGCTCATTTTGATGAATGTAAATTTTTATATGTGATAAAACTTGATTAGGCACTTAGCTTAATATACTGTGGAGATATTCAGTATTAGCGGTGCTAGTAGTGTTCGCAGTGGTGGTGGCAGTACTAGTAGTATACAGTAGTAGAGATAGCAGTAGTGGTGGTAGTAGTAGAAGTAGCAGTAGAAGTAGTAGTGGTTGTAGTGGTAGTAGTACTAGTACCAGTAGTAGCAGTAGTAGTATTACTAGTAGTAGCAGTAGTATTAGTAGTAGTAGTAGAAGTAGTAGTAGTAGTAGTATACAGTAGTAGAGATAGCAGTAGTGGTGGTAGTAGAAGAAGTAGCAGTAGAAGTAGTAGTAGTTGTAGTGGTAGTAGTACTAGTACCAGTAGTAGCAGTAGTAGTTTTACTAGTACTAGTAGTAGTGGTGGTGGTAGTAGTAGTAGTAGTAGTAGTATTGGTAGTATTTATTATTTTATCAATTACTATTTCGTATTATTCTTAATATTGTTTTTTTCTATTAAATTGATTAGGACTTCCCAGGTTAAAAAAGAAAGTAGTATTTTGTAGTATACTTCCAGCGTATTGTTAGTATGCTGTATTTATTTTATTTATTTATTATTATTTATTTATTTATTTATTATTAGTATTTAAGTATGCTGTAGTATACTTCTAGTATAGTTAAGTATATTTACGTATACTTGAAGTATACTAATAATATGCTACAAGTATACTACAAGTATTCCAACAGTATTAAGTATATGTCCCAAATTAGTATGCTAAAAGCATACAATTTTTTTTACCTGGGTTGTAGTTTTCCTTTATTATTATTGTTTTTATTTTTCCTTCACGTGTGTTGTGGAAAGGCGCGTGATTTTCCCGATATTACGTTAATTTAATTTCCGTTGCTTGGCTGTGGAGCTCCGAGGGGAAGCGGAACCCGCCATTTCCCCCTGCCTTGAAGCCGCACATCCAGTATCAACTCCCAATAAGTAAATAAATCAATAAAAACTATTAACTGTACGGATTTAATTTAATCTCCTTCTGAGGTATTATTTAATTTTTTTGTGTGAATTATTTTGTGTATAATTATTCACAAGATTCTCATTAAAATAGATTTTACTCGTGTATCATACCGAATACATATTAGGTTCTGTTAACTCGATTTTTTTATATACTAAATTAAATAAAATCAATTTCAGAGTTCTCAGAAATTTTCATTACATTTTGATAAATTTTAATTAGTTACGAAAAATATATGAATTAAATTTAATACTCTCAACATTCAAGTGGCAATAGTTTCAGAAGTTTTGTGTTTCTAATCGGCAATGGCGCGTATTCCAAACGCGTGCCTCTCTATAGCGGACACCATTATTAAATCAACTAAAAAGAATTTTGAAATTTTCTTGACACCAAAATGTTTCTTGAATTTTTCTGAGATTTTTAAACACATTTTCAAGCCATATTGCGCAGTAAACATGTTTTATTCACCTGCCCGTAGTAGAGGGGTCCGTCTTCAGGGCATTTTCCAAACGAGCACCTCTCTATAGCGGACACCTTTATTAAATCAACCACAAACAATTTTGAAAGTTTCTTGACACCAAAATGTTTGCTGAATTTTTCTGAGATTTTTAGAACCCTTTCCAAGTGAAATTTCTCGATAAATGTATTCAGTACGATGTCCGTAGTAGAGGGGTAGGTCTTCAGTGTTCTTCATGGAGTTAGCCCTGTAGATTGAATGTGCTCGCTTGTCCAAGTCGCCGTTTTTATTGGCTTCATTACTGGTTCCTTGTATTTTTTTTTCTAACAGTACAGCTAATCAATACCAAGAGACCAAATAACTTTGTCCACAAGTCTTGAGAAAATTTCATTAGGCCGCCATTTATAGCAGAACTTCAGTCAGAAAAAAGTTTCTAAGGCTAAAGACTAATTACGTTATTAATGAACTGTGTAATAAGATTGATATCTTTAATTAAGGATCCAATTAAAAGCAAAAGATGACGTCTCCACCGAAATCACCGAAAGCTACAATGCTTATGGGAGCTCGTTTCGGACTCAGTTTAACTTACTGCAGGAACCGACCGTGGAGAGTGATGGTGTTGGGTCACTCAGGCGTTGGTAAATCAGGTAAGATTTGTTTTGTCCCCGAAAAATCTGAGATAACTTAGTAAACCGTGAAGGGAAGTGGCGCAGCTACTAAATGGAAATGTCGTTCACGATTTATTCCGCTCTATTTGAACCTTGAACCGCGCGCCTTGAACCATTACAAAAAGCCTTTCAAAAACGGTTCACTGATTTATGTCCATAATACCCGTACAAAGAAGCTTAAATGTTAATAGAAAGTTTGTTTTATGGATTTGGTTTTACAGCGTTTGTAGTGCGCTTCCTTACCAGAAAGTTTATTGGCGATTACGATCCCAATTTGGAGAGGGTCTGCACGGCGAATGTAATGTTTGATGGCGATCCTCTGGTTGTGGAAATCCTCGACAGTACTGGAAATCACACAGAAGTATATTACAATAATCATTAATCTTATAAATAGTGCAGAAAACTGGCTTTAGATCCGAGTTTCCCGCCTTTAGTTTGAATTTGGCAGCACTAGTTTTAAAACGCCATCTAGCGGTAAGATTCAGAACTAAATGCTCCAAATACGAAAAAAAATCCTCTCTATTACGGACACTGGATACAATACATTTGAAGCAAATTGTCGATTCTAAACATATGTAAAAATAACAGAAAAATTATGGAATTACTTGGTGCAAAGGAAATTCTGAAACACTTGTAACTTGATTTAATAATGGTGTCCGCTATAGAGAGGTGTGCTTTGGGCACGTGCTCTGTTCAGTTCCAGCCATTTGTTTTTCACGTTGCTTAAGTTGTTTTTGGTCTGTCATGTAATAAATGTGTGTGTTGTTTTCCTCTACCGAAAAACTAGGATGGAATTACGATCGATTTTGAAGAGAAACTACGTTGGGCTGACGCATTCGTCTTGATTTACTCGACCACTGATAAATGCTCGTTCGACGAGTGCTGCCGATTGCGTTTCCTCGTTTCGTACAATAAAAGGAGACGTAGAAACCTGGTTAACTTTAATTTACCAAATAATATTTCCCCATTATATTTAACTATGTTTTTAAATTAAATTTTAGCTAGGAACGAGCCACGTTACTCCAGAAAGCAGTGCGGCTCACATTCCAGTCATTCTGGTTGCTAACAAAATCGATCAAGAAGAAGATCGGATGGTAAAATCTATTATATTTTACTTTAATTTCATTAAAAACTAATTTCTGACTATTTTTACTCGATAGGTGAGTGTTGCTGAAGGTAGCAAAAGGTGTCAAGACCTCGGCTGTGACAGTTTTCACGAGATATCTGTTCGAGAACAAGTGGAAGCTCCGAGAAAAGTTCTCGAACAACTCTACCTTCACTGGAAACGACTTCACCAGAACTCTGTGCATAACTAACTCTTTTTAAATTCCTGAAATATTTATTTCAAATTTTTTTTAAGACTATCGGGAGGGAAAATGGATGTTCAGCGAGCGTCAGGACTCGTCACTCGCCTGGAGAGTCTTCGTCTCTGAGCGCATTGTTTGGACGCAACAGAATGCTCGCTACTTTAGTTCATCGGCAAGCTAGTAAAAGTAGCAGCATGGATGTTATTAGCGAGAGAGAGGATCGCCAAACTACTAAGCATACTTTACATTTCGGTATTTACGTTTAAAATAATTATAATTAGTAGTTAATAGTTGTTAATTTGATTTCTAGGATCTCCACCTCCAGATCCGGTTCCTATACCGGAACACTTCAGGAGTAGGGCTTCCACGGAAGGTAGTTTGAACTACCGGAAGAGACTGGATGAACAGCACACTACTTCCGCTTTGTCCACTCCAGTGTTGCCAGTTTCTTTGAAAACCACCAGGAGAATGAGTTTCAGTCTGCGTGGCCAGAAACAAATTTAAAATTGAAATATTATTAATCATAAATGATGTTTATTATTTGTTTTATTTGAGTTATAAAGGTAATGGGGTTTACTTAATTTGGCTTTGAAATGAATTTTCGTTAAACTTATTTGCAAATTGTGTTTTTAACTTAAATTTGTTTCTCTCATGAAGGTTTGAAAAAATACACAATGAAATAATTGAATTTAGTTATTTCAGTTAACAAACAAACAGTAAATCTATTATAATAATAATAAAATAATAAATTACAAAGGTATGCCTAGAAATTATTCGAAAATTGTACAAGTTATTTAAAAAAGTATTTGTTTGCTTATTAATTCTTATTATTATTTTAAAATTCACTTTTTATTGAGTTGACATTAAATATGTCAATTCTAAATACTATTATAAGTTATTCTAGTTTCAACGTACAATAGGTGGCGGTGGCGTTTTTGTTCCTAATCAACAAAAGGGAAAACCTGTTAACAGGTTAAGGTTATAAGGTGCTTCCACTTCGCAGGGAAGTTCCCTTAGAAAGGGAAAATGGGGTGAAGGGAAGTAATAACAGAAGAGGGAAGTCGAAGGAAAGAAAAGTTTTTAAAAAGAGGAGGGGAAAAGTTGGATCATAAGGGAAGCGGGAAAATGGAGGGGAAGGAAAGTTTTTGTAGTGTGGAGGGGAAAGCAAGGGAAAAGGGGAACTGCAGGACAAGGAAAGTTTACGAAGAGAGAGGTAAAGGGAAAATAAGGGAAGAGAAAGTGGCACGAAAAGGGAAGTTTACGAAGAGAGGGGAAAAAGGGAAACCAGGTTCATCTTTAGGGGAAAAGGAAAATCAGTTAAATAACAGGACAAATCTTCAAAACAGAAACAAAAGAGACTTTAAATCAAAAACTAAAATGTCTAAAGATGCAGCTGAATCTCAAGAAGAAAACAATGGACTTGTCCTTTATCATTTCACTACGTCATACTACTCACAAAGAGTAAAATCATATAGCTAATAATAATAATAATTTGAATGTAATCACATCTATTTATATGGCATTTATTTCTTGATTCAAGGTTACCATGGCCCTTTACGAGAAAATGTTACCGTTTTCTTCAAGATTTGTCAGCCCGCTTTCGATGGAGCAAAATCGTGCGTGGTTCTTAAAACTTAATCCAAAGGGACAAGTGCCCGTTCTTCAGGATGGCATGAAAATCGTCCCAGATTCGGGGGCCATTATTGATTACCTGGACGATAACTTCAGCAACGGTGTGAAATAATGTTGAATAGTATTTTCATACATTAAACGAGCGTTTTTACAGGGAGTTTACCCAGGCTCTTCCCGCGGGACGCTGAACCCGAAATCAAAAAGAAAGTCCAACATTTCCGAGAGCTTATTGAGAGCGTACCAGCCTTCCCCGTAACGTTTGGTTCGCTTTTTAATGCCGTGTTGATTGAAAATCCCAAATATCCGCTTAACGTCTCCCTCTTCCGCCATAAAATGAAATCAGGAATCGAAAATATGCCAAAAACATTGAGAAAAATATCTGCGGGAAAAGATTTTCCGGAAGAATTCAAGCCTGTCCTCGAACAGAAGGCAAAAAACATGGAGGAGCAGCTTCCCCGACTTAAAGATAAAATTACATATGAAAAAGTCTTAGACAACGTCTCGAAAGTTCTAGACGAAATAGAAGAAGAGTTGGGTTCTCGGGAAAACGATAAATCGGAATGGTGGTTGTGCTATAAAGATTTTACAGTAGCGGATATCTATTTAGCCGTTCTTCTGAATCGTCTAAGTTCTCTGGGGTTTGAAAATTATTTCTGGAGAAACGGGAAACGAACGAACATCGAGAAGTATTTTTCTCGTTTGCAGCTGCGGGACAGCTTTATCAAGGCCACGACAATCCCGAAACTAGATCTACTTGGCGGCAAATCGTGTCCTACAACACTGATTGCTGTCGTTGTAGCTGCAGCAGTTGTAGCGGGTGCCTACTACTTGTACAAACATAAATAGTGTATGGGATTGAAGTTAATGTTTTATTAGTGTAATTTAAGGTTTGTGGATCAAAAAATGCTGTTGAAGTTGTTCAAAAGCAATACAAACGATAGAGGGAACAAATTTTGTTAAATTTTATACTAATTACCTTATTTCTCATTTAAATTGTGGTTTGAATTTATATTTGAAATTCAGGCTGTGGCTGCATTTAACGTACACTGAATATTTAATATATGTATATAACAGGATTTGTAATTAATTTAATGAAAATTTATGAAAATTAATAAAGCATGTTCATGTAAATATTTTAGTTGTTACATCCAAGGACTAATATTATATTTACAATAATTTTTAAAAACGCAATTAACTTAAGTTAATGTATGTTTAGATTTTTTCCTTGTTTTTTTTTGTTAATAGGGTGATAAAAAATATTACAAAATTTACATGTAATACGACGTAATAACGCTTTAAATTAATTTCGGTATAACCTGTATCATAAAAAATCATATTAATTACGTAAAACTTAACCATTATTTTGTATCAATCAAACTAATATTTTGACAAACAGTAAAAGGATTCCGTTTACATTGTTTCCACTTTGCTGGGAAATTCCCTAAAAAAGGGAAAATTGGGTCTCGAAAGGGAAAAATAAGGAGGATGGAAGGGAAATTCAGAAGTTCACCTGGTTATTCCAGCATGGAGGGGAAAAGTGCGGAAAACAAGGGAAGAAGGAATAGGGTTGGAGGGAAAGCAAGGGAAAAAAAGACCAGGGAAAAGGGAAAACTGAGTGTAGAAACACTATCCGTTTAGCAACAACCTTCACTGTTGACAAATAAGAGGTTTCTTTCGTAAAAATGAAAATCATTTACGAAAGAAGCAGCATTAAATGGCAATAAAGGAGTCATTCAAAAAGAAATAAACGTGATAAAATTAACTGAAAATTATTAAAAATCCAATCTTGTTGAAAGATTTTACTTCAGCACAATGGAGACTTCGAGTAGTAAGCTTGCCGAAGGACTGGTTAAAATTCACCGTGAAAATTTTTCTGAAATACAAACGCGAATTGACGACCTCTCGTATGAAATTTTTATCATCGATATTAATACAAAGATAAAATCTATATAATTCTGTATTTTCTTAGAGTAAAACAAGAAAACGTTGCTCGTGAGCTGGAAACGCAGAACTGCAAACTGGAGGAAGGCACGAATAGCACCAAGTTCTGTGAAATGGTATTATTACATATTAACAGTTTTGATTAATAAAATTAATTAAGATATTCATTTGAAGTAAATTTCTTTTGTGTTCTGCGCTCTATTTGTCTTCGTTTGAACTGAACGAGAACATTGCCCGCCTAAAAACGAGTCTGAACAGGTGTTTTATACTGTACATAACACTTTGAAAAGGCGCCACAAAAGGCACTGTCGTTTTTACGTGGGGAGTGTGTCACCTAAATAGTTGCTAATTCATTCTTTAAAACGTAACAATTTGACTTTTATTTCATGTTTGATGTCATAATATACCTTAACAAATGTACGTTAATAATGTATTTCATTTAAACAATAAGTAAGGCAATATTCAATTGTCAACAAGTGAGGATAAGTAATTAATAATAATCTAACGGCAAAAAATCAATAATAGTTTAATATTTACTATATTTTGTGTGATTGTTAGAGTAACTCTAGCACTGAACTACACTGTCACACTTTGAATATCTACACCCAAGTAGATCAACAATAATAATAATTATTTTTTGCTACTTTGATATTTTGATCTTTATTGGCCAGGTTTCCCTTACCAGAGAGTATCTCGAAAAGCTTCAGTCCGTATCCAAGCAGATGCATTCACTAACGGACCGAGCCACCAAAGTAAAAGTAAGCCAGATCCTTTACTATCCGACATATTTTTAGCTTTATATTATCTGTATAAATTACAATTACGTTTATGTAAAAGAAAAGGGCCTTGCGATTACAAGCCGAAAAGCAGCATCAGGACCTCGAGCGGGAGAGGCAGCGGGAACTGGAGGCAGAGCGGGAGAAGCAGCTCATTGCCCGTCCCGCCAAGCGACACTAAATTCCAAAAAAAAAAACGAGTAAAATACAATGAACAAATTAAGTAAGTCTTTGAAAACTACTGTACTGTAAACTGGCAGGGATTGATAAACAGTAGAGAGGGGTATAAGAGTTCCACGTTACAAAAGGAAGGGGAAAAAAATACATTTGTCCACAATCCAGTTTTCTTTTGCTTAATGAGAATTTCTTTTAAAACTGAAAAAAAACAAAGAAAACAGTTATAGACACATATTTTTATATACAAGGGAAGAAAAGCTTTTTCTTTTTTAATTTTTTCAATCGCACACACAGAGGAATGGATTTCTTCGTTTTTTTTTGAAACAGAGTTTTTTGTTCAGCTACTTAGCTTCTTACAGAAAAACAATGGGAAGCCATTTTTAGTGTGATGTAAAGACACTCAAGAAACAAAAATACACTGAATTTTTTTCTTAAAACAGAGAAAGAAAAACGCCAAATTAATACCCGGGAGGTGAAAAAAATGTTAATTTACTTTTTTAAAGACCAGATACCTTCTGCTTTAATGATTTTCATTCAAAAACATAGAGAAATTCAACCGAAAATTTTTTTTAGAAGATATCAAACGTTATTTTTTGAACAGAAACGAAAAATGGGCAGTCGAAAAATCCATTAACAAAATTCTGAATGGATAAGGTAGAGAGGGTTGGTAGAGTTTTTTCAATGGAGAGGGGGTGAGCAAATCATTTTCTATAATAATTTCGTTATTCCCAAAAACATTAATTAATTCCTAATCGTTTCGAAGGGGAATCGCCAATCAGGTGTTTGGTGGTAGTCAGAGTTTCAGCTCATTGGCTAGCTTGGAAGCGATGTTCTTGAAGCCAATCGAAGTCCCGGAAATGCGTTTGAAGCGGACGCCGTTCAGCGAGAGACGCGGCAATTTACAAACCTATTTAAAATATAATTCAGCTATTAAAAGTCGAAAAATCTCTATTTATCAGGGTTCCCACCGACCTGGAAAACCGGGAAATCAGGGAAAAGTCAGGGAATAAGATTTCAGTCAGGATACAGGGAAGTATCAGGGAATTGGTAATAAATGAGGAAAAGGTCAGGGAATTTAAGATGCCACTCAACTCGGTTTTCACTCAGTTTCAACTAACCTTTGCTCAAGCCTCTAATGAATAACTTCTAGAAAGTATAATGCGTTTAAAAAGTCAGGGAAAATCAGGGAAAAATTGTCAGGGAAATCAGGGGAAAATCAGTGAATTTGATTAAGTTTTTTTTCAGTGGGAACCCTGATTTATACTTAATAATTAGTGCTAAAAATATATCAAATATAAACAGTCCGATAGCTAAAATTTATTAATATAAATTTATGCATACAAGTTGTTAAAATACATATGTATACTAGATCATTAATACTACAAATAATACACATAATTTAAACCAATGAACACAATTGCAAAATGTTTCAATTATACCAAAATATGTATTTATTATAATTGATAATTAATAATAAAATATATATATATATTACACAAATTAATACAGTAGGATTTGAATGATTTAAACCTACGAATATAATTCCAATACGTTACTACAATTTTTAAAATTATATTTACACTAGATAATTAATAATACAGATGATGAATAAAATTTATCTAATTGATCATGAAAATACATATAATAAAAACTAACGGAGTATAATCATATAATGATTACGTCTAAAATAATAAATACTAATATAATGTACACTTACAAAAAAAAAAAATCGTAAAATAATTAATACCTCGATTTCAAACTGAACCAGAGAGTCAGTGTTGGGATCGCCGTGGACGCAGAGCAGCAGAAATTTCTCCCGTTGTTCGTAGTCGCAGCTGTTCGACTCCAGAACCTTGAACATTCGAGAACTATTATAATTTCATGTACATTGTGTATAATATAAAAAGTTATTGAAAAATACTTTAAATAATGAAATCCTCAATTAATACCGTAAATAAAAACCGAAAAAGAGCTAACTTAACACTACAAAGTCTAAATATACAAACACATGTCAAGTACTATTAAAAGTAAATTCAATAATACGGTTAAATACACAATAAATAAAATATTAAATAAGGAGTCTAAATATACAAGAATAAATAAATATTATTAAAATTATATACAATAGTAGATGTAAATACACAACAATACATAAAGTATTAAAAATATATACAATAGGGAGTATAAATACACAAGAATAAGTAAGATAATATTTAAAAGAAATTCAATAGTACATTTAAATACACAGTACACGAAATATTATTAAAAATTAAAGCAGTAATAACTTTAAATTGTAAATTAACTCATGAAACAAATATTGCGCAAAAATATTCAAATTCGTAACTGTATTATAAATTATTGATGAATTTAATTATTAATTTAAAAATGATACTTTTCTGATTTCCATCATGATTTCGTTGGGGTCCCTCGACGACGTGGTCTTCATGCTCCAGGTGAATCTCAGGGATCGCGGCTTGACGTGGTCATCATTAACGTTACTGCTGTATATATTAATAAATATGTTCTCTTGTCCGCTCCCCATAAACTAAATTCAATCATTTCCTCTAACCCAATTAACAATTAATTACATTAATTAACCCAATCAGCTTAAGGCAAAAAGTCCATAATTTCAAATATGTATTCATTTCCATTATAACTTTGTATCTAAATCTTTTTTTAATTAAAAGAAAAAAACCGAAAGCAACCAATAAGAAAATTATCTAAATACCCTAAATAAATGTGTAAATTTGGACTAATTTAAATTCCCATTTTTAAAAAACGACTTTTTCTTTTTTTTGGGGACTTAGAGACTGAAATTACCGTTTCGAGAAGCGCGACGAGAGTTTGGAGAAGAAAGAGGTGCGGGAGGCAGGGCTCATCCCCGTAGGGTCCGCCCCCAGTCCCGACATCCCCATGGCAGGGGGTCCACCCCCAAAGGCTCCGGCCAACTGGTTTCGCGGTCGGTTCTGGCCGCTGTGGAATGTAGAACGGCTGGGAACACTGCGGGGGAAGTTGGTGTTGCTGAAGCGGTTGGCCAGACCCGAAGACCCGCCCGCCGTGGGCGTCACCGACCCAGACGCGCCGCCCAATCCCGAGGCGCCGGCTCCTCCTCCCAACGGTCGGTTGGCGCTATTTAAAAAAAATACATTTTCTCTCAATTTCACTTCAACTCATTTACATTCAAATACAATACAAATTTAGCAAATAGTTGATGGCGTATAATAAATAAGTATACAATTTTAATTAAATAATACTTCTTTATAGATTATAATAAATAAAATACTTAATAACTACTACCATTTACTATCGTTTATTAATGCTTCTAATTTATTTTCTTTGTTTATAATTTCAATAATCCATTTCAGTACTAACGTATTATTATATTATTAGTCCAAGCATTTTATCTATCTCTACTTGAACTACTTACAAAACTATCACTTCTACTAGTCAACTGCTCAATAGCTCTTAACTATTAGTCATACTATCACAACTACTAATACTATTTCAACTATCTCTACTTCAACTTTAGACAAATTATTAGTTCTATCATCACAATTCGGCCACTTATAAGTTAACTATTAGTCTGACCATCGTAACTATCAATAGTTCATGCAAAGAGGGGGGTCGGTTTCACCCAACTACCTGACGTCGGGGGTTGCGAGGGGTCTGCAACGCGAACGTTAGTCGAAAGGGAAGCTGATTTGACATGGCCTTTGGAGGGCCGGGACTGTGAAAATTCCGCCCCGCCCCCTGGGCCACTCTCACTGGCCGTGTCGACTGAAGCTCCGCCCCTGTGATGGTCCACAACCCAATAGGAAGCCGGCAGAGAGGAAAAAGAGGAAAAAAAGCAAAAAGCGAGCGCTTCTTGTTAGAATTCTGCTAAACTTTTGTTCTAATATTTCTAAAAGTTCAAAAGCCAAAAGCCATTCATTAAAATGTTATTAAAAAAAGCTTTTCTAAGGAAAAAAAGAAAAAGGCCAACAGAAAACCAAAGACCAGCAAAGAGAAAACGTTCAAACCAAAGCCAAACATAAATGCATAAAATAAAATAAATAAACAATTAATAATCTAAACAAACTTAATAAACATTTAACACAAAGAATAGCTAAAAACATAGCTAAGATTCGCTAAAACTGAGTAATGTATTATTAGTAATAAATAACCAACTTACGGTGTAGTGGCTTCGCTTCCAATCGAATTGGTTTTCTCACTGGACGAAGATTTGGACTCGTAGCCAATGGTTGATCGCCGTCCGACGTTCAGTCCCGGTCCTAGACCGCGATTGGTTGTCGTCGTTGTAGCAGCCGCAGCCATCGTGTTCGATTTGGCCAATGATCGAGGTTTGGCGAATAGACTGCCGCCTGGGCTACTGCTAGCACCTCCCCTATAAAAAAAATTGTAAAATAAAATTAGTAAGCAGAATAGTAGTAGTAGTGGTAGTAGTAGTAGTGGTAGTAGTAATAGTGATAGTAGAGGTAGTAGTAGTAATTGTAGTATTAGTAATAGTGATAGTAGTGGTAGTAGTAATAATTGTAGTATTAGTAGTAGTAATAGTGACAGTAGTAACAGTAGTAGTAGTAGTAGTAACAGTAGTAGTAGCAGTAACGGAAATATTAATAATGATGATATAATAGTTACGCTAAGAATAATATTTCTGCTACTAATAGTAAGGGTAACGGTAGTGGTAGTAGCAGTAGTAATAATCGTAATACTAGTAACAGTAGCATAGTAGCAGTAACAACAACAACTACAACAATACTAATCATAGAACGCTAACTAGCTTCCGAACTATTAGCTCAAACCAACCAATCAACTAACCAACTAGTAAACTAAACTAAACGACTCGACTACTAACGAGCGGCTACTACCTGTCGCGTTCTCTGAAGCTGCCGCACTTGCCGCCGCGTTCTTGACGGCAGCGGGCGAGGCCAGGGGACGGATACCCGCCGCGTTGGCCGCAGCCATGCGGCTCGTGTTCTCCTTGATGCTGGCCGAGTCAATCGTGTTCTGACGTCTGAAGTAGTTGGTCTGCACGCCGCTGTGGTTGTTGGATGTCGACGACGTCGTCCCACTCCTCGACGAAGCGCCTGAAGCACCGCCTGCAGCTGCTCCCGTTGCTGAAGCCGCTGCTGAAGAGTTGGCAGCTCCTCCAGAAACATCCTAAAAAATGAAACAAAATTGTAAAATCATTACGATTCCTTTTTTCCCCTTTCGTCAGTTGGCCTCTTCCCTTATTTCCCTCCCTCTCTTCATAAACTTTCCTTTCCCTCCATTTCCTCCCCCTATTTTCCCTCCTGTATTCATTAACTTTCCTTTCCCTCCATTTTACCTCTTCCCTTATTTTCTCTCCTCTCTTCATAAACTTCTCTTTCCCTCCTTTTCCTTTCATCCCTTATTTTCCTTTTTTCCCCCACGGTCTCTTGAAAAACTTAACTTTCCCGTTTCCCTTTCAATTTCCCTTTTTCTTCCTTTGAAGGGAATTTCCCCCGAAAGTGAACGCACAGCATTAACACAAAATGTACTGTCACATAATATGATCTTACTTCAACTATTAAACAGACCTTTCTTTAAAAATAAAAACTACTGAACATACTTTGGTTTCTCCGCCAGAAGAAGCTCTCCGTCCGCTCTTAGCTGAAGACGTTGCCGAGACTGAGCGTTGAACGTTGCGACTTCCCGAGCTGGAAGTAGCGTTAACGCTGCCCGATGCATCGGTCGCAGCAGCTGCAGTTCCTCCCGCTGCTGCTGCTGAACTCGAAGCCGCTGCGCTGTGATTCTGACCAGCAGACGGCGCTGAGGAGACTGCACCAGCTGCTGACTCGACTCGGGGAGCCGCACCTCGCAATGACAGGGAGCTACCCGATCTTGAGCCATCACTTTCCAGCTAAAAATATTTCAAACAAATTAATTTTTCTTCTACTTAATGTAATTACTATAAACTAAGTTACGTCAGTAGATTTCCTTCCCAGTAGTAGATAGGTGGCAAAAATATCGTCGTATTTTTGCACTTTGAGACTGTCTTCCACGTCCGCCTTCGAGTAGCCCATCCCGAGGAGGATCTCAATCCGCTTGATGTCGGTAAAGTCGCTTTCCGGCTCAATGAATGGCTTGAGCTCCTCTTCTTCGTGGCCCATGTTGATCCACTTGTCCTTCATGATGGCTTCCAGGGAGGCTCGTTTGGTGGGATTCAGGACAAGGAATTTCTTCAAAAGGTTCTCGCAGTCTGTCGACATGTAGAACGGGATTCGGTATTTGCCACGAAGGACTCGTTCCCTCAGTTCCCGTAAGGTTGAACCGTCAAACGGCAGCGAACCACTGACCAAAGTGTACAATATGACACCCAGCGACCAAACGTCAACCTCGGGACCGTCATATTTTTTCCCTAATTTGTTAAGAATTGCACCGTGAAACGGAGATAGATGTTTAACTAGTATATAACTAATAGTAACCTTGAAATAGTTCTGGGGCAGCGTACGGCGGGCTCCCGCAGAAAGTGTCCAGTTTGTTGCCGATAGTGAATTCGTTGCTGAACCCAAAATCGGCTATCTTGATATTCATCTCGCTGTCCAACAGCAAATTTTCAGCCTTTAATGCAAAAATCATATTAAACAAGACGTGATAAAAGATACCATTAACTATTTTCAACTCTTAACTTTCACTATAGACTGTATTAAACTATTGTGGCTTCGTAGGTACCTCAGTAATAATAACAATAATACCTTCAAGTCTCGATGAATAATTCGCTTCTGGTGGCAATACTGTACAGCAGAAACGATCTGAAACGAAACAAATAATAACAATGAAAATAATAATTATACTAGTAATAATAACCATAATTAGGATTAATCAGACTGCTACTTACATTATTACATATCTAATACTTACTCTCACACACATATATACATGTACGTATAAAAGATAAATGATGAATAAATACTCATCTATACTGCCAGTAATATGGTAATCAAGTATTTAAAGATTTTTACTTGTCGAAACTTGGCACGGGCCTCTTTCTCCTTCATCCGTCCGTGCAGGACGAGGTAGTCAAAGACCTCTCCTCCGCTGGCGTACTCCATCACAAGGTACAGCGTCCTCTCCGTCTCTATCACTTGGAATAATTTCACTACACAAAATTAAGAAAAAATAATATTAATTTCTGGTGCAGTTAAATTGCATGTATTATTACATCAAAATGTAAATAACATTTATAAAATGTGTTTTAATGTGCAAATGTTTAGTTTAGTTTTTACCTATATTGGGATGGTCTAGAACCTTCATAATGCGGACTTCCCTGTACAGCTGCAGGTTAATTCACACATTAGTTATTCTATACATTGAGTTGATAATAACTAATTACCTTTTGTAAGCTTCCCTGATTTAATTGAGTTTTATCAATTATTTTAATAGCGACCTATATGGAAAAAAATCGCAAAATTCATATTTTATTATATATTTAGTATGTAGATTATTATAATACCTCTTTGCCAGTAGGGATGTGTTTGGCCAATTTGACTTTGGCAAAGTTGCCTTTGCCGATGGTTTTGAGGAGTCGGTACTTGCCGATGTGTGGCTCCTCCGACACTCTGCGGGACGAGGTGCGGGAAGAAGACCCGCTGCTGCCCTCCGACACCTTCCACAGACACCAAAAATCAAAATTGTTTTAATTTCAAATTTTCTATTAAAATAAATACTAAATCAAGTATCAATATAATCTAATAATATAAAATACATTCAAAATAACACGTAAATTTTGTTACCGGTCGCAACGGTGTTTTAACGGGGGTGCTCTTTGCCTGCAACATAAATTAAAACAGTTATTAATTAGATTTTTAAAGAATTCAAGATCAGTACTACTAATTTGACGTAATATGCTGATTACGTGGACAATCACAAATGCGGACGAGGATTTCGATAGGCTGGTAACATGTTGATATAGATGATAACCACAAATATGTTGTTGTGTATGACTAAGCAGGTGTGTTAGTTGCCCACTAGTTTACTTAGTTGATCACGCAGAATCGAGACTTTCGCCCCATATACTAGCCCAAAGGGTTAAGTTATTTGTCATTTTGCCCTGTACTTGCATTGATGTATTGCTTTTGCATTACACCCTGCATACTTACATACCAGCCCCCCAGGAGATTTAACTTGTCCCATTTATTGACTCAGCCCCAGCCACAACAAAAAAATAAGCTTTAAACAAGTCCCATAAAGCTTAAGAATCATCCCCTAACGATAAAACAGAAGTTAAACTAAAAAGGTGCAACTCACAACTAGCCGAGTTTGGTGGCGACTACTAAAACCAGTTTATCGTTAAGGTAGTATTTTACCTTTGAGCTCGAGACATGTTCTGTTGGCAAAGACTCGGGAACTGTCTGCAGGGTCATTCGAACTGCGGCCGACATTTTTGTTTGCTAATCCGTTACACCAAATAATTTGCACCAGGAGTCAATGCAATACAGCCCGGCAGCGTTCGGCTAACACAAGATTCATAATCTGCGACAAAAATGTTACATCAAAACGATCTGTTTTCAGGAAATAACTCGGTACCTTGATCGCTGCCCGGAGAATTTCGATTCAGCGTCTTCCCGCGAGAAGGTTTCCGTCGAATTAGTTTAGACAATAGAAGCAAATGATGTTCAAAACAAGATCAGTGCCTAACTTTGCTTTAGACCAGGCTGGACATTTGTTTGTTTTTTCTGGAATACAAGACTCAGACGATTGCAATAGATGAGACTTTGAACAAATGACTAAATGCAGCAGATTGGGTGTATGTGATTTTTTTTTTTACTAGATTTGGCGACGAAAGAGAGGCGAGCAAATAACTGGGCAGGTAAGAATAACTTTGTCCGCCCTTGTTGTATCCATGTCAAGATGGCCGCCTCTCATTCCATTGAACTCCGGCCCTTCCTCCGATTATTTGCACCTTCTAACTATCGATTATTCCAAGATATCGATTATTAAACCCCCAAATGATTACCTTCTCTTATCCAACTATCGACTGTTAAATATCGATTGTTGTAGCTACCGATTATTGATCCATAACGATTCCTAACTCATTATTACCTTAGTTATCCTAACTAACGACTATTTAACTATCGGTTACTTTAACTATCGATTTTTAACCTGCAACGATTCCCGATACATTACTACCTTACTTTAATAAATCAAAAAAAAAAACTATTAAAACTTGATGTGTTTGACATTAATTTATATTCTTTTTTATTATATAATTATTTCGTATTATTTTCGATTTGGACAAATAAAAGCAAATTCAAATGGCGGTTTTTGGTTAATCTTCTTGTAATAGAATATTTGTTTTCAGTAATAAATAGTGAAGAGATCTGAAAAAATAATAATATAATATTAGTTAGATTGAATAGTCATAATAAATGTAAGTTAACTTTAAAATTTGTTTCAAATTTTACTTTTAGTTACAAATTTTACCGCTAGATGGCGTTGTTCACAGTGCAAAGATTTTGTCATTATAATATATGTATAAATATTTTATTTGATTTTGCAGTTAAGTAATACCATGTTTAATCAATTTTAAATTAGCTAATATAATTTAACTCTTTTAATTGTATATTTTTTTTACTGAGAGTTTGATGGTGGGCCGTTATTGTCAATACATTACGGTGTTTTCTATGGGAGTTTATTTTTATTAGCAGCAAGCAAATAGCCGGTGGCTGTTTGTTTACCCAGACAAGACTTGAAAAGATTTTTAAAAGAATGTATTAAGTCAAAGTTTGTTCAAAAAGAAAAATAAAATTTATCAGGAAGCGTATATATATATATATATTGATAACTGAAAAAGAATAAATGTGCCAGTCACTGCCGTAAACATATCAATGAAAAGTTGAAACACAGATTCGAGATTCTTACAACAAGATTCTTTAAGAATCTTAGGAATCTTTCAGGTAACTTAGTCAGTGTTGTTTAATGCTGCCATAAAAAGAGAGAAGGTCCTTTGGTTGTTTATCAGTGGATTGATGTCAAGACTGTTTTGTCCGCGATATAATTTGTTGATATCCTCCACTTATACGACCGCCATTTTTTTTTTACCATTCAGTCTTAAAAGCCAGGGTCTTTAACTTCGAAAAAGATTAAAAAATGGTGATAACATTATTTGTGGATTATTTTAGTTAGTCGTGAACCCTTTTTCTTAAATGAACTTCTTCGGGGTAGGTGGTTTCGTTTGAAAGTGTGAAATTGGGGTTTACCTGTAAAATCTTCGGCCATTTTATTAAAGGCTTCGCAAAACTTTTTCCCAAGAAAAGAAACACCCAACCTTAAAATTTAACTTTTTGGGGAAGTAATTTGAGGGGAAAGTGGGGAAAATGAGGGAAAATTTATCATAATTGGACTGATTGAACTCAAACTGGAAGCTATGGAAATAAGAGTTATATTCAATATTATTATTATGATTATTTTGCTATTTTTTTTCTTCTTTTCTTGTTTCTTGAAGATGGCT
The DNA here is from genome assembly GCA_002872375.1 of Eulimnadia texana. Classification (NCBI taxonomy): domain Eukaryota; kingdom Metazoa; phylum Arthropoda; class Branchiopoda; order Diplostraca; family Limnadiidae; genus Eulimnadia; species Eulimnadia texana. Next base: position 7,589,595 of record NKDA01000002.1, on the reverse strand, counting down.
GCCGGTCATCGGCTGTCCATTTACGAGTCTGATTAAGCTTATTTATTAGGCAATTAACTTGAGGCAATGGAAATAACAAGCATCTTATCAAAAGCCCAAGAGCTGCTTCGTCCTTGCTCGTAATCAAAAACCACGTTATCACATGTTATCAATCTATTATCAAAAATATTCAAAGTTTCTACAATCAAGTTTTCCTATCTTCAAAAGTACGAACAAATATACAAGCTCCGCGAAATGTATTATAATGTATTTAGATACTATTATTTATCTTAAATACCCAACATATAAATAAAATTCTTTGGATTATTACGATTATAAATCACTGTAGAACTAAGAGTCTTGTTTTTCTTGCAGCCAGGCAAAAGTGTCATAAAATGGCCAACCATTTTATTACCAAAACAACCAGCAAACTTGTCTCCATTCGATTCTTTTCTATTTATACTTTGATCGTATTATCTTTATTATACACGTTCATCTTATTATTTTTATTTTTTGCCACAATGTATTTTCTATAATATATTGTATTTTCTTCTGGTTGTCTTCAACTCGTGTGGTTAGTGCAATGGATGCAGGTTAGTAACAACCTTCGTGTGTGCAGTGTCGCAAAGTGTGGAAGAAGGGAGACCCCCCGTACGAGCAGACTGCTAACGTGTCATTAATCTTGCTTCTGTGTAAACGTCTAACTTTCTGCCATAAGAAAAAAGAGCAGAAGATTGGGAAGAGTATTTTAGACTTCTATTCGATTCAATGGTTTATAAGTATGAGCACACAGCTGCCACATCTTTTATTTTCAAACACCTTGATTGCCCATATTTAAACCCCACAGCGCAAAAGATGCACAAACATCCGTGTATAAAAACCCACAAGAGTTTTATGAGAAAACTTCTTTCTGTTTATTCAGATTTGATCTACAAAAAAAAGAGACTAAATTTCTGTGCAAGATCCGTTAGATACCAGAACGTAAAAGTCAAGTATTGTTCATACAAAACTGCAGATGTTGCACAGAAAGTATCAAAAGATTATTCGTTTAAAACATCGTGATTTATATGTAAATAAGATCACGAATTTATATTTTATTATTCATTACTGAATAAGTTAGACTGAATTATTTTGTCATTTTTTAGATGCGGCAACGCTGGAGGACAGGAAGTTCGAAGTTAGTGGCAGACGACGCTCGATTTGTTCTTTGACTTTTTTGTATTTGAATGAAAACATGAAATAACAGAATGAGCAGTGAGCGAGCAGAGAATGGCACATCGATATTTTTCAAGGAAAAACTGGAATAGATGAAATAAAAGAATATTAATAAATATACATAATCTTAAGAGGACCTGTACAGTTTTTGTGCATTCGACACGGTAACGAACCTAAGCTGTAAAATGTTTACAAATGTACACGAAAGCGTTTTTCTCGTAATTCTAATTCGATTCCAAGGTAAACTCGAATCAAACTGATGATTCCCACAAACAGTCTTAGAGATTTGAACTCGGGACAACAGACGTTGGCTTCTGAACGAAACACATCTCGACGGGATGGTAATCGAGCGTTTTAATCTCCGCCTCCTCTGCGTTCAGGATGTTTAATTCCGAGTCTTGTCTCCACAGGTTCTTGTGGTGCCTGCGGATTGCAAAAACCACCAGAACAGCCAACAGAAAGAAAGACACTGCCGCAACAACTCCGACAGTGATGACAGTATCCAGCCTGACGCTTCTTCCAGTCGACATCGACAGAGTATCGACCAGCGGAGCAGCCAGAAATATATTTTCTTCATCTGTCACTAGAGGTGCTTGGTGGGTATCAATCGTCAAGGGAAGACTGCGCATCTGTACTGAGTCTACACCAGTGACAAGTTCCACTTGGATGTGATACACGGTATCGGGCCACAGCGACAGTGTCACCGATGTCGAGTCTGTGTAGAGATGGCCCTTGAGTCCCCCGCCGTCCACTTCCCACGTCACGAGATAGTCACCCGCTTGACCGTCGCTCGACTTTTGCCCGGCCCACGCGACTTCTGCGATAACGAGGACCTTCTGGTGGATCAGAGACACTTCCCGAAGCTTCCACTGAACAAAAAGAAAAAAAGGGCAATATTTTAGTTAGCGAAAACGTGTAGAACTAAATTAAGATAGTTGCCATAGAATGGCAAATTGGATGGATGTGTGGAGATAATAAAAGCGGGGCTGCCTCGAGGGGATGTAGTGCGTTCAATTATTAATTCAAAGTCTGTAGCAACTTTAATGACTGACAGCAAAAAAGTGGATAATCAGCTGCGAAATCAAGGTCGATTTCAACAGCTATAAGAAACATGCAACATTAACATTTGGCAGGATTTCCATATGCTCTAGGTGTACTAGTTTTTTCTCCCATATAACTTGGTATTCACACATGAGTTGAAGTCATTTGTGTGGGTGAAATGTCAGAGAGGGAGCAAACTAGAAATTAATGAGTGTGTTCGGGAGCAGACGAAAAACTGGCAAAGTGTCTCGAGGGCGTTTTGTGAGAACGCAACGAGATTTAAATTATATAGCGTGTTTTTGTCCTGGGAGAAGTGTTTGGGGCAGACTGTAGAATTTTGTCTACCTGTGACGAAACTGGCAATTTGTGCTTCTGATGATCTGCTGCTGCTGCTGCTGTGTTCTGGCCGGCCGTTAGAGTTTCAACTGCGGTTACGTCTGACGAAGATGGCGGGTCAGGACGGACAATGTTCTCGGTGCTCGAGTCCTCGTTTTCGGGACGGTAGAGAGCAACCAGACCCCGTCCAGAGACTACAATTACCCGCAAATTGCCCAGCACGGAGTTGGGAGTTTCACCCGCTGGCAAGAAGCAGCTTTCCTGTGCCGTCTGTTCAGGAAGAGATTCAGAATATTATTTTTTTTTCCCAGATAGGAAGAGAGTTTATAAATGAGCTGTCCTTGTGACAGTGACACTTGAAACTGTGACAAGCGGAAATCACGGACATGTGACAACTATGCATCTTCATTTACATATGATCTTAAAAAAAACTGAGACTTTTCTCTACTGTGAAATGTGATGAACGTCTTTATAAGATTCCCCCGAGTGAAACCGTAAGATTCTTAGGTAATCCAACAGTAAAAGGACGAGAAAAACTGGGGTGAGAAGCTTTTAGGCGAAGGACTGATATCTAAGACATGTGTCAACGTCCCTAACGCATTAAACTTGTCGCCTGTCAGGTCGGATATCCTTTTGGTTTTCACGCAAGACTGACGACCGTGTCCGATGAAGAGGCATATTAGGGACAAAATGTACCACTAAAGAGCTTTCTGATATCTCGTGATCCCATACTACTTACAAGAGATCACAAAGAGCGTCTGGTTTACACGTAAAGTATCAGAGGATGTGCCAGGGATTACCTGAATAATCTGACGCCAGTGCCCGGTGGGCTGTTTGAGGATGACAGCGTAGACAAGTCGTTGCTTTTCCCTCTTGGATGAAGAAGTCGAGGGCCTGGGCCATGTTGCCAAATTGCCCGTCAGTTGGACTGTCGGTTCTGCAGAGCTTGGCATCACGGGATCTTTTTGCGGGACATCAGCGTGCTGGAAGAACTGACACGCTTGGGCGCAACCAGGAAACTACATAACCCAAGAAATTACAAATAATTATTTCACATAAATGTCTTTGGAATATTTTAGACAGTTTGGACTGCAATTGTAATTGCAGTGCTTCTTGTCAAGATTAACGACCGCAAAGCGCGTACTTCAAGTGAAGAGAAGGCCGTGATTTGCATATAATTATACACTGACCTCAAGACTTTTAAGAGGTGCAGTTTGTTTGATTTGTAGTCAACTTAATAGGCAGCAACGTTCTAGTAAAAGCAAAAAGACCTGGAAGCCCGTAGTTTGTCATCAAATGTCACATGGATTCTAATATGATGGATACGAATGCAAATCTTTGGGATTGTTAGTTTACTAGAATGCAGCACGATTATTGATTTATGTTTCGAAGAATCACTTGTGCGATTCTATGGGTAATTAGCCGTCTCATTAATTAGCCAGTGGAGCGGCTTGGTTTTCTAATGACGGCAATTTTGGTTGGAGCCCCGCGAGCGAAACAAAGTCGACCATGTTGCCACCAAACTACACCTCCGAAGGGATGGAATTATGCAAATGAATTTTCCGCATCCAGCATGTCGTATGCTAATCCAATGAAGTAGCTTTTGGAAAAACAGTCTTTTCTTCTTCTACCGCGCTTCAAAGAAAACTGAAAGTATATCTTTTCCAAATACTGATGCCCTAAACAACGTTGCCACACTATTAAGTATCAAGGATAACAGACTACAGAAGAGCAAAAAACACACCCAAGTCTACAAAAAGAAAGACTGGATATTCTGGATCATCAATTTACAAGAAAAAAAAAAGATCGCGCACCAAAGTAAGTGGCCCTCTAGCGGCGGTAGTTGTAAGCTCACTGTTGACCAAGCTACAGCACTCGCCACAAAACTACACGTGTTTGCACATTTTAACCAGATTGTGTAGTGTTAAGTCTTCTAACAGAAATAGTAGCATGGTCAACAGTGGTCAACAACGGTCAACACCACGTAGTTTATGTTTATTGGAACTTAGTGGCGTCTTGTTTGGCCAAACTTATATAAAAAACAGGAGCTTAGTCAACACTGGTCAACACTTAACACCAGCAGACGGTGTGTAGTTCATAACCAATGCCGCTTGGTGGATTCTTGTTTAGCATTATTGATAATAAAAACAGTAGGTTGGTCAACACTGGTCAACAGTGGTCAACACCAGCAGACGACACTTAGTTTATAGAAAGGGTGTATGCGTATACTTACACAGGTTGAAGGCTGGTTACATATTCGCATCCAGGCAGTGGGGTTATCCTGCAGAAGGCCACAATTTTCCCAACACTGCAACAACAACAAGAAGAAAAATCATAAATTTTCCGCGTTTATGACTTTTAAAAGCGACAGACGAAATTAAACGTTTCTACTTTAGAAAAGGAATAATTATACAGGAAACGGGTTCCACCCGCAATTACACACGTTTTGTTTGAATGTTATTCTAGCAGCCATCATCTTTTTCTTCTCTGGATTTTTCGCAGACATCCATCTCTACTCTTTGACCGTCTCCATGAATGCATGGAAAACTTAAAGGCCTCTTCTTCTTCTTCTTCTTATGGAAATCAAAGAAACTGTCGGCCATGTTGGATACATTTCCACGGGCAGACAATATAGAGCCCGTGCATATTTTCTATTGTGTTTTTTTCTTTTTAAGTTGCACCCAGCGGTTTCTTAATAACGGCCATAAAATTCCGTTCAACACGCACCAAAACATTTGACTGGGTTTCTTCGATTTCTCGATAGAAGCTTCTCGAAGCAAATCACGAAACAAACTTACCGTAAAACAATCAGGATCCTGTTGACATAACGTGTCGTAGCGATCGTTGCGCAAAAACTGAAACAAATAAAACAATAATTTTAGTCAACGGAATAATAATGGGTTTCTTATACCGAAACAAAAAGGACTGGAATAATACGAAGAATAATTAATAAAGAGCTTTGCTAGCGGGAGGCTGTCAGTGCAGGTCTCGGCAAAGCGAAAAAGAGAGAGAGCCACATAATGGATGACAATAATTGCAATTTCTGTGTTATTATTTGCCAGAAACACGCACTTACGTCTGTGCGGGTTAACTCTCGGTTTTCGGTTCTATTAAGAGCTGAGGGAAGCCGAGATAATAAGTTGACGGGAGCGTCTTATTGCGAGCCAACCCAAAGCGCGACAAAGACTCTTACCGAGTTGGTAATTACACTTTTACGGCTTTTCATGGGCATTATTAAAACCTGAGAATTCGTTACGGAGTCCCTCAGTAGCAGCTGCAAAATGGCCTCGAGTCACAAGAAAGAAACCCTGAAGAGAAAAAGTTCTCCCTCCTTTTGTTACCCCTTACGGTTAAATTGGCTCTTTTACCCCCGGATTCTCTCAGATCGGTAATCATCCGTGTTGAGAGACCCACACACACACACACACACACAACAAGCGTTTTGTTTCCAACAAGACCCTAAAGGACCACACACGTATCATTATCCTCTCTTTACTGCCCTATGCAAATAATCAGCAAAATTTGGTGATTATTTGGCGTTTCAAAGTGTGTTGTTTGTTGCCATTTGCTATCGCTATAACAACCTCCGCGCGCCTTGTTTCGCTGCGAGGCTACCGAAGTGTTCTAAGATTGATGAACTTTTGTACTCGACATGGAAGTTTTCATTAATGTTTTTTTTTCTTATCTCGTTTCTTTTATGTTTCTTTTTCATCATCATTCGCGTTTCTCTAGAGTTCCTTCAGAGGCTTCCTGTTGGAATCTAATATAACACTGGCGTTTTAAGTTACGTAAGCCAAGATTTTTGTTAGCCCGGCTAGAACTATGAAGGTAAGTTTCGGACTAAACTCGGTTTCTTAACCCACTATTGTATTGGGTTGTTTTCATATTTAGAACCTAAAAAGAGGTTCGCCTTGTGAAAGAGACCTTTCAGATGACACCCCATTATAGTAGCAATCAATGAGAAACCCCAGAATAAAAAATTTCTGGAACAAAAACTGGGTTTTCTTTGATACCTTCTGTTCTGGGTTTCCATTGTGTCTATGTTTCGGGGAGTTTGAAGGTTTTTAGAAAAATCCTGCTGAGCTGTGTGGAACACTTTTGTCAGTTGAAAAATGCCTAAGAAGGTACTTTGTGTCGTCTCCTTTTGATTTGTATGAGTTTTTCACCTGAACCTGAAAAAAGGTTCACAAACCGGTGACCAGGGGAAAATTTTCTAAAGGCTACCGGTTCACATGCCAATGGCTCCAATGAATAGGTGAAAAGCCCATTAGGTAGTTTTGAAGCGTTTTCCGACTCAGTGGACATTTTCACCTTTCTACCCCCTTCTTACAAGCGACTAGCTTAGAGGAATGTCGTCTGCTGCGATTTATTGCCTACACACAACACATTTCAATCCCCCCTGCCTCATCGCAAAACTCCTCTCTTCCCCGAGAGATCCTTTCATACGATATCTCGTCTCCCCCGTTTAACAAAAGAGATTTACCTTGAAGATTGAAAAACTCGGGGAAAGGGGTGCCCAGCAGAATCTCTCTCTCTCTCTCTCTCTCGAGGTCGTAAACACCTTTTCTTCGCCCAGCAAAATGTTTTGGGAGAGTCCAGAAAAAAAACAGAACTAGAAAACCCTGTCTGCGATCTACAACCCAAACGCCAGGCGACACAGAGCCCAGCATTTTACAACCAGGGGGAATTTTCAAATTGTTTTAGGGTTTCTTATTGCCCTCCCCTGCCATATTCTGGAACTGAAGCTGAGATAATGACGGCCTAATTGTCAAGTTTATACCATCGCCATAGTCCATTCCAAGCCCGTGGCAGCACGAGGGTTCAATCATAAAAAAAAGCTTTATTGCTCTTTTGAAAATATATTTCTAGAAACTCTCGCTTTCTATTGAATTTGATTAAAGTCAATGATATTACCTTGTCTAAACAGAGAGCTCTGCACTGCGCAATTCGTATAGGAGATCCAAGTTCGTGCGAAGTTGCCACGATCGATAAACTCCATAAGAGAACAATAGAAGTTAGGCAGACGTTAAAACAGTGCGCCATTGTTTCGTTTCCTTTTTTTTATCTTGTTCCTCCCCGAAAATTTTTGAAAGTTCAAAATGTCAAATCCCCCAGAAAAACACGGCTATACAAAGCTTCATGAATCGGTTGTATGGGAAAGCGCGAACCTCCTCGGTTCAAAGCTGGTGCACGACTGAAAGCCGACGATTCTTGCCCGGGACCCTTTTGTGTGTTGTTCCAAACGGCGGTTCCTCTGCTTCTTAAAGCAACACCTTCCCTCTGGCTATCTAAGTACGTGTACCTGTGCTTCACTTTAGATCTCCTCCAAGACACAGATCCAAGAAAACACCTCAGAAATCAGTGTTCGAGATGCAAGATTCATAGGGAATCGCAAGAATCTCGAACCAAGGGTCGCGATGAAGAAGGGCAGGTAATACAATATATCCCTCAGGGACAACTTTCAAAAACTGTTCAAAAAAATGTTAAAAGAGCCCCCTCAAAGAAACCTCTCGACAGACGGTAGACGCGTGCTTTCGCAAAAAAATGATACAACTACTAATAGTTCGAACAAAAAATAGTAAATTACAATGTCTCGACTGTTTCTGGAAAGGGAAAAAAAAACCTTTCGAGGATTTCGAAAGGTCTTTGAAAAATGGTTCCACCAAGAAAGTGTTTGCCGGTTCGGGGTAAATCCAACCCCACGGGAAAAAGGTTTTTCTCAGTGATGGGGAATCGATAAATTTAGTTTTGGAACATTCGACGTGGAGGCAAATCATTCAAGGAATTTATGGCCAAATTTATAAAATATCCCTTCAAAAGGATTTCCTCGTTCCGTTGAGCCGCCATGTTGGAGTGCCACGTGCTTTGTCCTTTGCCTGGGCGGTTCAGCAAAGGTTCGGGGGGCTCCTTCCTTCAAAGTTTGAGATTCTGTGATAATTAATGCAAATAGTTTGGACTCAGAAAAGTTTCTCGGACTTCGTTGTTAGCTAATTGTAGCGGCGGAAGTCCCAAATGAAGGAAAATAGGATAATTATCAGGGAAACTAATTAGAATAACCAATTTCTCAAACTTCTGAACTAAAAAGTGTAATTAGAAGTTCTGAGCTAGTTTTAAGATTTATAAGCATTCAATACAGTAATTTAGTCATTTGTATTTAAGTTAAATAAGTAAATTATTATAAAAAGTTTTAATATATTTGAATTTTGCATCAAGTTTCGGCCACCCTCAATCTTTGTCTTAAGATGAGTACATATTTGATTAGTTCAACAAGAGGCCCCTTTCCGAAAACAGCTGCATTCGACCTTAAGGGGTTTACAGCACCTGCACTATCAACTATCAACTACTTCACTTAACGTCAATCACGCTAATTAAACTAGTTCTAACTCTTACACTGGTATAACCAGAGATATAGGTTCAAATTTCGGTTCAATTCAAGGTTCAACTGATCCTGGACTGTTTCAGTCCACGGTTCATAGGTTCGCAAACCGATGAACCGTTGATAAAAACGGTTCAGAACCACCCGTCTCTTGAGTATGCCCTCAAGACTCTTCAGTTCTGTTGATTTAACCTGTGGAAAGGTATATTTATCCAAAGCTTGTCCCTCAAATCTGATGTGTACCTTTCGGTTTTTACCTTCTTCTGCAGTTGTCCAAATACAAAACCATCGAGACATACGCAGAAAAGAAAAACAACATCGGAAAGTTTCTGTTGTACACATCCGACCTCTTAAAATTTTAATTTCAAATTAGTTTAGTACTTTGGAGAAATTGTGAAAATGTTAATGATTACTCAAGACTAAGAGGTTGAGGAATTTCTGAAAAGATAATAAAATACAAGATTGTGTAAGACGAACAAAAGAAAAATTTTGGTGACGCATTGAGTTGTGTGTCTCCGTAAATGTGTCTAATGACAGGGGCTGAAGCTTTGCTCGCAACAGTTCTGCCCCTGACGTTAGAAAGTAGCAATTCCCCTGTCACCGTCGCCTTAAGAGCAACGGGTCCCTTTTTCGTTTTGTCCAAAAAATTGTTCACTGTCATCATTACCCCTGGTGACACAGCGAAAAATCTTTCTATTGCCGACCAAATCTGGAGAAGGGATTATTTAGTTAATGACATGTTATGCTTAATTTGTCGGAAGATTTTAATACAAACATGCTTAGTTCATTCCTGTATAAAAATCTTATCGTCCGAATTCCACTTCTCGCGAGAACGAAGATCCTCGGGAAACGTTCCTTGAGTCGAAGAACACGAATCTGTTTTGCTACTGTAAAAATGAATTATAGCTTCTTGTAATCCTGATGTTTGAACTGAGGCAACTCTGAAAGTTTACTTTAAAAATGGCGGGTTTAATTCTGCAGGTTTTTACTCGGGACTCGAGTCTCGAAGATCTGCGACAAACGTTCCCGACGAACCCGCGATTCCTGTCCCGTTCCCACGAAAACCTATTCAGGCGATAAAAAATCTTTGTGTGGTTTCATAAAACTTCTGGAATTAGGTTTCATCAAAGATTTTACTACAAACATGCTTGGATTTCACTAAAAAAATTTTTGTTGCGAACTGTCAAAGTTCTTCGACTAACGTTCCCAAAGCATCGAAACCTACTTTCCGGGAGTACAAAAAATTATAAAAACCTTAAAGAATTCTCTAACATGTTCTCGCAAAGATTAAACACGCAAAGGATGTAATTATAAGATACCTTTCGTGTCATGCAAACTTCTGCTGGACATAGCGGGGAGCAGGTGTTCGAAGTCCTCGGGAAACGAGTCGCGAAGCTGTCAGTTCCGAATCATTCAGTACCAAAGATTCTTAACGAAAATATTACAAATTCTGTGAAAAAATATCAAAACATGATAAAGTAACAGACAAACTTTGTATTATCTAATAATTAATTTGTGGTATTGATAAATATGAAAAAACAATAACGCCATCTAGCGGTGAAATTTAGAACTATTTTAGTTCGTGTTATATTCTAGTGGACCCTGAACACTTGCTGTTTCTGAGCACGAATATTCAATTTAATAATTAATTAACTTATTTATCAACCAAAAAACGTTCAACATGGCACTTGTAATATTCCATTCTAGTTCAACTTAGTAACTATTTTATTTAATTTGTTACAACGTAAATGAATATTAGATATTTGTGCTAATTAAGTGTGTTCTTAAGTTATCTCGGCTACTGAGTTTAGGAAGTTAGCAAGGTGATGTTGTGAAATAACAAGTTTATCATGGAGATATAATTGGGTTCTACTGTTTCGTATCAGACACACTAGTAAAGGATAACGATATCGTTAGTAAAAGAAAAGTGGAGAAGATCAGCTTTCTGAAAGTTTCTCGGGAGCTACGATATAAACTTCAGGGTCTTGTAAGCTCGTATCCACTTTGTATTAAATTCATCATTATCAGAATTGTCTTAGATTTTATCGTGTCTGTAGGATTTTTGCATGTTTGTGCTTGTTAGCAATGACAAAAGCCGTGGGACTGGGATTCACTTATGCGAGTAGGACGATGAGATTAGCAAATCGATATTATGGACGCCATGGAGATCGATATGGCAACGCCCTTAAGAAGTTTGTTGGTTTGGCAGCTGTGTACTGTAATGTGGATGGATGGATGGATAAACAGACAAGACAGACAAGCGGACAGAAAGATGGCTAGATCAGACAAAGAGGCAGACAACGAGCCGAGAAGGCTATAGGTAGACAGACAAACAGACTGCTACATAGGCAGATAGAGAGACAGACAAATAAATAGATTGTCCGACAGACGGTTAGATAGACAAACAGACAGACAATAATAACAAGGCCGACAGACAAACAGACTGCTACATAGGCAGACATAAAGACAGACAATTAAATCGTCCGACAGACGGTTAGATAGACAGATGACTAAATATAGAGACAGTGGCAGACAGGCAGACAATAATAGGCAGACACGACAGAGATACAGACAGATATACCGTCAGACATACAGAACACACAGACAGCTAGGCCAACAGACCAACAGACTGCTAGATAGGTAGAGAGAGAGACCGACGAATAGATGGACCAGCAGACAGACAGCTAGATAGATAGACAATTATAAGACAGACAGATAGTCAGATAGCTTGGTAGGCAGATAGACGTATAGGTAGACCGTCAGATAGACAGACAAACAGACAAACATACAGTTAGGCTAACAGATAGAGTAACAGACATTTGGACAAACAACCGTATAGAGAAATTGACAGGTAGGCAGACGAACAGCCAAGATACCTGTAGGTAGACAGATAGAGTTTCAGACGGATAGACGGACCGTCATACAGACAGACATGACAGGCAAAAGCACTGCCAGACGGACAGACAGAGAGACAGACAAATAGACCGTCAGACACATAAAACAACAGATACCGAGAGAGAATTCTAGACAGATGGGCAAACAGACAGACAGATTTACAGAGAGACATGCAGGCAGACAAACAGCCGAAGAGACAGACAGAGTCCTAAATAGATGGACAAACAGACAGACAGACAGACAGTTATGTAAACAGACAGAGAGACGGGCAGATGAAGAGCCGATAGACAGACAGACAGACGGGCAGGCAGACAAACCAGTAAACAAGTAATTACAATAAACTAAGTGAATGAATGAACGAACGAGCAAAAAATGAAGTTTTTAGGAAAGTGAATGGCTTGAAGAAAATGACCTGCCATGTGCAGCAGTTGGCGAACAAACAAACTGGATTGCATTTCACATGTAGACGCCATTTTCACGCGATATCGAGGCATGCAACACCGACAACATGCTACAACACGTAGCAACACCGACCACAATACGTAAGAAAATCGACTACGGTATTCAACAACAAAGACTACAACATGTAAAAACGTTAGCTACGCCATAGTACAACATGTAACAACATTGACTACAACATGCTACAACACAAGCAACACCGACTCAACAACAAAGACTAAAACATGTAAAAACATTAGCTATGCCATAGTACAACATGTAACAACATTGACTACAACATGCTACAACACGTATAATAACACCGACTACAATATATGTAAGAGAAATGGACCACGGCATTCAACAACACGGACTACAACCTGTAACAACATTGGCTGCAACAGCTGCAAACGTGTCACAACACCAACTACAACATACTACTTGTATTAGATCTAACTACAATGTACTACATCATGCAACTCAGCTGACTACAACATGGAACAAAACTGATTACAACACAGACATACTATAAAATGTATCAAATCCAACTACAACGTACTACAACATATAACAACCTGTAGCAACATTAGCCATAGCATACTACAACATGTATCAACATTGACTACAACAACTTGCGACATGGAACTACACTGTAACACCCTACAATATGTAGCAAACTACCAATGTTGACTACAACATACTACAAAATGTATCAAATCCAATAACAACGCACGCTACAACATATAGCAACCTGTATCAAAATTGGCTACAACATACTTCAACATGCAACAATATCGACTACAAATGGTAGTAGCATGAATTAGAACAACTTACAACACTACTTGACACGACACAAACTACAACACACTACAACATGTAAACACAGACTACAACAACTCACCACATGCAACAATACCGACTACAACCCGTAGCAACATTGACTACAACATTGACTACAACATACTATATGTAGCAAGTCTAACTAAAGAATCTACCACACACGACAACCTGTAGCAGCACTGACTACACCACACTACAGCAATTCAACAACACCAACTACAACACTACAACACCTGCATGGTTCCCCATCGAAACTATCTTCTCCACTTTTAGGATTATCAAAATGAAATCCCAATTAAACCCTCTTATTAATAATTAATAATAAAATTAACTATTGCAAATTAATTATAAAATATATGAATAATATATTTAATTATTACATTTAATAAATAATATAACATAGTTTATAAATTACAATTAAATCCAAAAACCGTTCAGATTTTACATATGTATTTTTCTCACACATTCAGCATATTTATATTCATCATTAAACAACATTGGGAAACTAATCAGTCAAATCAATCAAATCAATTAAACTAATTAATTTGAAATAAGATAATTTTTCAACAATTTTTTCGTTTCGTTTCGTTTCGTTTCAAAAGATGTCGTTGCAGATTTCGAACACATTTCCAAACTCGGAACTTAGAGACCAGTGCTCCCACTCTGCAGGGAAATTCCCTTAAACAGGGAAAACTGGGCGTCAGAAAGGGAAAAGTAAGGGAAGGGGAAAACAGGGAAAACGGGAAACTGAAAGTGGAAGCACTTGTTATACACAACGTTCACACTGCAGGACTTATTCCAGTGTAAATCTATTCCCAAAATTTATTCCAGAATAGTGTGCAGTGTTGAACGTAGTGTTTAACCCCGAAATCAAACAAGGCACAACATGGTTATTTAACAACAATTAACTCGCATTCATGTTAACTTTGATAACAACCATCACACTTTTCTTAATTACTATTAAATATTATATTTCTTTATAATCAAAACTCTATGAATGACTCCCAACCATTAGTTATGTTATAACTAATACGCAGTAACTATTCCAGTATATGGCACAGTAATTCTGAATATATTTCCAAACTATCGTCAAACTAACGCTTATTTATTATAAACTGAGATATGTAAATTTCGTATGTTAATATAGCGATAGCAGTGGAAATAACCCCTGAAAAAAAATTATCTTCAAGACGCGCGGCGATCGTCATTTGTTTTGGGAAACGAATCGAGAACAAAATGTTGGCGCCAAATTCAAACCGCGTTTTCTTAGATCTCTTTGAATTTCGTTGGAATTTAATTGGTTTCAATTCAATTACAATAAAGTATTGACATATTTTCTTTAAAAGATCTCCTAGAACGCGTGGCGATCGTCATTTGTTTCCGGAAACCCACCAGGGTCTTAATATTGGCGCCAAAATCAAACCACGGTTTTCTTATATCTTTTCGAATTTCGTTAAAAGTAACTAGAATAAAAGCTCGTTATAATAAAATAATAATATATTATAATAAAACAAACACCCTAGAATGCGTGGCGATCGTCATTTGTTTTCAGAAACCAATCGGGGGCTAAATTATTGGCGCCAAATTCAAACCACGTTTTCATGGACTTCCGAATTTCGTTTAAAATAATTAGTTAAAAACCGGATAAAATTCTGGTTTTTTCACTGTTGTTCGGAGGTTGTCTGCTGAAGTGTTTGAAGTTCGCCCGAACTTTCGATGCGACGCAGTTCGCGAACAACTTGTTCGTGTTCGTCGAGCAGTCGAGCGAATTCGTTGCGGCGCTGAACAATTTCGTCCTAATTAATTAAAAAAAAAAACTGTAAAATAAATCAAAGTGTAAATAAATATATAAATTAATTATAATATTAACTATTATTAATAATGATCAATAATAATAGTTTATTTTA
Source organism: Eulimnadia texana (assembly GCA_002872375.1). Taxonomy (NCBI): domain Eukaryota; kingdom Metazoa; phylum Arthropoda; class Branchiopoda; order Diplostraca; family Limnadiidae; genus Eulimnadia; species Eulimnadia texana. The sequence goes on along the minus strand of NKDA01000002.1, from coordinate 7,574,568 downwards.
TGTTTAAATAATATAATGCATAATTTAGTTAAATAATATTGACTAATTAATAATAATATTAATAATGAATTATTAAACCAGACCTTGATTTTCTGCAGGTTGGCTTCGTAGTCGCTTTTGGGCGAGTGGGGCGAATTGGGCGAGTTGGGCGAGTTGGGCGAGTCGTCGTCGGAATCGTTGGTCACGTGATCGTGGATTCCAGCTCCGTTGAGACGGAACTGAATGAATGAAGTCGTTCCGTTGGATGGTGAATTGGTCTCGTCGACGTTGTCCACTATGATACTGCAAGTACAAGAATAGTAGTAGAAGTAGTGATAGTAGTAGCAGTTGTTGTTGTTGTAGCGGTAGTAGTGGTAGTAGTAGTAATAGCAGTAATAGTAGTAGTAGTTGTAGTAGTAATAGCAGTAATAGTAGTAGTAGTAGCAGTAGTGGTAATAGCAGTGATAGTAATAGTAGTTGTAGTATGAATAGTAGTTGTAGTAGTAATAGCGTAATAGCAGTAATAGTAATAGTAGTTGTAGTAGTAATAGTAGTTGTAGTAGTAATAGCGTAATAGTAGTAGTAGTAGTAGTAGTGGTAATAGCAGTAATAGTAGTAGTAGTAATACTAGCAGCAATAGAAGTCGTAGTAATAGTAATAGTAGTAGCAATAGTAGCAGTAATAGTAGCAATAGTAGCAATAGTAGCAGTAATAGTAGTAGTAGGACAAGCAGTAGTTGCAATAGAAACAGTAAGGTATTGGAGTGGTAGTTCCAGTGGTAGTATAGTAGTAGTGGTAATAATCATAGTAGCAATAGTAACAGTAGATGCAGTAATAGATGTAAGTTTAGTAGAATAGCAGTAATAGTAACCATTGGAGCAGTACAAGTAGTATTGGTAGTAGTTGTAATAATCGTGGAAGCTATATTAGTAGTCATAGTAGTAGTAGCTGTATTAGTACTTGCAGTAGTAGCAATAGTAGTAGCATGAGCAGTAATCGTAGGAATACAAGTAATAGCGGCTGTGAATTATTGTTGTTGCACTTGTTGTCAAACCACTATCATTGTCATAGTAACAAGTTTTACCGTTATCACTACTGTTACTACTACACTTAGTATACTACTTACACTGCTGTTACTGTAGTATTAGCTTGGTTAAAGTAATTACCTTTGCTGCCTTTACTACCTGTTACTACAGTATTACTATCACTAACGTTTCTGTTATTGGTATGTTTACGATTGCTTTTGTCTTTTACTACTGTTGTTTTTGTTTTAAGTACTGCTACTACTACTACTACTATTACTACTTCTACTACTACTATTGGTGCTGCTACCGCAACAACAACAGCTACTACTACTACTACTTCTACTCCTCCTACTACTACTACAACTATTACTACTAACACAACAACAGCAACAACAACTGCTACCACTACTACTACTTTATATTCCCAATATTATTTTAGATACTAAGCATCTATAAAAACCACGAAATCAAATTACTGACATATTGCTTGCAACAGCACGGGTTATTAACCACTAATTAGCTCATTAGCAAGCAGTGACTTATTAAGGACTTAAGCAGCCTTGTATGATAATCAACCACTATAATGACAAATACCTGACGAAAGACTGAAGCTTCGGTCGACTCTTCTCATCTCCTACAACGTTCTCCATGTCACCACCTATAATAATGAAAGGAGTAGTTGTAGTAGTAGTAATAATAATAGTAGAAGTGGTAGTAATAATAATAGTAGTAAGTAGAAGTAGCTGTAGTAGCAGGAAGTACTTGTAGAAGTAGTACTAGTAGTGCTGTTGTTGAAATTGCAATAGCAGAGTAGTAGTACTAGTAGTAGTAGCAGAAGTAGTAATAGCACTAGTAGCAGTAGTAGTAGTCGCAGTAGTAGTAGTAGTACTAGTAGATGTTGTAGTAGTAGTAGAAATAGTAGTAGTTGAGGTTTTTTTAATTGTAGTAGTAGTAGTAGTAGTAGTAGCAGTAGTAGTTAGAGTGGGAGTGATAGTAGTTGTAGACGTAGTATTAGTAATATTAATTAGAAAGTAGTAAATTAGTAGATTAATTAGACTTGCAGTAGCAGAAGTGGTAGCAGTGCTAGTAGTAGCACTAATAGTAGTAGTAGTGAAAATATTAATAATAATCGTAATACTACTATTAAATGATAATAATAATCAACAATAATAATAATTTTACTACTACTATTACTATTATACTACTACTACTACTACTACTACTACTACTACTACTACTAACATACTATTTCATCTACATTCATCCTCACACACACATCAAGAGTGAGCACACATAATCAGCATTATTTCTTTTTCGTAAAGGTCCTTAACTCTTTACGAAAACACGTTGATAACACATGATAACAGGTTGATAACATCTTGGGCTTGTGCAGAGATTATTGCAAGGGTTGCCAACCCTTAGTCTTCTTACTGATTCTTGTGCTGACGTCAATTGACAATCGCCAAACAAGCCAACGAGCATGCGCTTTGTAAGCCTATTATTATTATTATTATTATTATTATTATTACTATTATTATTATTATTAATTACTATAAGATTTAATTGAATTCTATATAATTATATTAATATACTATTACCAGCAGTAGACATAAACGCAGTTGCCATCTTTTAGAACCCCGAAATATCTGAAATTTGCCAAAATTTTTTGAATGTTTTTGCACAGGATGGAAGCTGAATGATTCAGCAATCGATTAATATTTGCAAATGCGAATTTTTTCAATCGATTGAAGCGTTAAAATAATATTTTTAAGAACGTGTCTGGTCTGGAAGAGTTGCGCTACACAACTGAAGTCGATAGCGTTGAGCGCGAGCCGCTTGATTGCTTCCATTTTGCAGGGAAATTCCCTGAAGAAAGGGAAAAGTGGGTCTCGAAAGGGAAAAAGGGGGAAATAAGGGAAATTGAGAAGAGTATATTTATATCCTGGCGCGGAAGGGAAAAAGGGGAAATTGATATCTTCAGGCAAATGGGAAAAAGGGGAAATTGGATCTAAAAAGGGAAAGAAGAGGAAAAGGAAATGCAGAAGTCTAGCTTTATATTCTGGTCTCGGGGAAAAAGGGGGAAATAGATATTTTCAGACAAAGGTAAGAAAAGGGAAAAGTGACTGTAAAAAGGGAAAATTAAGGGAAGAGGGAAAACGGAAATTTAGAACTCTAGCTTTATATGCTAGCATGGAGGGGGGAAAGGAGGAATTTAATATCGTCCGGAAAAGGAGAAAAAGGGGAAAATTGGATCTAAAAAGGGAAAAGGGGGGAACAAGGGAAATTGAGAAGAATAGATTCATATCCTGGTACGGAAGGGAAAAAGGGGAAAGGGAAGGGGGAGACACTGTTTCCCATGATTTTCCCACACATGTGGGGATGTGTGGGGAAAAGTTGGTCATTTGGCAACGTCTTCCGTGAAAAGATTGACGTCAAAGCGATTCTTTTGTTTTCAACCAAGTCGATCAATTATTAGCTCTGTTGTTTCTATAAATAGTACACGTTAATTAAAATACTTTTACTAATTGAGATAAAAAGTTGATGTAATACAGTTATAAATTTTTATGGATAGTTACATTAGGATATGTTAGTGTAGGTGTTCGTAGTAATTGAGTATGAGATGGATGAAGGAGTGAAGGAATGAGTGAGTGGGTGAGTAGCGAATGAACGGGTGCATGTAGTGATCGAATGAGTGAGTGATTGAATGAGTGGGTGAGTAGCGAATGAACGGGTGCATGTAGTGATCGAATGAGTGAGTGATTGAATGAGTGGGTGAGTAGCGAATGAACGGGTGCATGTAGTGATCGAATGAGTGAGTGATTGAATGAGTGGGTGAGTAGCGAATGAACGGGTGCATGTAGTGATCGAATGAGTGAGTGAAGGAATGAGTGGGTGAGTAGCGAATGAACGGGTGCATGTAGTGATCGAATGAGTGAGTGAAGGAATGAGTGGGTGGGTGAATGAGAGAGTGAGTAGCGAATGAAACGGATGCATGAAGTGATCGAATGAGTGAGTGAATGAATGAGTGGGTGAATGAGTGAGTGAGTAAGCGAATGAAACGGGTGCATGTAGTGATCGAATGAGTGAGTGATTGAATGAGTGGGTGAGTAGCGAATGAACGGGTGCATGTAGTGATCGAATGAGTGAGTGATTGAATGAGTGGGTGAGTAGCGAATGAACGGGTGCATGTAGTGATCGAATGAGTGAGTGAAGGAATGAGTGGGTGGGTGAATGAGAGAGTGAGTAGCGAATGAAACGGATGCATGAAGTGATCGAATGAGTGAGTGAATGAATGAGTGGGTGAATGAGTGAGTGAGTAAGCGAATGAAACGGGTGCATGTAGTGATCGAATGAGTGAGTGAAGGAATGAATGGGTGGGTGAATGAGTGGTTGAGTAAGCGAATGAAACGGGTGCATGAAGTGATCGAATGAGTGAGTGAAGGAATGAATGGGTGGGTGAATGAGTGGTTGAGTAGCGAATGAAACGGGTGCATGAAGTGATCGAATGAGTGATTGAGTAGCGAATGAAATGGGTGCACGAAGTAATCGAATGAGTGAGTGAATCAATGAATTAATGAATGGGTGTAGGAAGTGACTGAATGAATGAGTGGGTGAATCAATGAGTGAGTAGCGAATGAAAGTAAGAAATGAATGAGTCGTTGAGCCAATGAATGAGTATATGAACGAATGAATGACTGAATGATGCGATGAAGGAATGAATGAGCGTATGAAGCAAGTGAATGAATGAAAGAGTGAGTAGTTGAATGAGCGACTGAATGAATCGTTGAGTGAATGAACGAGCGAGTGAACGAGTATATGGAGTGAACGAATGAACGAAATGAGTGTTTGAAGTGAGTAATAAACGCGTGAATGAATGGAAGAGTGCATGAATAAGTGCATGAACGATGAGTAACGAACTGAGTGAACGAACGAATGAAATTTGGTTTCATCATTATTATCCTTAAATACCCATTATTACTATTATTATCATCGCTTATTATTACTACTACACTAAATCACGTGACACCTCTTCAAGTGCACCAGGACAATCCGTAATGACGTCATAAGTCACAAGACGTCACGTGATTCATCACAGGCGCACAGTCACGACACGTGAAATCAATACGATTAATCCTATTGGAGGAAAAAATGCACTTTGTCAAAAGGAATCCTAACCAATACCAAGGGCTTCTTAACAAAGAGAAAAAAAATCATATACCAAAGTACACGGCGATAACAAGATAACACTGATAACGCATGATAACATGTTGATAACACTGATAACAAATCCACAATTAAAAAAAAAATTCATGAAAAAGTTAATTTTTAGTTCCCAATTGTGTAATAGCATGCTGGATAGCATCGGATAATGCCCTGATAACAGGTGATAACACGTTGATAACACTGATAACAAGGCCATAAGAAAAGATAGACTCAAAATTCAAGTCAATGTGGCTCGTAAGTATGTAGTAGTAAGTCGGATAACATAGGATAGTACCCTGATAACAGGTGATAACACGTTGATAACACTGATAACAAGGCCATAAGAAAAGACAGACCCAAAATTCAAGTCAATGTGGCTCGTAAGCATGTAGTAGTAAGTCGGATAACATAGGATAGTACCCTGACAACAGGTGATAACACGTTGATAACACTGATAACAGGGTGATAACACATTGATGGTTGCAGGCCTGTTAGATTTAATATCACCGGCACGTGACGATAACGTCATTGGATACATTTCCTTGAGAAAACTCTGAATATTAATATCTATAAAATAATTATATGTATTAGTTAATATCACATTATTTAAATTATTAATTAACGCACTAAATTACAATTTATTAACCTGTGATAACCAAACACTAACTATTAATCCTAATTCTAATTATTAAATTAAACTCACTAATTTGCTATATTTTATTTTAAATATGCATTATTAATAATTAATTGAATTCCATATAGTTTTTTACTTACATTTTCATTTTTCGCTAACTTATTTTTAATATAATGCATTTTCCACATAATAAATTAAATATATCGATAATTTAAGTTAATTATATTAATTAACTTATATTACTACTAAGTGTATTTAATTTATTATTTATTATTATATTTAAAATTTAGTTATTTTATTAAGTTATTATTAATTATTTTTAATAAATTAAATACAGCGATAATTAGAGTCTATAAATCTAATTACTTTAAAGTTATTATTAGTATTAAGTATATTTAATTTATTATAGGTTTTCTTTTAAGATAAAAGACTTATACACGGCTGGACGATTACTAATTCCTCCATCATGACGTCAATGGCACATGACTCGGAAAAAGGTTTCCCCATAATTTAAAAAAATCCTACAAGAACAATTATAAAAGCTTGATAAAACCTGATAACAGATGATAACATAGTCTGTTAAACAAGATATTTAGTTTATTTTTGCCATTTTTTCCTTCACGATTTTTCCACAAGAAGTTTCGTTACTCAGACTTCACTGTCAAGTTCGGCGAGAAGCGTTCGGCACTTGCTCGCGAGGACTTTGATTGACTCCATGAAGAGGACGTCGGGTTTCAACGCTCCCGTCGACTCGATGGAAACTGAAAATCAAAATAAAAGTTCAAGTTTTTGAATTCTGGAATCTGAAAATGTCATACAGATGAAGTGATCCTTTATCCGCGTCAGTCTGACCGCGTCCTTCAGGTCCTCGTGCCGGAAAACGTTGCGACTGATTGTGTCATAGCGAGCGTCTTTAACCCGAGCCACTTTCTTTCCTATTACAATGAGTCGAAATCAAGAAGTATTGTCAATCAAGAATAAAACGTTCAGCGAGTATATAGTAACTAACGCATAAAGTTTGTAACGTGCATAACAAATCAACGAGTAACTTCATCAAGTATTTTGTAAGTCTATTGTAACTATACAAAAATAGTTAATTAAATCAAGTAATCAATGTGATTAAAATTAAAAGTTATACCGTTCTCTTCGACGAGCTCTATGACGCCGGGCGAAAAGCACGACTTGAGTCGTATGGCCGCTTCCCCTCGATTCGTCGCAGGAGTTTCACTTCAGGTAGCAGGCGGTAAAACGCAGTCGCTGAATGGAAAAAAAAAACACAAAAATATTAATACGTTATAATAAATAGATACTTGTTAAATTATTTTAATAGCAAAAATGAAGTAAATAATTAATATAATTGATCATAAATAATTAAGAATGAATGTTTAATGATGAAATGTTATTGATCAAACAAGTGTTCCCACCGACAGGGGAGAACTTGGCATGATCTCGTCCAACACTTTTGACGGCGTGCAGTTTGATGTCCAGCTCGTGGCCGGGCCGCAGTTTGGCGATGAGGATGTCATCGTGAACGGGGCCGACCGACTCGGCAGTGTGCATCTCGGCTTGGTTACCCAGCGGGATCCACTTGATGTGACTGCTGTACGCTGTGGGGTTATCGTTAAAGTTATTTGGTTAATATTATTGTACAACTCTCTACTGCACTAGTGCTACACTACTACTGTACTTCTATTTTACTGCTACTGTACTTTCACCATTCTCCTACTATACTAGTACTACACTACTCCTACTACTATACTTCTATTATATTTTGACTGTACTACAACTCAACTTTTACTATACTACTCTACTACGACTACACTACTACTGTTCTAATACTCGATTACTACTGTACTTCTAAGTAGTTCTACTTAGTAGTATAGTAGACATACAGTAGTATACTTCAACTATGCTTCTACTAATATAGTACTACAGTATTACAATGTTTCTACTAATATACTGCTATACTACTACTCTACTTCCACTATACTTCTATATTACTACTACTGCGTGCTCTCTACCATACTTCTACTGCACTTTGACTGCACTGCTGTACTACCACTATGCAACTAATATTCTAATACTCGATTAATACTGTATTTCTACTTAGCAGTACAGTAGTAGAACAGTGGTATACTTCAACTATTCTACTACTATGCTTTTACTGTGCCACTACTATACTAATTCTAGAATTCTACTCTACTACAACCGTGCCACTACTATTCAGTACTACTATTTTATTCTACCGTACTAACTGCTGTACTGCTACATACTACTACTATGCTTCGACTAAACTACTACTCAACTTCTACTGTACTACTACTATCCTACTAACTACTACTATCCTACTAACTACTACTATACTACTACTATCCTGCTACTATCCTATTACTAGACTTCTACTGTACTTCAACAATACTATTATTATACCACTACTATCCTACTACTCTACTACTAGTGCAGTACCACTACTATACTTCTTCCACTACACTTCTACTCTACTACTTGACTACTACTATCCTACTTTGTTAAGTTATTCAGTTAACTCTGTTTTATAACTGTAACAACACATTATTTCATACTTGAGTTACATGGAACAGATTCAAATACCTCTCGAGTCTCGATACATGGTGTCGGGATCTGTGGCGTCCTTAGCTCGGGCAGGATCCCACGTACACTTGACCTTCAGCTCGAACTCCAGGGTATCCTCGGGTGAGCCTTTATCGTCTCCTGAAAATCAATAATAATAATAATAATATTCATAATAATAACATAAACTTATTAGTGTTTGTTCACAGTCGCACCTTCTTGTCTTAGTTCGAATAACCGCGAGTCAGCTCGTAAGGGGATCAGACCCAGTCTGTGAGCAAGGACTTCATCCTGAATAATGGATGTGTTGTTGTAAATGAAGACTTTTTCGATCGCCATAGTCGGAACCTGGAAAACGAGCATTTTTGTAAACATCAAGAAAACGCAGGGTCTCGTGTGGCGTTTAGCTGACTAATATCACATTAACAGCGTACTGATAAAATATTGTGCTATAATTAGCAATACAATAGCATGTTAGTTACGGTAGTAGCGAGATTTTTATCTCACTTACGTCAGACAGCAGAATCCGTCGAAAAGCGTTGGGTATCGAGGGATCGACTCCGATAATGTCAAACTCCATTTCCAAATCCGTCAGCTTTATGATTTTAATCTTGAATTTCTTTAACAAAAAAGTTAATAGAACATCAACATATAAACGTGTTTGATAAACTTATAAATACTTTTTTGAAATCTTCAAAGTTCCAGGCATCGTTAGCGCCGTAGTAAGTGCCTGGATACTCTAAAGGCGATGTCTGTGGGAGAAGACAGAAGTAAAAAAATTACCAAAACATCTCTAAAAATTCAATTTTCATTAATTATACATTTAATATTTCATATTCGTCCAAAATAATTCGCGATCGGCTTTCCTCCACGTGAGCCATGGCGGTTTTCGTCTGTGTTGTTTGAAGTTTGAAGCAACGCCATCTAGCGGTAGAAAATCAAACTAAATTCAGATAAAATATAATTCAGTAATAATAATTAATTTTATATGATTCATTTATAAATATATTATATTTAATTGATTAATACATATTTATTTAACATATCATATATTTCACAATCGCGTTTATAATTTAACTAAGTACGTAAACAAAAATAATATTTAAATTGCGTATTTATATCATTTATAATAGTTGTATTCATGATTAGTATAAATTATCAATATTATTATTAATAATAAGAAAAACTTTCCTGTGCTTGGACCTTTATCTGAAAGATGCGTCCTTACCACCCAGCTACAGGAGTGCCAATTACCCCGTGTCGCCAGTGTTTCCACTTTTGCAGGGAAACTCCCTGAAAAAGGGGAGAAATGGGTTCTGAAAAGGGAAGAAGAAGAGAAGAGAATAAAGAGGAAATCTAGTCCCAGTATATTCTTGCACGGAGGGGGGAATAGGGGGTAAGATAAGGGAAGAGGGGAAAAAGGGAAAATTGAAAAGTGGAAACACTGCGTGTCGCCTTGGCTGCTGCGTGGACAAATTTACTGCTTCGTCCGACTCCGTTCCAGTTGCCGAGCAGCCGTCCCGTCCCTGGAAGAATTTTGTCTTGTCGTCTTTGTAATTATCAATTCTCCCACCAGGGTTACCAACTTCTTTTTGACTGTCCATCGCTCTCCCAGCTCCGTTCCAGTCAGTGCTTCCACTTTGCAGGGAAATTCCCTTAAATAAGGAAAATTGGGGAAGAGGGAAAAGGGGAAATGGAGGATAAAGTGAATTTACCAATGTAGCTTTACTCTGTAGCACGGAGGGGAAAAAGGGGAAATTGATACTTTCAAGCGGATGGGGGGGAAAAAAGGGAAAAAAGTGGAAGCAATGGTTCTAGCATCCTCTCCGATGTAATGCCCAGTTTCCTCTCTCGTCCACCATCTCTACGAGACTCTTTTCAAATTTTGCAAAAGTGCATCTATTTGGAAAATCAGTCAATTTTTCTTCACATCGTTTAAGCGTTTAACACCTTGGCGGTTGTAATGGTTTGCTGATTTATTTTTGGATCGCGGCCTGTCGCCGGTAAAGGGTGCGTTACACGGGAGTCCGACTGGCCGAGCAACGACGAAAGTCAAATCCGTTTGAATGGGAAAGACCTGACTCTTGACTGCCGCGTCATCCCTGAGGCTATGAATTTCGCTTTTGACGGGTGACTTTGCGACTTTGACTGGCCCGAAGGGTGCGCTACACGAGAGTCCGACTGGCCGAGCAACGGCGAAAGTCAAATCAGTTTGAATTGGAAAGACCTGACTCTTGACTGCCGCGTCACGCCTCAGGCTATGAATTTCGCTTTTGACGGGTGACTTTGCGACTTTGACTGGCAAAGCATCAGCGAAAGTCAATAAGATTTGAATTGGAAAGACCTGACGCTTGACTGCCGCGCCATCCCTGAGGCTATGAATTTCTCTTTTGACAGCTGACTTTGCGACTTTGACTGGCCGAGCAACGGCGAAAGTCAAATCGATCTGAATTGGATAGATCTGACTCCTGACTGCCGCCCCACGCGTCAGGCTATGAATTTCGCTTTTGACGGGTGACTTTGCGACTTTGACTGGCCCGTGTGTTCATAATATGAAAATTTGGTTACGGAAATGGCGAAGTAAAAGTCTTATTTTTGTATTTTACTTCCCACAAACTGAATTGAGTCAAGGTAAACTTGTGTGCAAGTAGAGATAACGTTAGATGAATGTTCAAGTTTGGTGAACGAAACTTGACAAGGTCTTACGAAACCAGAATAATAATCATTAAAATAAAAATAATAATAATAATAATAATCAAGGGGTCCGAAACTTCCAATAATCTTCGTACACCTAGGTCATGTTATCACTGTTATCATCCTATTATCTACATGTTATCTCCGTGTTATCATGAGTTATCAAATAATCTTCGTACACTTTTCCTCGGAGTTTCGGACCCCTTGATAAAAATAAATTACTGTAATATTACAGTATATATTAAACAAAGGATAGTTAATCTGTTTAAACTATTAATACATTTATAATTATAATAAATCATAGTTAACATAATCATGGAAAAAAATATTAAAATTTAATTTCTATATTAGATAATAATATAATTAAATTTAATATCTTACTATTAACTTAATAGAAAATATTTGTATTTAGTGTCACATCATTAGCACAGCAAAATAATTAATAAAATAAAATATTATTATTATTATTGTTATTATTATTTACCAAGGGGTTCGAAACTCCGAGGAAAAGTGTACGAAGATTATTTGATAACACATGATAACACGGAGATAACAGGTTGATAACAGTGATAGCATGACCTTAGGTGTGCGAAGATTATTGGAAGTTTCGGACCCCTTGTTATTTACTTATTTATTTGCTCTTATTATTATAACACTTATTATTATAATTGTTTATTTTATATATATAAAGTTAACTTTATTTCGTAACACAGTTGTATGGGAACAGGTACAGCGTTTTCACGACCCCCAAATTCCAACGACCCAATGGGTCCGAAACTTGCAATAATCTTCGTACACCTAAGGTCATGTTATCACTGTTATCAACCTGTTATCTCCGTGTTATCATGTGTTATCAAATAATCTTCGTACACTTTTCCTCGGAGTTTCGGACCTCTTGAAAACGACCTTGGTATCACGAGAGATTCGAGCGACAACCTTGAAAACGTCCCTTCCTGCATTCTCAAAGATGGTCACCAATCAAGAATCCTTCCCAGAGAATCCAGACCCACAAAAAAATCACTACTACTACTACTACAACTACAACAACTACTATTATTATTATTTGTTATTATCCGCATCATCATCACAGCATCTATACTACTACCACTACCATTATTGTCATTATCATTACTACGACACCTACTACAACTACTACTATTGTTATTTATTATTATCCGCATCATCATCACAGTATCTATACTACTACCACTACCATTATTGCCATTATCATTACTACGACAACTACTACAACTCCTACTATTATTCTATTATTATTACTAATACAAGAACTGCTTCTACTACTACTACTACTACTACTCTGTTTTAACAGTGTACAATTAGTCCTCCTCATCCTCTTCCTACTCCTCTTCCTCCTCCACCTCTTCCTCCTTGTATTACTACTACTACTGCTACTTCTACTACTCCTCCTACTATATACTACTCTTGTTACTTCCATCCACTTAATTGTATGATTGCTACTAATACTTTACTGTTAGCCACTAATTTCTATACTAACAAACTAAATGAATCATAGTGTAATATGATAATTTATGCAGGGAGGGTAAGTCGCTGGAGCGTGAGGAAGGAGGGAAGGTTTTACCGCGGGTTTCGTCAGTGTTGACCATTAGCGTTGACCTTGTTCGTTGCCTAAAACTGAATTCGTCGCAGCTTTCCCAAAAGCTCAGACCCAGGAAATACCGCGTGGGGGAAGAAGAGAAGAAAAAAGTAGAAAAAAGAAGAGAATAAAAAGAAATATTTTCCGGGTTCTCTTCCAGGTTGACTATAAAAGGTTGAGGCTGTGTAGGTTTGTTCAACAAGTCGAAGCTGAAGCTTTGGATGCGCAACATCCTCTCCTCTGCTCTTCAAACACATCAACTACTACAAACTACAATGAACAACTTGATGGTATACCTTCTTTGTTAAACTATTGACTAACATTATCATCCACTAATATCAGTTACATTTCTAACTGTTAAAATCTTACAGCTGATAACCGTTATCTGTAATAGAGTGAAGACAATCATTCACTAAGAGATCAGTTTCTGCTCTTTGAATTTGGTGCTCTCTTATACGACGAAATCTTAAATCGATCATCTAATACCTGATATCGATACTTAACTACTGATATTCAGTAAATGGACTGAGATGGTTTGTTTGAATTGGTTGAAAGGTTCTGGCTGTGTTGGTGGCTGTTCTCTTCAGCGTGGCTCTGAGTCAACAGGTCCTCGAGCCCGTAGCCGCTGCTGCCGAGCCACTGGAATCGGTCGAGGACCTCGAAGGATCCGAGGATCTGCTGAAGCTCTTCTTCAAGAAGCTCTTCAAGAAGGAGCAGAAATACGGAGGCTACGGTTACGGAGGATACGGACACGGTGGTTACGGATACGGAGGTTATGGTGGATATCGCGGATACGGATACCCCGCTTACGGACCCGGCTATGGTTACCGCGGAGGCTTCTGGTAAAGCAACTGACAAAATCTCCACCTGAGAATCAAACAAACTGTGCGAAGCCAGTACCAAGAACTTGACTTTTAGTTTAAAATTGTAATTATGAAGTGAATTATGCGTGTGTATGTCTGTTTTCGTTCGGTTTTTCAATAAAAACGTCGTTTTTGTGAAACTTATTTTGATTATAACCAGGAGTCGATAACTTACATAAAAAGAATAACTATAATGAAAAGTAATAGTCACTACAACTAACGGTTATAGTCCACTGAAGAATTTAAGCAAGATAGTGTAACCTTTAATGTTTCTCAGTGTTTACCTAACAGCTATTAGTTTGTTATCTTCTCTCAAATGCGCTTTTGTTTTTGTATCTCTCATGTTCGTTAATCTAATAATGATAACGATTAAATAAAATAAAAAATAGCAGAGCGTGGTTTCGATCCACGGACCTCTGGGTTATGGGCCCAGCACGCTTCCACTGCGCCACTCTGCTCTGATACTCCAAATCTTATTATAAAAATTAAATTCCAATGTCCAAATCAGAGGTTTAAAATTAACTAATCAGTTTGTCGGTAATACTTTTTATATAAAGCGCACCGTATTTGTGGGTAAGACGTCGTTATTAGTATCATAAATTAATATTATGAAACGTAATATATTAAAAAAAAACATAAATAACCACTATTGAATGAAATGAGAAAATCAAATTTGTGTCTACATAGTTTCTAATAAACATTTATGCCAAAAGTGCTACCCCCAACCGGCGATAGTTATAAGCTACATGTCGTCTGCTGGTGTTGACCAACCTATCTTAAGACTTGACTTTATGAAAACTCGGCAAACATAGAAAGAATTCGTTTCAGGTCTACTAAATGCTTCGCGGCTATTTTGTAAGTAAACAGATTAACAGTTTTATAGAGAGTACAACGGGAAAACGCTCTAGCTTGGTCAACATCAGCAGACAACAGCGAGCTTACAACCACTGCCGCTAGGGGGCTACTCTTTTGGCCTGAGGTCTCTCTATACCTAGAGTACACAGTTCCTTATAAGTCATTGAAGTTCAGAAAGTAAGGTTGCAACAGGGATTTCTTCCGCATCGTTAACATTGACCTTGTTCTCTTCCAGGTTCCCTTGAAGCCTTGTAGATCAGAATCAGTGTTGCCACTTGGTATTGGCGGAAAATCTTCGAACTAAAGTCTAAAATCTTGAAAACTCTTTGACGTGATGCATACAAAAAATCTTCGAAAAAATTTTCAACCCTATTTTTTACGTACACATACACAATTCCAGTCCTGAAACTTTGTGTCTCGTTTCGCAGCGGAAAATTAAGGATGTCGGCTACATCCTGAACGATACTCCTAGCATATCCTGAATATCCTGGACCATGTCCGATCGTGGATGAGTTAGAAAAAAAAACTGTGTTGAGAATAGTGAATCTTGATTATTGAGGGCACCATTAAGTATCCTGAAAAACGTTTTTTTCAGAACGCTGGTAAGTACCCTGAACATGTATTATTCAGACATTCCAATGTCAGGGTCCTGAACACCCTGGAAGTGGGCCAATTCCACTGCACTCAGAATCCTGATTGGCATCCTGAAAATGTCCTTTTCAGGATATTTTCAGGGTCCTGAAACTATCCTTAATTTTCTGCTAGGTTGTTTTGCAAAGGAATAATAATTTTGGAAACATACCATTTAATTTCAAACATTCAAAGCAACAGGTTCTTTGTATCTTTCTCTGTCAAGTGCTGGAACCGGCAGTGTCAAACCAGAAATGAATGTTACTGCTACCACTCTGTGAATTCCTGCAAACGTTCGTAAAATTCCCTGGAGAATTAATGCTTAATATTGTGCAGGCTTTACCAGCTAAGTTCTGCGAACTAGGTACTAGTCATTGATTTCAAATTTGTCCTGTCTGTCACGTTCACTTTTTGCAAATTTCTGGAAATCTTCAAAAATCTTTGAAAGTAAAAAATCTTCTACCGAATCTTACATTACATTCTACGTACATAACTATCCCGGTCCAGTCTTGTGTCCCATATTCTCCACCTTACTGTCGTTTACTTCAGAACGTTCAGAATGCTCTCATGGAAAAAATCAACTGAAACTGGAAAAATGTGAAGTGGATGTAACTGTACTATACAATATGTACTTTCCGCCTGTTACGCTTTTAACGAAGCAAATTTTGTACTGTCCGTTAACTCAAAGATTTCTGTTCTCACCCAAGCACATAGGCGTGTGCGCCTTTTTTTGGGATATTTGTGTACATTCTTGGATAATTTTCCACAGAACTTCACAGAACTTTTCATCCCAATGGATGAAAGCAGCGGGTCAAAGAAGAACATCTTAATCAGACTTAGGAATCCAACCAGTTTGAGAGAAATTATCCACTCGGGGAACTTTAACGCGGAAAACCTCCCAGCGATGGAGGATTTCTCCATGTGTAATAGAAAATAGTAGATGGGACTGAATTTTTTCTCTAGGGGCACTGGGTAAAATATCGTGAAATTGTTACCAATGCTTGGTCAACACCTGCAGACGACAGCGAGCTTACAACTACCGCCGCTAGAGGGCCACTCTTTTGGCACAAGGTTTCTCTTCGTTGAAAGCATACAGTTCCTTTTAAGTTGTGGTTTAGAAAGTAAGGTTACAACTGTGGTTTCTTCCGTATCGTTAACGCTGACCTTGCTCTCTTCCAGGTTCCCTTGGAGCCCTTTAGACCAGAACCAAGGAAACTCCTTTTACGGCGTAAAAAAATGAATGAAAAAGAATAAATAGTAGTTAGGTTTTTTTTACCGAGTTCTAGGTTGACTATAAAATGTTGAGCCTGTGAGGGTTTGTTCAACAAGTCGAAGCTGAAGCTTTGGATGCGCAACATCCTCTCCTCTGCTCTTCAAACACATCAACTACTACAAACTACAATGAACAACTTGATGGTATACCTTCTTCGTTACACTATCAACTAACATTATCATCCACTAATATCAGTTGCATTTCTAACTCTTAAAATCTTAGAGCTGATTACAGTTATCTGTAATAGAGTGAAGACAATCATTCACTAAGAGATCAGTTTCTGCTCTTTGAATTTGGTGCTCTCTTATACGACGAAATCTTAAATCGATCATCTAATACCTGATATCGATACTTAACTACTGATATTCAGTAAATGGACTGAGATGGGTTTGTTTGAATTGGTTGAAAGGTTCTGGCTGTGTTGGTGGCTGTTCTCTTCAGCGTGGCTCTGAGTCAACAGGTCCTCGAGCCCGTAGCCGCTGCTGCCGAGCCCCTGGAATCGGTCGAGGATCTCGAAGGATCCGAGGATCTGCTGAAGCTCTTCTTCAAGAAGCTCTTCAAGAAGGCGAAGAAACACTGAGGATACGGATACGGACACGGTGGGGTACAAATACCCGCTTACGGAGCTGGCTACAGTCATCCAGGATTCTACTGATACTTCCACCTGAGAATCAATTAATCTAGAATTCAGCATTAGAAACCGATTTTTCGATTTAAAATATTCCAATTTAATTGTGTATGATACCTGTTTACTTGAGTTTTTGTGTTTTTTTTTGTAAATAAAAGATCTTTTGTTAATTGTTAAGTTATTTACTGGTTAAATTCATATATTAATAAATTATATCAGGACTCTTGGTTTCAGTTGACTTGTAATGTAATTTGCTGGTTTAATTATACTCATTATTAATAATTCAACTTTTTGATATATTTAACATATTCAGTAATTAATACATTAAGCATGTTGATTGAGTTCATTAATATTAAACGTATAATATTAATCCTTCAATGTTCTATTTTCTAACAAGAATATTATTGATCTAAACGTTTTAAAAGTTTTTTTTTGTTGAAATTAAGGTATTTGTCAAAATGCTAAATTAGAATACCAGATTAATCAAACTGAATCGTATTCAAATGCGAAAGCTGCAATACGCGAACAGTGAGAATGTATTTTGTATTTTGCAATAGGGTCATTCGTCTTAGACGGGATACAGGGAAATAGTAGTAGTAGTAGTAGTAGTAGTAGTAGTAGCACCCTTGGCAGTTTTTGTACATCTTAAAAGTGCACTTTTTCATTGAGTAACACAGCAGAGTGGCGCAGTGGAAGCGTGCTGGGCCCATAACCCAGAGGTCCGTGGATCGAAACCACGCTCTGCTAATCATTAATTTTTAGCCAACTGTTACTACTAAATTAGATCAAGAAATATTCTTAAGTTCAGATTGCATGTCTTATTCCAGTACAAATCACCAGTGGTAAGATAAACAACACAATAAAAAGATATAGCGATATCAAAACTTACGCCAGTATAGCTAAAAGTGTGAACGTATAGTGTTCGATACAAAGTAATGTTAACGGGTGGTCTGATGAACCTTCATTAGCACTTGTCCTTCACCGTTCAGTTCTCCTATGGATTTTATTTTATTCTAATGCTTATTTGCAAATCCCTGTTAATTATTTAACTAAGTTACATTTGGACATTTTTTAACGGCTAGAAATTCTGAATTAAAGTACAAGACAATTAATTTTGATAAAATATTATCAAACTAATATTTGCATATGACTGCGTGGCAAATTCAAATTAATCTGTATAATATAATCATTAATAATCACTAAGGAATAAAAATAATTAATGATTTAGTGATATTAATTACTGTTAGTAATAATAATCAATAAAGTATTGGGTAATAAATAGCATATTCAGTGTGTAATATAACTAAATATTTAAAAAAATTAACCAGTTTTCTGTTATAGGTTAACGGCCATCGATGAGTTGCACTGGAAAGTTAAGTTCAGTTACCACTTCAATCTCTATGGTTTTCATCGACCTTGTTTGATTCCAGGTTCATTAAACTTGCTAGAAACCTATGAAACCCACTTACATAAAACATTAATAAGAATAACTGAAGTAAGTAATTTTTTACGAGCGTTTGGGTTGGCTATGAAAGTAAGACCTTTGTCAGATAGGAACTTGTAGCTTTCTGAAAGCAACAACAGCAAACCACAATGGAGAACTTGATGATATTCTCTTTTTAAATAATCAATTTATAATCAATATCGATCAATATTTAAAAAAATCAACATTAAGAATCTTAGAATCGATCACAGTTATCCATAATCGAGTGAAAATATTCTTTCACTAAGAGTTCAAGTTTTTGCTTTTTCAATTTGGCGCTTCTTTTTCATGAGATCTTAAATCGATTACCCAATGTCTGATGTCGATACTTAAGTACTGGTATTAGTTAAATGGACTGGGACGATTTGTTTGAAATTTGTTGAAAGGTTTGGGCTCTTTTGGTGGCAGTTCTCTTCAGCGCGGCTCTGAGTCAACAACAAGTCTACGACGAGCCGGTGGAAGAAGAAGTTAAGGACCTCAAAGAATACTGGAAAGAATTTCTTAACCTCTTCTTCAAGAAACTCTTCAAGAAGCAGAAGAAACACGAAGAATACGGCTACGGTAGCTACCACGGTTCCAGATACCCCGGTTATCGTACTGGCTTCGGTTATCCCGGAATAAAGTGGAAGGTCAACTCACCCCCAACTGAAACTGAGAATCACCAAATCAGACGGCCAGTACTCATAAGAAGAAATATTTAACTTAATGCTTACTTTACAGGTTAACTACATGTTCTTTGCGTATTCAGCAGTGCGATGATTTAACTCGTTTGTTCTCTGTGTACTGGTGTAACTTTGGGAAAAGCCATCTTTTCGCTGTGTGATTTATCACTGACTGACGATTTGTACTGGAATAAATGGTGCTGTATGAGAACGGTGTTATTATGTGATTTACATTTTGAGGTGATGTTTTGGTAAAAATTAATGTTTAGCAGAGCGTGGTTTCGATCCACGGACCTCTGGGTTATGGGCCCAGCACGCTTCCACTGCGCCACTCTGCTGTGCTTAACTCAGAAGTTTTCTTTTGAATTGCTGATTTATTATGTTAATCAATTTGAATGAATGTTTCCCCAGTAGGAACTCTATTCCATATCACTTGAAACAAAGAAGCATTAACTACTGGAACAAGTGACCACTTGTCAAAACCTATGAACATTATTAATATTATTACTACACTAGTTAGTTCTGCTATCTCTTATAGCCTACTACTGCTTCAGTACTACTACTTATTGCTGCGTTTTAAAGCTCCCAATCATGAATTACAAAACAATAAACAGGAATAATGTTCCATAATAATCAAGTATCATCAAGTTTAAACAAACGAAACACGGAAACAAGTTTAAAGCGAAAGGAGAATAAGCAACCAACCTACCAGAGTTTCTCCCCACACCTTTCAAGTTGATAGTCCTACCCAACGGATGCTAAAACTTATAAACTGAATTACGAACTCTGTAGAACAGTATTTGATCAAGCTAAAACAATTTACCTCTTATTTACATGTGAAATACTAGAGTTGGAGGATGCGATTAAAGTTAATATACTCCGAGCTCCGGTCTCCTATCTGAAAGGGGCGTGGCGTTGGGATACCCAGCTGAAAATTGAGGATGTCGGCTACATCCTGAACGATACCCTTAATATCCTGTACCACGTCCGTTCGTGGATGAGTAAAAAAAATTGTGTTGAGAATTGTGAGTCTTGATTGTTGAGGGTACCATTAAGTATCCTAAAAAGCGTTTTTTTTTTTAGGACAGTGTTAAGTACCCTGAACAAGTATTATTCAGGCATTCCAACGTCAGGGTCCTGAACACCCTGGAAATGGACCACGTTCATTGCACTCAGAGTCGTGATTAGCATCCTGAAAATGTCCTTTTCAGCATATTTTTAGGGTCCCGAAACTATCCTTAATTTTCTGTTGGGTACTCCCGCAACATATAGTATCCACGAGGCTTGTGAACAGTACCCTTACAAGTAGTTGTAGTAGTAGTAGTCGTAGTAGTAGTAGACGGAGAAGGAAAACAGACGTATAGAAAAAGCAGGAAACAAATAGTAGTTGATAATAGTGCAAAAATAGAATTAGCAGGAGTAGTAGTAGTAGGCAGCAAAAGCAGTAGAATAGAAGTAGTGAGAGTATTGCAGCGGAGTAGGAATAGTAGAAGTGGTATAATAGAAGTAACTTACGAAGTAGTACGAAGTAAGTAGTAGCACTGTAGCAGTAGTAGGCTATAAGAGGTAGTAGTATTACTAGTGTAGTGATAATATTAATAGTGTTCGTAAGTTTTGACAAGTGGTCACTTGTTCCAGTAGTTAATGCTTCTTTGTTTCAAGTGATATGGAATAGAGTTCCTACTGGGGAAACATTCATTCAAATTGATTAACATAATAAATCAGCAATTCAAAAGAAAACTTATGAGTTAAGGACAGCAGAGTGGCGCAGTGGAAGCGTGCTGGGCCCATAACCCAGAGGTCCGTGGATCGAAACCACGCTCTGCTAATCGTAAATTTTTACTAAAACATCACCTCAAAATGTACATCACACAATAACACCGTTCTCATACAACACGATTTATGCCAGTACAAATCGTCAGTCAGTGATAAATCACACAGCGAAAAGATGGCTATTCCCAAAGTTACACCAGTACGCAGAGTACAAACGAGTTAAATCATCACACTGCTGAATACGCAAATAACATGTAGTTAGTCTGTAAAGTAAGCATTAAGTTAAATATTTCTTCTTATGAGTATTGGCTGTCTGATTTGGTGATTCTCAGTTTCGGTTGGAGGTGAGTTGACCTTCCACTTTATTCCGGGATAACCGAAGCCAGTACGATAACCGGGGTGTCTGGAACCGTGGTAGCTACCGTAGTCGTATCCTTCGTGTTTCTTCTGCTTCTTGAAGAGTTTCTTGACTAAGAGTTTAAGAAATTCTTTCCAGAATTCTTTGAGGTCCTTAACTTCTTCTTCCACCGGCTCGTCGTAGACTTGTTGTTGACTCAGAGCCACGCAGAAGAAAACTGCCACCAAAAGAGCCAAAAACTTTCAAGAAATTTCAAACAAATCATCCCAGTCCATTCTACTAATACCAGTACTTAAGTATCGACATCAGACATTGGGTAATCGATTTAAGATCTCATGAAAAAGAAGCGCCAAATTCAAAAAGCAAAAACTTGAACTCTTAGTGAAAGAATATTTTCACTCGATTATGGATTACTGTGATCGATTCTAAGATTCTTAATGTTGATTTTTATTAATATCAATCGTTATTAATCATAAATTGATTATTTAAAAAGAGAATATCATCAAGTTCTCCATTGTGGTTTGCTGTTGTTGCTTTCAGAAAGCTACAAGTTCCTATCTAACAAGGGTCTTACTTACATAGCCAATCCGAACGCTCGTAAAAATTATTTACTTCAGTTATTCAAATTAATTTTTATGTGAGGTTCGCAGATTCGTAGGTAGTTTAATTAACCTGGAATCAAACAAGGTCGATGAAAACCATAGAGATTAAAGTGGTAACTGAACTTAACTTTCCAGTGCAACCCACTGTTATGGTCATCCACTTGTTGCAAAAAAACTGGTTTAATTTTTCTTAAACATACTTATATTACTTATTCACTATGTAACATGTCATGTAATACTCATTAATTATTATTACTATCAATTACTTGTTTTAAACTTACTGTTTAATTTTTTCAGTGACTGTTATTAATAAACAGAACAATTTGAATTCTTCTGAAAATTCATCATCCATGCATATATTAGTTTGATAACATGTTATCACTATTAACCTACCATATATTTTGGTTGAGATTTTATAGTCATTGTAGTCTTTTTTAATATAATTTCATTATAACAAATAAAAGAAAATGTTAATTAAGCATTAAACGTGGTCAAAATTCTTAGGAGAACTGGATGAGGAAGGACAAGTACCAATGAACTTTCATCAGACCACCCATAAACTAAAACTTGTGCTGAACCTTTATATTGTTCACACCTATATTCTACGTTAATATAAATTGGGAAATTGTGTGGTTTATATTCCCACTGAAAATTAATACCGGAGCAAATCCTGCAATGCGAATATTATGATATTTTCTGATTTAATAAAGTAGCAGTACTTGGTTAAAATTTTTCTAGTAGCAGAGCGTGGTTTCGATCCACGGACCTCTGGGTTATGGGCCCAGCACGCTTCCACTGCGCCACTCTGCTGTGTTCTACGATTCTAATTGTGCCCTATTTCTCAAACTGATTCTATTGATCTGATTAACGATTGATCCGTTTGGTTCAGTTATAATACTGTATGAGTGCGAATTCGTAATAGTGAAGTCTGAACCACCTGAAACAAAGCACCAACTTCTGAAACAAATATCCTTAAGTCAAAATATGCAAAGGCTGCTGCTACTACTACTAATACTGTTACTACCACTACTACTGTTGCTCCTGCAACTACTGCTACTACTGTTACAGTTACTGCTGCTACTACTAGTATTACTACTACTACTACTATTACTAATGCCACTACCATTACTACTGTTGCTGCTGCAACTACTGCTACTATTATTACTGTTACTACTACTGGTGCTTCTACTAATACTACTACTACTACTACTACTACTACTACTATTACTACTACTTATACTATTAGTATGATTGCTGCTACTACTAGTACTACTACTACTATTGCTATTACTGCGATGTTTGCCCGCATCGTTCTGTTTTCAGACGGGTGACCAAGTTCAAAGTACACTCTTTGATCGCGTCTTTCAACTATCGTATTTAACATAAAAATATGGAAAAAAAGTTATTTTAGTTAGACTGAATATAGCTCTTTTAAGTTAATAAATTTGGTTTTAAGTTCCAGCTTGCCGTGGGTTAGTATTATAAACTTGGAAGTAAAGAGAAAACAGGTATTATTCCCCAGTGAAAAAAAGCCTGTTCTGTTATTTGATTGCTTATTCTGGATCTCTTTCCAATGGCCTTTCAAATATTTTCATATTTCATTTGTTTCAGTGTGAAAAAATTGAATTCTGCCGTTTAAAAAAAATTAACCATTTTGTCTAATAATAATTAGTTATTCATAAATCACAGCAGAGTGGCGCAGTGGAAGCGTGCTGGGCCCATAACCCAGAGGTCCGTGGATCGAAACCACGCTCTGCTAAACTAGAGTTTTTTCTCAGAAATACCAGAACTATAATAGATAAGTACAGAATTTGAGTAAATTGTTTTCTATACGCTATAACATAGAATACTACAGATTTAATGTAGCGTCATTGAAATTAAATAAATTCAATCAACATGTTAAATATATTCATTAATGAATATGTTAAATCATACAAAAGTTAAATTATGATAATGACTACAAGTTAAACCATAAAATAAAATATCAATACGGTCAACTGGAATCGTTAGCCTTGATTTAATTAATTAATATATGAATTACATCAGTAAATAGTACAACAGTTAACAAAAGATAATTTTATTACAACAAACGTTTCATAAATTCGAGTATACAAGATAATCAAGCACATTCAAATCGTAATATCTTAAATTAGGGAATCAGTTTTTAGCACAGACTTCCAGAAAGTTTGATTTTCAGGTGGAAGTATCAATTGCTTTTACCAGTAGAATCCTGGATTACCGTAGCCAGTTCCGTAAGTGGGGTACCTGTAACCACCGTGTCCGTATCCTCCGTAACCATATCCTCCGTGCTTCTTCTCCTTCTTGAAGAGCTTCTTGAAGAAGAGCTTCAGCAGATCCTCGGATCCTTCGAGATCCTCGACCGATTCCAGGGGCTCGGCAGCAGCGGCTACGGGCTCGAGGACTTGTTGACTCAGAGCCACGCTGAAGAGAACAGCCACCAAAACAGACAGAACCTTTAAACAAATTCAAACAAACCATCTCAGTCCATTTGATGAATATCAGTAGTTAATGATCGATATCAGGTATTAGATAATCGATTTAAGATTTCATCGTATAAGAGCGCGCAAAATTCAAAGAGCAGAAACTGATCTCTTAGTGAATGATTGTCTTCACTCTATTACAGATAACTGTAATCAACTCTAAGATTTCAACAGTTAGAAGTGCAACTGATATTAGTGGATGATAATGTTAGGTAATAGTTTAACGAAGAAGGTATACCATCAAGTTGTTCATTGTAGTTTGTAGTAGTTGATGTGTTTGAAGAGCAGAGGAGAGGATGTTGCGCATCCAAAGCTTCAGCTTTGACTTGTTGAACAAACCCACACAGGCTCAACTTTTTATAGTCAACCTAGAACTCGGAGTTAAAAAAAACTAACTTCTATTTATTCTTTGTCATTCATTTTTTACGCCGTAAAAAGTAGTTCCCTGTGTTCTGGTCTAAAGGGCTTCAAGGGAATCTGGAAGAGAGCAAGGTCACTGTTGACGATACGGAAGAAACCACAGTTGTAACCTTACTTTCTAAACCACAACTTAAAAGGAACTGTATGCTTTAAGCGAAGAGAGACCTTATGCCAAAAGAGTGGCCTCCTAGCGGGAGTAGTTGTAAGCTCGCTATCGTCTACAGGTGTTGACCAGGCTAGAGCGTTTCTGCCTTAAAACTCCATGTATATCTTTAAGCTGCTTGCTTACGAAAGACCAGTTAAGTGTTCAGTAGACTGAAACGTATACTTTCTGTCTTTGCCGAGTTTTTGTAATGTCAAATCATATGAAAGAAGTGTGGTCAACACCAGCAGATGACACACAGCTTATGACTTTCACCGTTCGTTCGTTAAATCATTGTTCTGGACGGTAGAATTTCATATCAATGCTTAATATCTGTATTTTGTTTACTGACATTGTAAACATATTATTTATAAATTTTAAATAAGGTTGCAGTAATCCATGAACTGTAAGAATACTCAAATTAAATAATCAGACATACTAAGGGATATTTTACGTGCTAACACCTAGCGACCAATGTCAGCTTATTTAACTAGTAATATAAATAAAATGGTCGATAATCAATATTCGCAGAAGTTAATACGCATCAAGTTATTAATATTTGAATTAAATCAGAGCAGAGTGGCGCAGTGGAAGCGTGCTGGGCCCATAACCCAGAGGTCCGTGGATCGAAACCACGCTCTGCTAATGCCGAAGTTTTGTTACAATACATTTATCGCAAATAAACTATTTCGACATATACTAAAGACAGTGTAACAAACTGAAAACGGATATATTAATACGGCAAACCGTGAGAGTAACTGGATCTTACTTCTTCAGTAGACTGAATCACATATTTTACCGCTTTATTACTACTCATACTAATATAATTATAGTTCGTATTAGTATTCGTATATATTTGTTAAAGGGTATTGTTTTATACCGAAAATTGCGAAAAAAAAAATAAAAAATCGACGATTGTATTTGAAGAACTGAACACGGAGTCAACTTACACACGCATTATACGTATCAAAATCATAATTTTAAATTAAATGTCAAGTTCTTGGTACTGGCTTATTACAGAGTTGTTTGATTCTCAGGTGGAGGTGTGTCAGTTGCTTCACCAGAAGCCTCCGTGGTATCCGTAGCCAGGTCCGTAAGCGGGGTAGCCGTACCCGCCATAACCTCCATATCCGTAACCACCGTGTCCGTATCCTCCGTAACCGTAGCCTCCGTATTTCTTTTCCTTCTTGAAGAGCTTCTTGAAGAAGAGCTTCAGCAGATCCTCGGATCCTTCGAGATCCTCGACCGATTCCAGGGGCTCGGCAGCAGCGGCTACGGGCTCGAGGACCTGTTGACTCAGAGCCACGCTGAAGAGAACAGCCACCAACACAGCCAGAACCTTTCAACCAATTCAAACAAACCGTCTCAGTCCATTTACTGAATATCAGTAGTTAAGTATTGATATCAGGTATTAGATAATCGATTTAAGATTTCGTCGTATAAGAGAGCACCAAATTCAAAAAATTCAGCAGAAACTGATCTCTTAGTGAATGATTGTCGTCACTCTATTACAGATAACTGTAATCAGCTCTAAGATTTTACCTGTTAGAAATGTAACTGATATTAGTGGATGATAATGTTAGTTAATAGTGTAACAAAGAAGGTATACCATCAAGTTGTTCATTGTAGTTTGTAGTAGTTGATGTGTTTGAAGAGCAGACGAGAGGAAGATGCGCATCCAAAGCTTCAGCTTCGACTTGTTGAACAAACCCACACAGGCTCAACATTTTATAGTCAACCTAGAACTCGGTAAAAAAAACCTAACTACTATTTATTCTTTGTCATTCATTTTTTTACGCCGTAAAAGGAGTTTCCGTGGTTCTGGTCTAAAGGGCTCCAAGGGAACCTGGAAGAGAGCAAGGTCAGCGTTCAAGATACGGAAGAAACCACAGTTGTAACCTTACTTTCTAAACCACAACTTATAAGGAACTGTATGCTTTAAATGAAGAGAAACCTTGTGCCAAATGAGTGGCCCTCTAGCGGCGGTAGTTGTAAGCTCGCTGTCGTCTGCAGGTGCTGACCAAGCATTGCTAACAATTTCACGATATTTTACCCAGTGCCCTTAGAGAAAAAATTCAGTCCCATCTACTATTTCCTATAACACAGGGAGAAATCCTCCATCGCTGGGAGGTTTTCCGCGTTAAAGTTCCCCGAGTGGATAATTTCTCTCAAACTGGTTGGATTCCTAAGTCTGATTAAGATGTTCTTCTTTGACCCGCTGCTTTCATCCATTGGGATGAAAAGTTCTGTGAAGTTCTGTGGAAAATTATCCAAGAATGTACACAAATATCCCAAAAAGGCGCACACGCCCATGTGCGTGGGTGAGAACAGAAATCTTTGAGTTAACGGACAGTACAAAATTTGCTTCGTTAAAAGCGTAACAGGCGGAAAGTACATATTGTATAGTATAGTTACAAACACTTCACACTTTTCCAGTTTCAATTGATTTTCTCCATGAGAGCATTCTGAACGTTCTGAAGTAAACGACAGTAAGGTGGAGAATATGGGACGCAAGACTGGATCGGATAGTAATGTACGTAGAATGTAATGCAAGGTTCGGTAGAAGATTTTTTACTTTCAAAGATTTTTGAAGATTTACAGAATTTTGCAATAAGTGAACGTGACAGACAGGACAAATTTGAAATCAGAGACAAGTACCTAGTTTGCAGGAATTCACAGAGTGGTAGCAGTAACATTCATTTCTGGTTTGACACTGTCGGTTCTAGCACCTGACATAGAAAAATTCAAAGAACCCGTTGCTTTGAATGTTTGAAATTAAATGGTATGTTTCCAAAATTATTATTCCTTTGCAAAACAACCTAGCAGAAAATTAAGGATAGTTTCAGGACCCTGAAAATATCCTGAAAAGGACATTTTCAGGATGCCAATCAGGATTCTGAGTGCAGTGGAATTGGCCCACTTCCAGGGTGTTCAGCA
The DNA here is from genome assembly GCA_002872375.1 of Eulimnadia texana. Lineage (NCBI taxonomy): Eukaryota > Metazoa > Arthropoda > Branchiopoda > Diplostraca > Limnadiidae > Eulimnadia > Eulimnadia texana. Next base: position 7,546,702 of record NKDA01000002.1, on the reverse strand, counting down.
CCCTGACATTGGAATGCCTGAATAATACATTTTCAGGGTACTTAACAGCGTTCTGAAAAAAACGCTTTTCAGGATACTTAATGGTGCCCTCAATAATCAAGATTCACTATTCTCAATACAGTTTTTTTTAACTCATCCACGATCGGACGTGGTCCAGGATATTCAGGATATGTTACGGATATCGTTCAGGATGTAGCCGACATCCTTAATTTTCCGCTGGGAAATGAGACACAAAGTTTCAGGACTGGTATTGTGTATGTGTACGTAAAAAATAGGGTTGAAAATTTTTTCGAAGATGTTTTGTATGCATCACGTCAAAGAGTTTTCAAGATTTTAGACTTTAGTTCGACGATTTTCCGCCAATACCAAGTGGCAACACTGATTCTGATCTACAAGACTTCAAGGAAACCTGGAAGAGAACAAGGTTAATGTTAACGATGCGGAAGAAATCCCTGTTGCAACCTTACTTTCTGAACTTCAATGACTTAAAAGGAACTGTGTACTCTAGGTATAGAGAGACCTCAGGCCAAAAGAGTAGCCCCCTAGCGGCAGTGGTTGCAAGCTCCCTGTCGTCTGCTGGTGTTGACCAAGCTGGAGCGTTTTCCCGTTGTACTCTCTGTAAAACTTTTAATCTGTTTACTTACAAAATAGCCGCGAAGCATTTAGTAGACCTGAAACGAATTCTTTCTATGTTTGCCGAGTTTTCATAAAGTCAAGTCTTAAGATATGGGGTTGGTCAACACCAGCAGACGACATACAGCTTATGACTATCGCCGCTTGGGGGTAGCACTTTTGGCATAAATGTTTATTAGGAACTATGTAGACACAAATTTGGTTTTCTCATTTCATTCAATAGTGGTCATTTACGTTTTTTTTTGAAAAAATATATTACGTTTCATAATATTAATTTATGATACTAATACCGACGTATTACCCACAAACACGATGCACTTTATATAAAAAGTATTACGGACAAACTTATTAATTATTTTAAATGTCTGATTTGGATATTACAACTTAATTATTATTCAAACGTGTATTTTGAGGGCTTTCAACCCACTGTAGGATTATAGCCCGTGATATACTTTAATTTCAGTTCAGTTACAGAGGTTGTGGCTAACAGTTAGAGCACTTATTGATAAACTGAGTTCAAACTATGCAGATTAAAAAAGAATAAGAATGAAGGGAGGTAAAAGTGCTAGGTGCTACAGTCTAAATGTAGAATACAATTCTAAAATGGGAACTAGTAAAAATGACATAAGAGACGGATCAGAAGTCCCCCCCCAAAAAAAAAAGATATATACATAGAGCAAACGAAAAGGAAGAGAAAAAGAAAAGCTAGAAATAAACGACCGACAAATAATGACAATATTTGGAAATCATCTGAATCTCTTGGAAGCTTTACAGTAGTCCACAATCGCGCGAAACAACTGCGGGTGATTCAAGATACCTAAGTCGATTGGCAATTGCAGTTCGTGAATTTTTGCGATCAAAGGTCTTCTTATTTCATTAAAGGCTGGACACGACAGAAGAAAATGGTGCGGTGTCTCATGTGGTGCAGCACAATTAGGGCACCTCGAACAGGGGCTCCTATGAAATCTGTGTATTAGTGTTTCATTTAGGGTTGAATATCCTAGCCGTAGCTAGCTCATGATTAACTGCCATTTCCCTGGGATTTTGCGCTTCGATGAGTCCCACAGGTATTTGTTCACTGTCGGTTGGGCCTGAAATAAGTGGCGTCCGTCGTCTCTGTCAGTGGTAGAATGACTGATTTGATTGCGCAGTGAAAAGAAAAGCCAATTATATTTCGTTTAGTTAACAGAAGAAGATAAACAGAAAATTAAACTTTGAAATTAATGTTAACTTAGGAGTTTTTGGACGACCAACTGACACGTGTTGGTCGCTTGACAGTCGGCACGAATCTGCTGGTTTGCAAAATTTTTATTATCACCCTGCCAATTATCATCAGTTTAATCGATGAGTTGGCTGGGTTTGACTAAACTTTGGCCTGTCGGCGACAGTCTCCATTTATCCACTCCTGCTACCATCGCTGGATGATATTCCCTTTTGCTACACGTTTTACAGCGGACGCGGGCGTGGGGATATTTTCGGCTCGGGTACTGTGAGTGGGGTCGGCCTCTCGCGCTAACTGGTCGGCCAATTCGTTTGCCAGAATGTTCAAGTGTCCTGTTATCCAGAAGAAATGGAATTCTCATCGAGAACCAGACAACTCGTCTTTTGTTGCTCGTGGTATAGGTCGGTCAGTAGATTATTATCAATTAGATGTAAATGAATAAAGCAGAGTGGCGCAGTGGAAGCGTGCTGGGCCCATAACCCAGAGGTCCGTGGATCAAAACCACGCTCTGCTAACTTTAATTTTGTTAGTCATTATCATCATTACATTTACGAACACGAGAGATACAAAAACAAAGGCGCATTAGAGAAAATAACAAACTAATAGCTGTTAGGTAAACACTGAGAAACATTAAAAGTTACACTATCTTGCTTAAATTCTTCAGTAGACTATAACCGCTAGTTGTAGTGCTTATTACTTATTTCTGTAGTTACTCTTGTTATGTAAGTTATCGACTCTTGGTTATAATCAAAATAAGTTTCACAAAAACGACGTTTTTATTGAAAAACCGAACGCAAACTGACATACACACGCATCATTCGTATCAAAATTACAATTTTAAACTAAGGGTCAAGTTCTTGGTACTGGCTTCGCAGAGTTTGTTTGATTCTCAGGTGGAGATTTTGTCAGTTGCTTTACCAGAAGCCTCCGCGGTAACCGTAGCCGGGTCCGTAAGCGGGGTAGCCGTATCCGCGATATCCACCGTAACCTCCGTATCCGTAACCACCGTGTCCGTATCCTCCGTAACCGTAGCCTCCGTATTTCTGCTCCTTCTTGAAGAGCTTCTTGAAGAAGAGTTTCAGTAGATCCTCGGATCCTTCGAGATCCTCGACCGATTCCAGGGGCTCGGCAGCAGCGACTACGGGCTCGAGGACCTGTTGACTCAGAGCCACGCTGAAGAGAACAGCCACCAACACAGCCAGAACCTTTCAACGAATTCAAACAAACCATCAGTCCATTTGCTGAATATCAGTAGTTAATTATCGATATCAGATATTGCATAATCGATTTAAGATTTCATTGTAAAGGACAGCGCCAAATTCAAAGAGCAGAAACTGAACTCTTAGTGAATGGTTTGTAGTCACTCAATAACAGATAACTGTAATTACTCTAAGATTTTAAGAGTTAGAAATGCAACTGATATTAGTGGATGATAATGTTAGTTAATAGAGTAACAAAGAAGGTATACCATCAAGTTGTTCATTGTAGTTTGTAGTAGTTGACGTGTTTGAAGAGCAGAGGAGAGGAAGATGCGCATCCAAAGCTTCAGCTTCGACTTGTTGAACAAACCCACACCAGCACAACCTTTTATAGTCAACCTGGAAGAGAACCCGGAAAATATTTTTTTTATTTTCTTCCTTTTTCTTCTTTTTCTTCTCTTCTTTCCCCACGCGGTATTTCCTGGGTCTGAGCTTTCGGGAAAGCTGCGGGGAATTCGGTTTTAGGCAACGAACAAGGTCAACCCTAATCGTCAACACTGACGAAACCCGCGGTTAACCTTCCCTCCTTCCTCACGCTCCAGCGACTTACCCTCCCTGCATAAATTATCATATTGTATGATGATACATTTAGTTTGATAGTATAGAAATTAGTGGCTATCAGTAAAGTATTAGTAGCAATCATACAATAAAGTGGATGGAAGTAACAAGAGTAATATATATAGTAGGAGGAGTTGTAGAAATAACAGTAGGAGTAATACAAGGAGAAGGAGGTGAAGGAGGAAGAGGAGTAGGAAGAGGATGAGGAGAACTAATTGTACACTGTTAAAACAAAGTAGTAGTAGTAGTAGTAGTACTAGTGGTAGTAGTGGTAGTAGTAGTTATAACAGAATGTATACGTTCCAAAATCCGTGTTATAATATATTTACGTATATATTATATACATTAGAAAGATATATTAGCATCAGTAAGTGAGTAGCAACTAATGATGGGACATTAGTAGATAATATAATTAGTCATAAATAGTAGGTAGTAGTTGTAAAACAATGCTTGTTGTCGTGGTAATGGTTACAGTATTACGAACTGCAGTAGTGCTAATTGTAGTAATTAATGGGGAAGAAGGGCAATAATTTGTAGCAGTACAGGAAAATGCGTAGGGTAGTAGAACTAGTAGTAGTGTTGGTAATAATAGTAGTAGTAGTAGTAGTACTAGTAGTAGCTTTAGCAGGAGTAGCATAAGTAGCAGCAGTAGTAATAGTACAGTAGTACATTAGTAAGGGAAATAGTATCTGTAGCAAGAGTAGCAGCAATAGTAGCAGTCAGTAGTAGTTAATTATTAGTAGTAGTCGTAACGACCGTGCGGTGGCGGTAGCAGTAATAGAATTGGTAAGCTCCTCGAAAGTAGTGGGGTCAGTAGTTATTATCATCAATAATTTATATTTTGCTACTGCTACTACCACTACTACTACTACTACTACTACTACTACTGCCACCACCAATATGGTTGACATCATTACCATAACTACTGTATCTACTGTTATCATTCTTACTATTATTACTATTATCACTACTTCTGTTGTTTTGTTTTCTATTGTTACTGTTGTTGCTATTGTTGTTATTCCTACTGTCGTTTCTGACGTTTGTTTTGTTGCTACTTGTCCGAATCAGTACTATTACTACTGCTGTACTTTTAAAATTACTGTAGTTTGTCATTACGTGCTGTATTTCCACAGTAGGTCATTAGGAGACTTGAATGCGTGCGTATGCTACAAACTAAGGCATTGTGTCACAAAGACGAATACTCTGCGTGATCTTCAAGGTCAACACGTAGAACCGCAGAAGAAAACCAGCATGAACCAGTAAAAACTTAAAATATAATTTAAGCATACTTTTATATTTATTATAATTCTATATTGGTATATTATTATAATTAATGGTATTTAATTTATATGTAACAATCTAATAATATCATTAAATATCTTATGGGTTTATTGCGTATATATTTAATTAAATTAATATATTACATAATAATATTACTATTTCATTTTTATCATACATTCTTATTACGTTACAGTTATTATTATTATTTATATTATGACTATGATTATTAAGGGTGTGCTTCGAATAAAAAGAAATTTGGCAACGTTGCGCATTCATCACCCGCGGCGTTCAAAATGGCGTCTCCTTATACGGGAAGGACCTTGAGGAGGCCAAGGCCGATGTTTCTTAAACTTCTGTGTGATTTATTACGCGTGTAAATCTGTTGAAAATATTCAAAAAAGATGCCGGGGTTTGTTGACAAACCACTAAGTTGTGCAAAATTCGTAATAATTTATACACAATGTTAATAATATGCAAATAAAAGTCGATGAAAGTAGCCAACCCTTCGATTGACCTACTATTACAAATTGTCACCTTGAATGATCAAGATATTCTAATCAGGTCTTGTGTGACAAAACCTACAAGCCTTGGTTTCGTCTACAAGTTTTTTCCATTGACAACCTTCATTAAAAACAGAGACATCCTTGAACATTAAGGTCATTTTCAGCTTTCATATCATCTACATAATTCATTACTGTCATGAAATATCATTAAACTTCAGTAATACTGATTAAATACTCATTTAAACTGTATCACTGCCATTAAATGAAGCTTCTGTTAGTGAAGAAGTACTAGGTTTCCGGAACGCCTTAGTTTGCTTTGGTTTCTAACGCCATCTAGTGGTGTTTTCCCTAAGTTTCTGGTACTCTCCATCATGCGTTACTAGTGGAGGACTTAAAACCTGGATGGGGCCCTGAATTCTGTAGCAGGTCCTGTTTACAAGAAAGTACTTTTGTAAAAAAGTCACCGGTTGACAGTACGAACAGTATTGGATACAGGTGAATAGCCTAGAGAGTTTACTTTTGATTATTAAATAGACATCAAACGTTAAGTTTTTAATTTAAATATAAGTTTTCTTTGATTCGGGTATAAGCTTTGAGTATTAAGAAAATATAGTGATTATAAAAATTGTGTTAAAACAAATTAATTGTAATATAATAAGGCTATTCAATAATGTGGAATAGAGCTCCGTTATCAATCGGGGTTCGAGAAATTTTTCATTATTCCTTGAGTGTTAGACGTAGAAACTTGGAATTTGCACTAGTTTGTAACAAATACATGTAGTTACTTAAATTATAATTCTTAAAATTTATGAATGGGTAAAAGTAATTTTAAATTGCTTTCAAAACGATGGTTTAAGTTTTCGCCATTAACTTCCTACAACAACACGAGGTCTCGAAAATATTTTTAGTGCCCTTGCTGCAAGTCGTAGAAACATGCATTTTGCGCTGTTTTGTAGCTAACACATATAGTTACCCACGTTTTAATTTTGAAAGTTTAAAAATAATTATAAGTAATTTTGAAATGTTTTCAAAATCAGAGTGAAGTTATCGCTATGAATTTCTTTGACGAAAACTTTATGTAAAATCAACTTTTAATTCATCAATTTAATCTGTACTGAAATATTCAGTTTTTTTGCAGATTTCGACGATATTTATCACACTAAATTACTCCTCAAGACTTCTTGACAATTCTTAGTCAACATTTTGGTACGCATGTGGCAACGCCGCATTCGAGTTCCCTGTTCCAGGCAGGCGATTCTCGTTCATGCGCACCCACTTTCAAGTTGAAATTTTTTACTTAATAATAAATTAATACTTTATACAAGATTTTCGAATTAGTAGAGACATCTAACTATCAAACTGTACTTAACTTAACAATCAGAGACTCAAATTTAAGAAGTAAAACGCAAAACACGAGTGAAGTTTCATGGCAACGCGTGTATTTGTTTTAACTTTGACTTTTGCCGAAACATTTTCAAAACTTTTAAACTCTTGAAACTTGGTAAACATTTTTTCAAATAAATTAAAGTTAAATTAAGTTATTTAAACTATCAGTATTTGGGTAAAGGTGGAGCTGGTGGTGGTGGAGAAGTCAGCTTCTGCGTGTCCACAACACAAACGGGAGACGCGTACAATTCACTTTCGTCTAGAAGCACAGGTCGCGGAGTTTCTGCAGTACTAGAAATTGGCAAACAAAATTATGAGCATTATGACTAGTTAGCAGTAGTCAGTAGTTAGAACGCAACTAGTCTTACTACTTACCGTAGAGTTACGCTAGCTTTGCGGTCTGCGTTGTGAGCGTTCCAGTCAAACACGCTGTGCTTGGTTCCGATCCGGCGAGATCTTCGACGATACGTGTAGAAAGCATAGCACAGAGCCGCTACCGTCACGATACCCAAGATACCTCCAATAATAGCAGTACAGTACTTGTATAGAAAGTCAACAGCAGCGTCCCTGGAAACTAAATGAACATTGCTAGTAAATCTATCAACTATTAATATGGTATCATAGTTACATGGAACAGTTTTGGGCTGGTCAAGTTTGGGAGAAACTTTCCTGGCGAGAACATCTTCCTCCTGAAGAAGTGTTGGAGACGTCATGACGCTCACTTTGACGCTGGCGACGAGCGTCTCGTTCTGTTCTGGACCCGGTGAAACAGAAAATCCTGGAACTTCAGTTTCCTCAGGATCTGTTTCGTTGGTTTCGATCACAATGACTTCGACACGGGGAACTGAATCTACGGTTTCGTTCGAAGAATCGAGATCGTCAATTTCAGCAGGATCCTGGACGACGACAAAATTGGCAGGAGCGGGATTTTCTGTAGTGCTGGAATTTGTTTCATGGCGAGTATCAGGATCGGAAGCTTCTGCTTCAGTAGGACCGAAATCCTTGCTTCGAGCACGGTTAGAGTTCTGGTCGTCCGGGATACGAGAGTCTACAGCTTCGGCAGGATCGGAGGATTCTGTTGCAGTAGTACTAGGATCGTCTCTGGTAACAGGATCAGTGATTTCAATGGTAGCAGGATCAGCGACTTCTGTGGTAGCAGCAGTAGGATCATCCGGAGTAAGCGAAGTGAGATCGTCTGTGGTGCCAGGATCAGTGACTTCAGTGGTGGCAGGATCGGTAGCTTGTGAGGTAGCAAGATCGAATCCTTGTGTAGTAGCTTGTTGAGACTCTACCTGGACTCGAAGTTCAGGTTTCTCGTCCAACACAGGATCGCGAACATCTTGAATAGGATCGTCGGACTCCTGAAGATCCGAGAGATCAGAATCCTCGCTTCCAGCAGCGATTCTTGCACGAGGAGAAGGTTCTTCAAGATTTTCAGAACCGTCGATCCTAGCCTTATCTCCCTCTGGCAGCTCGGAATCTCCAGAATACGATTCTGCAGTCGAGATCCTAGGCGAAGGCTGGTCTTCTTCTGGCAGTTCGTCATCTCCTGAGGCGGGTTGTTCACTAACATCTTCAAGCGATCCTGAATCCTTGGAAATGGTTCCTGTTGGCAGAAAATCCTCAAAAAGAGATCCTTCCTTACTCGGGGTGGTGCGAACGCTAGCGGTTTCACGATCCAGGAAACCCTGGTCAACAGGAGCAGGTAGTCTGCTAGTGAACAGTTCAAAGCTCCCCGAAACTTCCACAGACGAAGAAGTAGGATAGAGATCAGCGAAAGCATTTTCAGGAAGCTCTTCAGCAATCAGAATAGGTTCTCCCTTGCGAGAAAAAAGATCCTTCATGCGTTCCCTTACAAAATCCTGCTCAGCCGAAGTTGAAAAAATCCTAGTTGTCGGATGATCCTGGTCCTTTACCGTTGTATAGACGTCCACCTCGACATCGACAGAGTCCAAAGCGCGATCCTCGGTAACCTTAACTTCAACAGTCGTTGTCGTGTCATCAGGGTTCAGCGTAGGATCGATTCTGGTCGATTCCAAAGACTCAGAGACGAAGTCCGATCCTTGCGTGGTTTTCAAATTTTCAGCTTTCATCGCAACTTTCTTGAAAACGTTCTTGAGGTACTCCTCGTTGCCAAAATTTCCAGCGACCCTAGTCAGTAACCTCTCAGTCGATGCTGCAGCAGACGACGCAGTGGGAAGTCTTAGCTTCAACGGATTGTCCCTGAAATCTGTTTCAGACTGGAGCTTGACAATTTTGGGAAACGATTTCCACAAGGCTGCAAAGCGGTCCTTCTTGGGCTGGTTCAAGTCTCTGAAAACGCCTGATTCTCTCGAAAAACCGGAAAAAACTGCATTTCGCCGGTTGCGAATGCCCCTGCGCTGCAACAAATCAAACCCTTCAACTCGAATTCCCTGTCCGTTAAAACTTTCTGCCCTTGATGAACCAAACCCTCGAACACGTGTTCCTGATTATCGATGTCGGGTGGCACTAGACAAACAAAGTAATTCAGAATCGATTAACTATTGAGTTTTTAACTACCGATTTTTGTTTACTTACATTGAGCGTTGACCAGACAGACAAATGTGAAGACAACTGGGATAACTGTTCTCATTTTAACCGGATTTAATTAAAATTAAACTAGAATATTTCGACGTTCGATCTACAAAGGTTAACTGACTTGTTAAAATAATAACTTAAAATTTTGGCTAAATTTTTGCAACTTTCCTGCTCTGGTGACGTTCACCAACTGAGGACTCAACGCGGCTCAGCTGAGCCCAAGTTGAGAATCTTCACCCTGGTTTTCTCTAATTTGCATTGGATTTGCGAAAAAAAAATTTTGCCTGAAATGAAAATTTTGCAATTTTTCCTGGAAAATTTACTAACATAATTGAAATAATTCTATTAATTAATTAAATAATAATGATAATAGTAACTATAGGAAAATTGTATTATTAATAATGAACTACTAGTATTTCTTAGGGTTAAGTGATATTTCTAGAAGTAGTGGTTAAATAAAATAAGTTAATTTACAAAATATTTTTGTTAGTTGGATGGATACTTATAATTAAAATTTAAACTGGTTTTAACTACTAATTAACTGATGAATAAGACATGGAGATTAAGTATTATTTCGTACTTAGCTCAACAGATGTCGTGTCTAAGTATCGAGAAACTATCAACTACTATCAAACTAATTAATTGTTTTTTTTTACTACTGACAACTTAAGTTAACAGATTCGTATTAATATTATAGTAAATAGTTAAAGAAATACTAACATAGGTTTTGTATTAAGTTGAATATTAGTCGTTAGTTTATACGGTAGTTAGTACATGTATCTTCAAGAACTCTGATAGTTTAAGCTAATCTAACTAAGATTATCATTCACAAACAATAATAACTGATAACAATGAGCTGATAATATGATACCACGATGACAACGTGTTGATAACGCTGATAACTTTAAGACTCAAACTTTGTAATCAAGATTACTATAATATTTAAAACAATACATTACTTTACTTAAATTAAATATAGGAATATGGAATAAAGGTTCTACGATGTTGTAGAAGGTTCTCTGTGTAAGAATTATAAATCTTATGGAAGAAAGAAAAAAGTGAAGGACAAGTTAAAAATGTCGGGAGCAAGGACCGGTCAACTACCTGGGCTAGCCTCGTCATCCCCACTAAAACAAACCTTGAATTTCCAGTTATAATCTTCTCAGACTCTCAACCAGCAGCAATTTCTGGATTCTCCGCGCTTCCAAACATCTATTCGCCAAAAATGAAGTTGCAGATCAGTTTGTGTGTCATTTCACTGGTGATTGTTTACATGTCGACAGGCGCCACGTGCAACAAACTGCAGTGGGAAGACGTTTACAGCAACAGTGTGACACATAAAACCTCGAAATATCTACAGAAAAGGCCTAAGGATTCCAACGCCATCAATTCTGTAGAAAATCCGTGGAATTTCTGGGATATTCTGAAAAAAGTTTGGAGTCTCTTCTTCCCAGCAGACGATATTACCCGTGTTGGCTCTGGACCTCTTGGAACAGTCAGCGATTTCATTAACGGATCCATTAAGACCTTTCTCGATATGCTTACGTTATGGCTTTACCAGTAAGTTAATTAGATTTCAGTTAATTCAGTCTCTAAAATGAATATTTGGTTTTACAGCGACAAAGAAAGCGACTGCGGTAAGAAGCTTCTGTGTGAAGTCAGTCGAGAAGCTTCACGTCGAGGACCTTTTTCTTCAGTGACTGCTTACATTTCCAGTATGTTCGTATCCTTCTGGTTAAAAGACTTGAAAATGATGGAAAGCGTAGAAGCTCTGAGAAACGGAAGACGTAACGAAGAATGTAAAAATCTGTACCCAAAGTGTCACTTGTCCTTGTAAGAAATCTTTACAGTGTATTCATCCAATCCATCGCTTTTGTATAAAATTTTAATTATTTAACAAATACAGATCCATAAACTGGATTTGAATTTGACGATTTAAGGTAAGAAGAATATTTAAATATTGTGTTTTCCTGGTCTTCTGTTTCTATGGAACCGGGTCTCTGTCTGCGCACTTCGCCAATGGCGTCTTTCGGTTCCAGGCCTCGGAAACGGATTAAATAACAGGCTAACATGGTTCCAGTCCGACCTTTACCTGCACGACAGTGTACAGCAACACTCTGTTCATTAAAGACACAATTAAATAATTAATTGAACTGATACGGGATTTTTAAAAACCGTGTTTTGCCGAGCCGCTTCCTCGCAGACTGCGATGAACGTCTCCACTTGATCCAGGGAAAATGTGCTAAAATCTTCAATTCCGATATCAACCCATTTCAGTTGAGGTACTTCATTCACCGGTGGTTTCAGTTCTTTGCTTAGTGTCACCAGGTATCCGATATTATTCTTCATTAAAAAGTTTAACTGACTAGCAGTTTTAGGAAACGCTAGAGCAGCGATGCGAGTTTCACCAAGCCACGAAAAATTTTTAGGTGTTTCCATAAACATTTTCTAATATTAAAATTTGCTAATTCGACTAAAATTAAGTTTTAAAAAGATAAGATGTGATTCGGGACTTGTCCGACTACTGAACGGACACGACTGAATAGTTCAGCTTGGGTTTAACTTGGTTTTACGTTGTTTGCAGACTTGGGTATAAGGGAGCCAGTACTTCACTTCTGAGGGAAATTCCCTGGAAAAGGGAAAATGAGGACTGAAAAGGGAAAAACAGGGAAGAGCGGAAAAGATGATCTAGAACCAAGTTTAGGAGATAAAAGGGGAAAATAAGGAAAGAGAGAAATTTATATCTTCATTCTATAGTGCGGGGAAAAAAGGGGAAGCAGGGGCCCTCTATAAGGAAAAAGGGAAAACCTAAACTGCAAGGACAGAAGAAGGGAGCTTATCAGTCTTAAACCGGTTGTGTAAAACCACTTCCTTGAAGGGTTTTTATCAAGGTCGGTTTGAACCGCAGATAACTTTCGGCATCTTTTCCCTTGAGGGACTTGTAACGTGTCCAGGTAAAAATATTATTTTAATGATACGCATAATCAGAGGAAATACAAACACGTATCTCAAAGTGTATTCAAGAGGCAGTGTTACTTGCAAGACGATAAAAGTTGCACGAGGCAGTTACCAAGTTTGCACTACACGGTACAGATTATTAACACTTTTAGTCTACGAGTGGTTCTTCGTTATTTCTTCTTCATGAGCCTCGTTCGGGTCGAGACCCCACTTCAGAACGTGCTTCCCCGCAGAGGCCCAGGCCATTCGCTCTGTCGTGAAGTGAAACGCAGCTTCTCCGCTCGACGAAATGCAGACAGCACCTCCTGCTCCCCTGACTCGACTCTCCATGAACTTGAGACCCTCGTGAACTGCAGCTTCTGCCGACTTCCCTATTTATTATCACATTATTTATACATTCTAAATTCCTCTATTTTTCTTTAAATTTTGAGTAACGAAACTTTCGAGTACCTTCTTGCATGAACTGCGTTACGAGTTTAGCAAGACAAACTTTCATGATAGACTCGCCGTGTCCCGTGCACGAGACTCCACCAGCTTCGTTCATGCAGTATGCGCCAGCACCTTTATGATTTCAAATGCACACAAACACTTAAAATTAATTTTATTCTCATCTTAAATAAAGTCTAATGATATTGGAGCAAACCGAGAAGAGGCGAATCGCCCACACGGCCAGGTCGTTTTCCCGTGATTCCTCCTGTTGAAGTAGCACAAGCGATTTTGCCATGTGAGTCGATAGCTACAGCTCCCACAGTCTCGTGGCTGTGATCGTGGATCCTAATAATACACACCAAACATGAAAACTGAAAAATAACAAATTTTTGAAGTCTTATTTTACTTGTTATTGAAGACAGTGTTCACTGTCGTTTTGTAGTTCTTGAAACGTTCCCACTCGGCTCGTCCTTCTTCCGTCAGCAGTTCTGAGTTATCGATAAACGGCATGCCCACTTCAGACGCAAAACGTGAGGCTCCTTTCCCACCAGAAGAACGTGACTAGTTTTCTCCATGACAAGTCTAGCCAAACTGATAGGGTTCGCAACATTCTGCACACAGGCAACAGCACCTGAAGCAAACAAAAACGTATGAATCAAATCTCATTTTAATTTTTTCATACAAGTTGTACCAGCGTTTAACTCGGTTCCCTCCATAATGACAGCGTCCATCTCGATTTCGCCGTCAGAATTCAAGACTGAACCTTTACCCGCGTCGAAAACAGGGTCGTTTTCCATTAACACTACTGCAGCCTCCACTGCATCAATAGCCGAGCCTCCTTTTATTAAAACTTCGTACCCTTTGAGAACTGCGTCTTTCACGCCTTTCACGCTTCCTGCGGCAAGCTTGTCAGGAATGGCCCAGGCTCCTCCATGAACGATGATAACTGGCTCGAACTTCATTTTTTTTAAATTTTCAACTATGCTTATATACTACAGAATAAATCCAGAATTATGACACTAGATTAATTGTATTTTTTAAGACGATTTAGATAAGAATTCAATTTCTTTCTGGGTCTCTAAGAGTCTGGAGGCCAGTCTTTCCCGACGTCGTTTCAGCCACTCGATGCGCCAGCCCTTCAGTTTGTAGCCAACGAAAACTCCGGCGAGAAAAGACGTGACGCAGAATCCGATTATGACTTGTGTACCGGTATCTGACATTATTTAATAAAGATAAATTTTACAGTAGGTTGGCGAAAACAAGACGATCCATGTGCAAACACATGATAAGGAAAAAAGTTGGAGAAAGGCTCAGTAGATGGAGTACTGTATTTTGAATGAATGAATGAATTATTTATTTATTAAAATGTTGTTAAAACTAATCAATTCCGATCATACTTAATGATCAGTATTAATAATTATTTACTCTGAAAGATTTTATTTTCTAATTTCTAAGAGATGTGGAACATTAGCGGGAAAAGCTTAAGTTTTAAATTATAAATCATTTATTTACATACGATAAAATATGTTGAAATTTTAAGCTGAAACCCGATTTCTTAGTTATTAAAATTATACAAAATAATTTTGCTTTAACATTATTTAAAATGTTGGTAACAAGATGGCCCAATAGATGGCGTTCACAAATATGTTTACGCTTAAAACGGTTCAAATTTTCAAGTTTCTGCAATTTTTTTTTTTCACAAAAAATTACAGCAAAATCCTGTATAATTTTAATATTACATATCATTCAATTTCTCTTTTGAATTTCTTTTAATATAGCCTTAATTTGGAGCCGAATACTATACAGGAATAATAATATACGACAAACATGGACAAGAAAGGTATATGTGTTATCACAGAATTATGCATCTTCTTGAACAATTCTTATTAAACATTTTTTAATTATTTATTCTAAAAGTATCTATGTTCCTGACTCCTGAGCAAGTTGATGATAATCCACGTTTCGTTCGCTTGCTGTCTGATTTGTTCACCTTTTCATTATCCGCCAATGGAACGACAAAGTCTCTTCACGAAAAGTTGATTTTGACACATAACGATTTCAATCAGAAAGAAGAGGAATATTTGGTGCTATCACTACTGTACTCGGAGGTCTGGAAAATCGTCAACAGAATTTCGTTGACTAGAATCAATGAAGACGAAACAGTAAAAATATTGCTTAACATCTAAGATTCAATTTTATATTGTTGATTTTGCTTGAACATAGGAAAAAGACGAAGTCCAGGAAGCTCTCATCAATTCCGAGATGAAAGTTTACGGATCGCACGACAATTATTCAGCTTTGCTGGGATCGAATCTTCAAGAAAACGATTTTTTGTTGAAAAAGAAAACTCTACACTGGCTTCACGATAAACTAAAATCAAACCTCGCTGAAAAAAACATCCAAATTTCAAGTAACAAGCCAGAAAATACGTTTAAGTTTACAGAAAAGCTCGAAAATGTTTTTGATCATTTTGCGTTGCTCTGCGAAATTCTGTCTAACTTAGAGAATTTAATCAAAAATCAAGTTCTCAATCTACAGCTCGAACAAACTAACGTTAACGCTAAGTTTGCTGTCACGAAACTAGACATGCTGTTATTAAAAATTCAAACATTAAAACTCGAAATCCTCTGCGATACGTACAAAAAAGACACAGTTTGTGCTTTATCGCAAATCGCAAAGCAAACGGAAGAAAAAACTGAAAAATTAAATTCCGAAATTGAAGTTGCCGAGACCCAGTTGCAGCGATACGTTTCTATTGGGGCCGAGTTCAACAAGATCGTCACTGAATACACAACAATTAAGGAAAACATAACGCAAAAGAAATGGACGCTGGAAAAACTGCAGTCGTATTAATACACAAATGTACAAAGAATTTTATTAATAGTTTTATACAAATTTTTGTTAGTTTAGCTAATTATAATGTGGCTAAGATTCTCGCAAATCCGAAGCATGAGCCGAAAAACGTCTGGCCAATACCCCAGAGTGCAACGTGGAAACGAACCATTGAAAAGTTGGCCGTCCTGTAGACAAACGCTACTGTGGCACTCGTTACGGCTCCCGTCGTTAAAGGAGTCAAAACGCCGAGAATTATGATAACTGGAGCATAAAACCTGGAGAACAATTTTTTAAAGAACATGATGTTAGGTAAAATAGCAATAAAATATTGAAATAAAAGTTGTTCAGTGCTTAATAAATGTAATTTGATCATAAATAATGATGAAATATTAAAAAACAATGTTTGCATAACCTTCCAATATTGTGTTTTCTCAAAAGGAAGAAAGCAAATCCCGCAGCTACGAAGTGGACGAGCAATGACGAAAATAGCGCCCAGAGGAAAATGTTGTACCACATCTCTGTGAAAATTTGAAACAAATAACAATAAAATGTTAATATTTACAGCAAATCATACAAAAGAACGGTGAAGGGTTGAATGCCGACTAACCTGTGAACGTTTGCAGCGGCTCGTTCCGCGACGGCCAGACCACGCTCAAAATGCTATCGAAATCAACTCCGAAATCTTTCGCAGTAGTAGTTTGCCGAAACATGATTTTAGTTAATCGTAAAATTTACAGTAGCTTTGAAGAAAAATTTCAAGTGTCAAAAGCTCCTGTTTACGTTTAACAAGGCCATCTAGCGGTGATATTCATTATCGTAGTTTAATCGAACTTTTCGTTTGATATCGTCTGATTCGTCTAACCATGAATACACGCGAGTCACATGGCTTCACAAAAAGCTGAATCTCTAACTTGATGACGAAAATCTATATCTGTAATAATTGAAAAATAATGCAAAATATACGACAATTAATATTAATGTCATACCCTAATGTGCCTAAACTTAAATTAAATCAAAAGTTGCGTATTATATATTAGATTCGGATATTTAGTTTGTTATTCTACCGCTAGATGGCGCGTGACATTCACACATTCGTTCCTTGCTCTAAAGAACACCTGTCGTGACCAGAGCTCGCTCTCCGGTCATCTTCCTGACCGCATCTCATCCAGTTCTGCTTGAATAAAAACTTACAATTGCGATTTTCCCCCCAAAAAGTTATTCAAGTTGCCACAAGTAAGTACAATACTTGTCTGATAAGATCAATTTTCTTAATACTTCAATTGGAATGTCAAAAACGTAAACTAGTGAGGCCACGAAACATGTCAAACTTCAAGCCATTAGATCGCTTACTTGGTTTGAATCCGCTATCCTTATTAGAATGATTACTCATTTGCATTAATGTCTAAATTATTAGTTATGTAATAGTATAAGAAAGGTAAATTGATTAAAGTAACGTATTTACATGTTGTATGAAGATGTACGAGACGAGGCAGTTGCTGTTAGGCTGCGCTTGGAAGACCGTCACGTCCTCAATCTTCTCAAATCGAAATCTATCGCTTCCATTGGTTTCCAACCCGTTCCCAATACTTTTGAAATAGCCCATTAAGTTTAACTGTAACTTTGAGTGCAGCTATCTCGGTAACTATTCGTTCCCAATCAGAGATTCAATCATTCCCAAACTTTTCAAATCAAAAATCTATCGTTCCCATTGGTTTTCAACCCGTTCCCAATACTTTGCCCTGCTGACATGATTTTTTGTCATGTTCAATTATTTTGCGTTTTTCTCCGTAATTAGGTTTTCCCAATCAAATCTTACTTCATTCCCAATGTTGCCACTGCGGAATCTAACATTCCCAATTACTCGCGGTGCTTTCTCATTTCATTGCCCTGCCAGGTTCACATTCGTCCCGAAACATGGCGTCTTGACGGGAAAACTCCTCAAGCATCAGCTGACGTAAGTTAATCTTTTTTAAATATTGAGTAAATATTAAATTTCAATGTTAATTTTTTAAATTTTTGTGTGGTATATGCAAGGTTTAGTGTAAACATAATTAATAGAGAAATCTATATTTTATTATATACTTTTATTTACAGTTTTAATGTTTTAATGTAATTTTAAGTGTCAAATTATATCCTAATAGGTAAGATAAATAGTAGTTTATATACCAGTTATATGTTATAACTCATAATGTTAGTAATGTTATAGTAATGTTATATCTCAGATACAACATTACTAGGGGTGTCAGGGGCTACCGTAACAACTTCTGACTCCGAAGTCTATAAGAGACTCGCTAGATGG
Organism: Eulimnadia texana; assembly: GCA_002872375.1. Classification (NCBI taxonomy): domain Eukaryota; kingdom Metazoa; phylum Arthropoda; class Branchiopoda; order Diplostraca; family Limnadiidae; genus Eulimnadia; species Eulimnadia texana. The sequence goes on along the minus strand of NKDA01000002.1, from coordinate 7,528,780 downwards.
CGTATAGGAAACTGCACCTCAAAGAAAAATTCATGAAATTTCAAAATTGTCCCCAAAAACTGTGAATTGATCGAAACTGTAAGACATACGGCCAGTAGTAGCATATGGAATTACAATAATTGCGAGCTTAGTAAATATCTAATTACATTTTCCAAGTTTTCTTATGTCAACCAAGTGGTTCGAAGCTTCCAATAATCTTCGTACACCTGGGTCATGTTATCTATGTTATCTCCATATTATCTCCGTGTTATCACGTGTCATCAAATAATCTTCGTACACTTTTCCTCGGAGTGTCGAACCCCTTGATGTCAACTTCTAATGGGATGGAACTTAAAGTGTTGCATACACTTACTTAACACCTATTACGTGTACACCATTTCTTTTTATTTACTTATTCTTATTATATTATTTTTATATTCTAGAGATTTTTTTAATAGACAATTTGCTACGTTTGGGAAACCTTTCCAGATGGGCAAATCTGAGTTAATATAGTCTTGAAATAACCTGAGTAATAGTCCCTGGAAAGTGTTTGACGTAAGTTGCTGATTCTCGCTGGGGTGACAAATCTGTACAGGTTTTGTGAAGGGCAGGTTTAAATTCGAAACGGAGTAGTTCTGTCCTGAACACCCAAAGGGTTCTGTTATGCAAAGAGATGGGTCTAACGTCAATTTGGAAGCAAATGATTTCGTTATCAGGTTCAATACTGTTTGACTGTGTATATTTTCGGCCAGTCCCCGTCTAGGGGGAAGGAGAACACTTTTTTAGTTAATGTTAATGTAATGTATCTGTTTTACTTCAAGAATTGCACAGTTTCAAGGTCTGGACAGTAGCTTCTTGGTTGAATTCCGTTGTTCGTTCATTCTTCTTCTGTGAAATTACTAATGACATAGAAGTACTGATTTCTCTTGATGCCACTGTGTATGCATGTCTACCATTCGTTAGTCATCATCTGTTGTTCCAAGAGTAAACGCTAATCTCTGTTGTGGTAAGAGTAGGCTCTTCTCTCTGTATTAGTAATAGCAGAATCTTAGTTCTATTGTAGTTAGAGTCGAGTCTTCTCTCTGTTAGTAAGGGTAGGATCTTCTCTCTGTTGTAGTAAAAGTAGAGTCTTTCCTCTGTTGTAGTAAGAGTAAAGTCTACTCTCTTTTAGTAAGGGTAGAATCTTTCTCTGTTGTAGTTAGAGTAGAGTATTCTCCCTGTTAGTAAGGGTAGAATCTTCTCTCTGTTGTGGTAAGAGTGGAGTCTTCTTCCTGTTGTAGTTAGAGTAGAGTCTAATCTCTTTTAGTAAGGGTAGAATCTTCTCTCTGTTGTTGTAAAGAATTAAAGATGGTCCTGCGTTGTGTTTAGGGTTAAGTAGATTTCCAAGATGGCCAGTCAAAGTTAGATGGACGGCTAAAGTTTAGGCAGTCCGTTGCTGACGATCAATCGTTACTTGAAATCTGTTATTTGAAAACTGAATGACTACTGGTTGACTACTTGAGGTCCCTTTTATACCGCGGGAATAATTAGTTATTGCGATACTGTCACACGCGCAATTACTCAATGTGTTTCTATGAAAGTTGCAAAAGGATAATTGATAGAATGTTCCAGAAGCATTTGATACGAGAAAAAGATTGCAACATTTCTAAGAATACAAGGGTTTCATCATAACAGTAATAGATTTTTCAACGTTCTCCCGGCCTAAAAAGATGTGGAAGTAAGTTTCTAATTTTTTCTCTGGCTACTAGCGCACTTTTTCTTATCGGTCAGCCTAGCGAGTTTTCTGGAGGAACTGTTGCTTCTTCTACTTCGTCTCCATGTGACTCATCACTAACGTTAGTTTCCAAAGCGTAGAGTTTTGGAATAGGTCTGTTTGTGACTCCATTTGCAGTCCGGATCACAACTACTCTCACGCGGTTGACGTGGTTTCCCCTTAATCAGTTGTTCGACGACAGTAAGTTTCCAGTAAAGCCTCTTCTTTTCGTCATGGACATGGACAACGTCTCCTAGTTTGATCAGGTCTTTAGCATCGTTTACAGCTGTGCGATTATGTTCACGCAAAGAAGTTAGATATTCGGCTTTCCATCGTCTCCAGAAGTGTTCTAGTAACTGTCGCTTCCAGTAGAATGATGACCGCACTCTGATTGCATCAAGGTAATCCGGGTCTATTTCGTCTTTCTGCAGAATAGGAAGAGTCCGAATACGATATCCGAGAACAAGATGTGAAGCTGTAATTGGCTCTTCGTCGCTGAATTCGGAAGACGGGTAAGTCAGAGGCCTGTCGTTAAGAGTGGATTCTACTTCGGTTAGCATAGTTTGCATTTCAATGAAGTCCAGACTAGTTCGTCCTAAGACCTTTTTCAGAGTTGTTTTGGTTTTTTTTTTTTTTTTTTTTTTTTTTTAAATATATCTACTGTGTATTTGACCAGCTGGCGATTAGCATACCAGTCGAGTTGTTTTGGTTAGTCCAATAAGTCGCTCTCAGAATCCACCAAACCATGGGAAGCGCTTTGGAATAAACTTCCAATGAATATTCAGCTTGTCTAAGGCACATTGCATTTCGGGTTCTTCTTGTAGTTTACCAATCTCAGCCGAAGCAGCTTCAAAATTTTTAGCGTTGTCTGAGATTATTAAGCGAGCTATTGAGCGTCTGCTGCAAAATCTTCTAAACGCTTTCGGAAAACTAGTAACTGACAAGTGACACCAGCTCGAGATTAACTACGCGTGAGATGGTGCACGTGAATAGACAGATGTAAGCTTTCTCTTGTTTGACGACAGCAGACGGTTTAAGGTGCAGCATCCCGGTAAAGACCACACCGACGATTTCAAAGGGTCTAGTTTGTTTAACGCAATAATCTGGTAATGGAGGTTGCGAAGGCGCTTGAAAGGGTCTTCCCGTAACTTTCCGGTAGGTATCACAGTTCTGTAAGATTCTCTTGCAGGTCTGTCGTCCACGAGGTATCCAGAAAGAAGTTCTTAAAGCTTATAAAGTGTTATTGACGCCTCCGTGTAAGGCAAAAGCGTGAAAGTGCGAAACCAGAAGATTAGTTAGATGATCGTCGGGATCGAGCGTTGATCGTCCTGGTGTAGTCCGATGTGAAGGAAGGCCTTTTCGATATCAGCGACGCAGGCGAATTTTCCGGGACGAAAACGAATTAAGATTTGCGTTAGATCGTTTTTCAAGGGTGGGCCAGATTCCAAACAATCGTTAGGGCTAGGAAGGTCAGGAGCGGCTATACAAGAACAATCGAATACGATACGAAGCGGCGTCGATGAGGACTCTTTGAGAACGGCACAATGAGGAATATAGTGGGTTCCAGCAACAGTAGATCGGAAATCTGGCACGTGCTCTATGAAACCTCGAGACTTTTGATCCATAATCACCGAATGATAGGCCTGAAGAAGGTTTTGGTCTCGACGAAGTTTCTTCCAAAGGTTTAGAAGGTACGCTTCTCTGCAACTTCTAGATTAGATGGGAGGGTCGGATGGTCACTTTTCCACGGTAGTTAAACCACAAATCGGTCCCTTCTCCTTCACAAAAGAATCTTTACAGTAATCTTCAAGAAATTCAGAGTGGCTGAAGGTTTCTTCGGGATGAATGCCTATTGACTCGGTTGTCCATAAAGTTTCTCCTTGCTTTTCCAGTTCCGCAAAAGTACTAACGAAAAGGACTGAGGTGAAGTTGTTTTGATGATCTTGGAGTGGTCCCGAAAGCAAGTATCCTAGACTAGAGCTAACAGCCGTTGGTTCGGGACCTCTTATTATTTGATCGCCCACGAAGGCCCCATAAAAATCTGTTCCGATTAAGATGTCCGCTACGAAGAATCCACCACAAGGGTTAGGATGAGCGAGAGATAACGATTCTAGGTATGGAAGTTTCTGAAATTCGCTTGAAGAATACAGTTTCAATGGAGCTGTAATTTGAGGAACTTCAGCCACGCTTATGGGAACCGGGTTTTCAGATTTGTCCAGTATCTTCAGTTCGTATACATTAAGGTTTCTCCTGACAGCATTTTTCTCTCCGAAGAAACAAATCTTAGTTGAGAGTTGTGAAGATGGCAGGAGTTCGAGCTGTTTTCTAAAGGCGGAGGAGATGAACGATCTTCGTCCCTCGTCGAATAAGACATTTGCTCTGTAGACCTTGTTGTTTGCTCTGATAGAAGCGATCGCGGTTTTCAAAACAATGTTTAGAAGTAGTTTTAGATTCTGTGCCAAGTAGCTGAGTGGATTCCGTTTCAATGCTAGTTTTTTCTTGAAGTTCCGAAGAGTTAACTAGGTTAACTGTTGTCGAAGTACCTGAGGTCGACTGCCTATTCTCCAGGCTTAAAAAGGTGTTCGGATCAATTCTAACGTTCGATACGGGTCCCGATGAAGTGCAGTGTGATGCTTACGATGGCGAATTTGACAAGAAAATTTCGATTGGCAGTCCTATGCTCGATGGTTGGATCCACTAAGACAGTTAAAGCAAAGGTTCTTTTCTCTTGCAAATTTTGCGCAGTCCTCGCACCATTTATTATCTTTCCATTTATCATTTATCATCCTATTCGTACAGATTTAGGTCATGCCATACGTACCAGTTAACTTAGTACATTTACTCTATTTATGATTTCCATTGCAGAAGATACAGTAGACTTTTTGGTTTGTTTGAATGACGCTCAGTGCAGACGCTGCGGCTGGGCAGAAGTTTTGTTTGACGAACGAAAAGCGTAACCATGATTTCGATGCTCTGAAGAGGTCTTGTTGAAATCCAATGCCTGACTCGACTCCAGTATCTGGATTTCTGTCTTCAGGGCCTTCCTCAGATCATCCAGGCTCTAGTCAACTACTCAACTGTCCCTTGGGAGGTTCCGTTTGGTGTCGGTCGTAAGTTTGTCCAGCAGTATAGAAATCAAAAGGTCGCCATGACTACCCGAAGTTTTGCCTAACGCTTCAAGTCCGCGTATGTAGGTTTCCAAGGTGTCGTAAAACTTCCGCAGATCCGATAGGTTGTGTTGGCTTTAGGCAGATTGTACAGAGCCCTCATCCAGGCAGCGATGATTTTAGGAGTTTGACCAAACTGTTCCTTCAAAAGATCGATAGCTTTAGCGTACTTCTCATTTGTCAAGTTTAATCCTTCAATAGTTGCCGCTGCTTCTTTTTCCACGAGCGATTTCAAGTAGTTAAACTTCGATACGTTAGGAAGGCTGCTATCATTATGTACTTCGCTTTCGAATGCACCCCAGAAAGTTCTCCAAGATAAAAGGTTGCCTGACAACCGGGCAAGGATAATTTCGGAAGTTTAGCAGCATGCGATACCATATTTCTTTCGTTCAGATTTCTGGAAGATGGTTGAGCAGGTACTCCGGTCAAAATTTGACGCGAAGTTTCAATGCCGACTAAGATATCAGAAATTTGATCACGACTCTTCGAACGGTATTCGTCAGCGAGGTTAAGTTCTTCTACAAACTCTTTTTCTCCAGCAATACCCGACAAAACGGATTCTTCAATTTCGTCGAAAGATTTGAGTCTGATGTCCAGTTGATCTAGGATGTCCTTAAGTTTGACGATTTTACTTGCAGTAGGTAGAGCCAGATCATTGAACATTTGGCCCGCTCGATTGACTAGCTCAGTAATAATAGATTTAGTTACACGACGACAGACAAGACACGACAGATACCTTATGGTCCATACTCGTCCTAGCCGAATCTTCTCTCTGATGTAGTAAGAGCAGAATCCTCTAGCTAATGTACTTAGAGTAGAGTCTACTCTCTTTTAGTAAGGGTTGAATCTTCTCTCTGTTGTAGCAAGAGTCGAATCTTCTCTCTGATGTAGTAAGAGTAGAGTCTACTCTCTGTTAGTGATGGTAGAATCTACTCTCTGCTGTCGTTAGAGTCGAGTCTTCTCTCTGTTAGTAAGGGTAGAATCTTCTCTCTGATGTAGTAAGAGTATAGTCTACTCTCTGTTGTAGTTAGAGTCGAGTCTTTTCTCTGTTAGTGAGGCTAGAATCTACTGTCTGCTGTCGTTAGAGTCAAGTCTTCTCTCTGTTAGTAATGGTAGAATCTTCTCTCTGATGTCGTTAGAGTCGAGTCTTCTGTCTGTTAGTGAGGGTAGAATCTTCTCTCTGCTGTCGTTAGAGTCGAGTCTTCTGTCTGTTAGTGAGGGTAGAATCTTCTCTCTGATGTAGTAAGAGTAGAGTCTACTCTCTGTTAGTGAGGGTAGAATCTACTCTCTGCTGTCGTTAGAGTCGAGTCTACTCTCTGTTAGTGAGGGTAGAATCTACTCTCTCCTGTATTAAGAGTAAACGCTTCTATCTGTTGAAGGAAGTGTAGAATCTTCTCTCTGTTGTGGTAAGATTAAAGGCTTTTTTCTGTTGTAGTAAGATTAAACGCTCTGCTCAAGCAAAAATTTGTGTAGTAGAATCTATTAATACTGAACAACTATTTTCCTGACCACATGTAACAGACGATGCACAAAATATTTTGTTCAAAATACAAACTATTACAGCTGTTTCTTCTTAACAGTTTTTCCGGACTAATATTTGGTAAGCATACTAAGGACAGTACCCCCGATGTTCTCACATGTTCCGATGTTCCAAAGTTTGTTCACAGTGTAAAAGAGCATTAAATTTGTTCCTTAAACTATATATTTATAACGTATAACTATTAAAAATTACAAGGAGAAATAAAAAAGGAATTATCGTTGAATATTTGTAAGTAACTGAGTTTATTCGACGCGAATGCAACGTGTTTGAACCTAATTGAACTATGCAAATCCCTGTGAGGATTCGAACGAGAACAAACGATCACTAGCACTCAATGAATTCCAGCACTTAACGGATCCCGTACTACTAATACGAAATTGTAATGATATATCACATTGAAGTGCTTTTGGCAATAAAACAGTAATACGAGAAGAAAAATATAATTCGACAAGATTGTTTGGACACGGATTTGGAACATTTGTTTGAAAGTTCAACTTGAATACTCCCACGTGACCAGTAATACACTAATAAAAATAATAAAATAATAAATTAATAATAATAATAATAATAATAATAATAATAAAAATAAATACAGTAATTTAATAGTTACAAATTAAAAGAAATAATGCTATAATTATTGTAAGAAAAATATGGTATTCTACTTATGTCATACAAGCGTTGTAGATCGTAAGTCCAAACTATTACTTCTATGCAAATCGTAATAAGTACTAGAGAATATAATGTCGTAAATGCAACTGAGTTTATTTCGTGATTACTATACAATAAAAGTGCGGAACTGAGACACAGGCTACAAGCTCTGATACAAAATAACTGATTAATGATAATAAATATTCGATAAATGATAAAAGTTTTTTTTTTCTTGTTTTCTCAATTCAGTTAATCATCATCACATGGGACAGCGCGTTTCGTCTCTGTTTCCAGCGTCCCAGTCCCAGGTGCAGCGACTTGATGCTGTAAATCCACTGATTCGCTTGAGCGCTATCCACTGTCTGAAATATCCACGACTCTTTGCTCAAAATGTGGTGAATCTCGAAAAAACTCGAAATCTCCGCTTCGTAAGTCAGCGTGCACTGCGATAATAGCAGCGGGTCCTGGAACTCAGCAAAAATTTTCAATTAAATATTCTGTTATGTTCCATGTAAATAATAGTCCTTAATTATTGTTAATTCGTTTTCCCTAGGAGTCCCTGCATAACCCTTCACCTCTCAGTGACGTTCAACCTCACCTAATGCTCATTGCTGCTTCCACTATGGACCCTCAAAAAAGGGAAACATGGGGACTCCAAAGGGAAACATGGGGGAAGAGGGGAAATTGAGGGGAAAATGAAAATTTTTAAGCTAAATATTTATTTTACCATTAGTTTTTTAAATAATCATTAGAAACCCTTAAAATAAGTACTCACCGATGGAAAAGAGTAGACACCGTAAAGGGAAAAAAGGGAAAACTGAAATTTTCAAAATGGGGGGGAAAGAAGGAAAATGGGGGCCCTTTTTGAAGGAAAACAGTAAACTGAAAGTGGAGTACTGGTCTTTAGTTAGTTCTGATCCAACACCACTTCTAGTAAACTGCACTCAAGGTTTTCAGTAGATAACAGCATCACCCAAACCATACTGAACTCATTCATTCCTTCATAACTAAAGGGAAAATGGGGACTCCAAAGGGAAACACGGGGGAAGAGGGGAAATTGAGGGGAAAATGAAAATTTGTATATAAATAACAACATATATATATGTTATATATGTTGTATATGTTTTAAAAATATAAAATTTTTACTCTGTATAGCGAAGGGCCTGGTCTTGGCGTTTTCACATCTTTGAGAAGAACTAGTGCTGCTTCGCGAGCTGCGGGATTATGCGGGAAAATCAAACGTGTTAAATCCACCTCGGCAGGATTTAAACGAAATTCTTCTTTCGTCTGCAAAAAAAAACAAACAAATTTAAATTACTATTTACTATTATTATTATTATTTTACCTCGTTATTGAGAACTAGTAGAATAGCCCAGACGTTGGTCCACCGCAACGCTTTTCCTCGATTCCGGGTAGCAGTCATAAGCAAATCGTTGGGTTGTGTCACTTTGATCATTCCCTCCAGTGTTATCTGTGTGTTGTCAGCCCAGCCGACTGCGTCTATGGCCATCTATTCATGAAATATTATTATTATTATCTTAATCATCATAAATTATTGTAAATTTAAAGTTACTATTTCTAGTTACAGAACATGAAGTTATTTAGAAGACTCTACAGTTGTTAAATATCCGTCTTACCATAATTGTTGAATATTATTTCTACTATTTAGTGTCTCTATTATGCAGTGTTATTAAGATTATTATAGTTATCATCATCATAATACTATTACAGGGGCGTAGCCAGGATCCAGTCAAGGGGGGGGGGCCAGAGGGTGAGGGGCAGACCAAAAATTTTGCTTCTGGATTTTAGATTTTGCTAAATTTAACCAAGTGTTAGACAGTGTTTCAGAACCTTGGCTACGTCCCCTGTACTATTATGATTTTCAATTATTATTATTACCGTTGCTAATTATTATTACTACAATTACGTATTATCTCTATTATTTATTAAAAATTCTGTTATTAGTTACTTTTATCTCCTTCGTTACTTGCTACTTCTGTTATTTTTATATTATTATTATTATTATTATTGTGAATTAAAGTAAATTGTATGCCTTTCTCAAACGAAGGGCCATGATGTCTTCGTAGGTTCTTCCCGATCCCGGATTCGGTCCCGTTCCTACTGGGGATCTTCTCCAGGGCCGTGTAAAAGTTCCCAGCTCGGTCGCTTCCTGGAATAAAGTTCAATTGAAGAAAATTAAATTAATTCTTTTGTTTTTTCGTGTTGGACATTCAGGCCGTGTGCCCATGGCCCCAGTGTCTCAGTGTAAGGGAAGGAATTGGTAGACTCTTTCATGTGCCTGACTAGGGTGGCTGGCCCGGGAATAGGCCTCACTTGGGAGTGGGATTGAACCCACAGACCCAGAGGTGAAGAGCGGCGGTCGTAACCGCTGAGCTACCAGCCCTCGTAAAATTCTGCTTTAATTACATTATTTATATTATTTATTAATCTTAATTTTATTATTGATTTTTACTATATCAATATTATTTTAATTTCTACATTATTTTAATAATGTAATTACTTTTGTACTACTATTATTATTATTTTTATTATTATTAAACAGTATAATATTAATAATAGATGTATTTACTGCATTAATGGCAGCGAGGAAGGATTCGACTTTGGCCTGAGCTTGACGGAGCGTTTCTCGGGCTTCGATATCGACAGTGGCCGTGGCTCGCAGTAAGCGTCCCAGCAAAAGGGGGTACTTGGTGATACGCTGTACTGGAACCTATTAATAGAACAAAATATTAAAAAAAACGCCGAATCTAATGTAGATATGCAATAAAAACATAATAATAGTAATATGGAAATGTAAAAGGGCACCATTACAGTTCTTTTCACAGTGCCGTTTTGAGCAGTAGCCTGGATCGCCTTGGCAGGTCTGAGTTATAAACAGCGCATAGACCGCCAGTTCAGGTCACCGAAACGGCACCGTGAAAGGCACCGTGAAAGGCACCATCGTATTTATGTGTGTGTATTTCAGTTAATTCATAAAATTTTTTTTTATTTTTCTTCATACTTGTTTATGTATCTATGATTAGTATACATTACTGTGCGTTTATAATAGACTTTAATAGATACTACAATTAGGTTTATTTTGCAATATTTCAAATACAACTGGAAAAATTACCATGAGGAAAGCGTGTAGGTCCATTCTGCGCAAGGCTGGATTCTCGAGCTGAGAAGCCCGCAGAAAAATCCGCAAAAGTTCACGTTCCTTCTCCAGCGAGGACAGCAATAACGAAGCCTCGCCCTTTAAATTGAAAAAAAAAATATTTGTGATAGTACAAATTGTTTGAATTATTATTTATTTAAACTAAATATTACGGATTTGACGCAGTATCTGCGCAAGGCGTTGAGCAGCTCCTCCGTCTGGCTGCTGAGGAAGAGTTTGCCCACATCGACGGTCAACAGGTCGTCGTCTCCTTGTTCCAGGGCGATTTCTACAGACTCCCGCAGTCGCTGGCAGAACTGCTGACTTAACGAACTCAATTCACCAACGTTCAGGAACACAGTATCTGCAATCAGAGCGTATTTATAATAATAATAATTATTATTAGTAGTAGTACTAGTAGTCGTAGTAGTCGTAGTCGTAGTCGTAGTAGTATAACAGTACTGGTAGTAGTTGCAGTAGTAGTAACTGTTTAACTGTAGTAGTAGTAGTCGTCGTCGTCGTAGTAGTAGTAGTAGTAGTACCAGTAGTGGTAGTAGTAATAGTACCAGCAGTGATTGTAGTATTAGTATTAGTAGTATTAGTAGTAGTAGTACTAGTAGTAGTAGTCGTCGTAGTGGTAGTAGTAGTAGTACCAGCAGTGGTTGTAGTGTTAGTAGCAGTAGTAGTAGTATTAGTAGTATTAGTAGTAGTAGTAGAAGTAGCAGTAGTATTAGTAGTATTAGTAGTAGTAGTAGAAGTAGCAGTAGTATTGGTAGTATTGGTAGTAGTAGTACCAGCAGTGGTTGTAGTGGTAGTATTAGTAGTAGTAGTATTAGTAGTAGTAGTAGTAGCCCTTTTGTTGTATAGTGCTAACTAGATACCTAAATGCTTCAGAGGTACTAATCCAGCGACTGAAAGTGGTTTATAGAGTTCGTCCTGGAGAACTCGCAGATCTCTTCCGTAACGGACTTCAGTTTCGAGCAGCTCGGCTAAAACTTCCCTGCGCTCCGTGCGTCTCCTTACGCAGCGAGTGCACAGCAGCGCGTCGTTGACCTCCCTGTACCAATAATAACAAAGAATATTAATATAAATCATGGAAAAATATATTAAATTATGAAGAATACAAATATTAATAATGAAAATTTTACATCAAAATAGACAATAATTAATATAAATTAAAAATAATATAAACTTAAATGACAACAATAAGGGAAAATAATGAATAATGTAAAAATGAATTATAAAAATAACTTCAGAGAATAAATAATATGAATGTAACTGATGAACATATATTTATAATAATTATTATAATTTATATAATATTATTATATTTATAATAATAATCTAATAATTTATAATAGATATATATAATATATATATATATATATATTTAATTTCACAAATCATAGGGGATTAATTAAGATAGTAAAAATATAACTGTATATAATAAATAACATGAATTCAAACGACGAAACAAAATATATATTTGAATTAAATAAATCATGGAAATTTTATTGAGATAATGAATACGTACGTTTCCTGATTGGCGGTCGAGTTTGAAGTCTCGGTTTCGATTGGCTGGTCGCAGTCGACGCACCAGGGCTGGGACTGAGCTGTTGTAGCTGTTGTTGACTGCTGTAGGTTGTTGTCGACCTGAGGTTTTGGGCTGCGACGTAAGCGCTGACGAAGTCTTGCGGTCCCTGATGTTTCGGAGCCGACCCCTGAATCGTTGCGCTCGATATCACCGCCCACCCTTGACCTCTGTAAATTTAATTAAACGTTTAATTAATTTAGAAAATAAATGTTACAATTAGGAAATTAAAGAAAATTATTTACATGTTTTCATTCGTATTTATTAATAAAAGATTATTTTATATTTAATAATAATTATAATAAAATAGTATTCAAATCACAGAGGAAAGTTAGTAGCAGTCTAAGTATCACAAACCAGTTCATTGCTTGTGATTACTAAATAGTGTAAGATAGTTGTACTGTTGTAGTTGGTAAGAATCTAATATTATAGTTAGGAAATTAAAGAAAATTATTTACATGTTTTCATTTGTATTTATTAATAAAAGATTATTTTATATTTAGTAATAATTATACTAAAATAGTATTCAAATCATAGAGGAAAGTTAGTAGCAATCTAAGTATCACAAACCAGTTAATTTGCTTGTGATTACTAAATAGTGTAAGATAGTTGTACTGTTGTAGTTTAGTTGGTAGGAAACTTTCACTTGGGGGCTACGTTAGTTAGTAGTTTCCCCTGATCTCACTGACGGGTATGCAGGCGTTAGCCCATGACCCCTAGAGGAAGGGATTGCAGATTCAACTGCTGAGAGTCGCTGGTCTGCAGTGTTTCCACTTTGCGGGGAAATTCCCTGAAAATAGGGGGAAAATGGGGTCTGAAAATGGAAGACGAAGAGAGGAGAGTAAAGAGGAAATCTAGACCCTATACATTCTTGCACGGAGGGGGAAAAAGGGGAAAGATAAGGGAAGAGGGGAAAAATGGAAGATTGAAAAGTGGCAACACTGCTGGTTTGGGGGAAAAAAAAAGCCTCGCTTGGGGTCGAGCGGGATCGAACCCACAGACCCAGAGGTGAAGGGCGACTGTCTTGACCCAAGGTCTTAACCACTGCGTCACCAGCGCCCACCTAGTTAGTAGTTCGATGACAAGACTACAAGCAGAAGAAATTTATTACCTATCCAGAAGCAATAGCAGTGCTTCCACTTTGCAGGGAAATTCCCCAGATAGGGAAAATGGGGAAAATAGGGAAAGGGGAAAAGTGAGTTTACAAATGTAGCTTTACTCAGTATCACGGAGGGGGGAAAAAGGGAAACTGTTATTTTCAAGCAGCGGGGGGGGGGGAGGGAAAAAAGCTGAAGCACTGAGCCAGTGTTTCCACTTTTCAATTTTCCCTTTTTCCCCTCTTCCCTCATCTTTCCCTCTCCGTGCTAGAAAATACAGGGTCTAGATTTCCCATTTACCCACTCCTCTTCTTCTTCCCTTTTCACACCCCATTTATCCCCCTTTTTTAGGGAATTTCCCTGCAAAAGTGGAAACACTGCACTGAGCAATAGAGAGTAGTGATAACACCTGATAACAGCAAAACCAGTAAAAAAATGGTGACATTTTGGGTAATAAAAAGGGTCATTTTCTTTCCGGTGTAATTTGCGGTTTGTTTTCAAAGGAAAAATCTGATTTTTTTTCTTTTACTTTCCATTCTTTGGCTTCTTGTGTTTATACAGCAGAACCAAAAGGGGGTCGAAAAACAACGGTGTTATCATGTGTTATCATACTGTTATCAATTGTAATCGCAGAACTCGTAAATAGTGTTTCCACTTTCAATTTCCCCCTTTTCCCCTCTTTCCTTATTTTCCCCTTTTTCCCCTCCGTGCTAGAATACGGGCTTGTGCCTCTAGATTTTCCCATTTCACTCTTTCCTTATTTTTCCCTTTTCCCCCTCCGTGCTAGAATACGGGCTTTCACTTCTGGATTTTCCCTTTCCCCTATTCTCTTATTTTTCCCTTTTCAGACCCCATTTTCCCCTTTTTCAGGGAATTTCCCTGCAAAGTGGGAACTCCAGCCAACCTCCCTGGCAAAGTGCTCGTAAAGCGGAACGACAAAAAAGTAATGACCGACTTTTAATTCCAGTTTCCGTTGCTTCGTGAAAGTTTACGACTACTTTACCTTCCACGCAAAATATCATTATTATTATTATTACTATTATTATTATTATTAACATCATCTATTACTGAATGAATCAAGGTAAATGCAATACGCTAACTGATGATCAGTGCCGCCCAGTGGGGGGGGGGGGGGACAAAAAGGCCGATCTGCCCCGGGCCCCAGCATTCTAGGGGGCCCTGTCCTAGTGCTAGGGTTTATCTCGCTATGTGCTAATGGGGGCCCCTGTCCTAGTGCTACGGTTTCTCTTGCTACGTGCTAAGGGGGGGACCCCTGTTTGACTATTGCCCCGGACCCCAGCATTCTAGGGGCCCCTGTACTAGTGCTACGGTTTCTCTTGCTATGTGCTAATGGGGGGCCCCTGTCCTAGTGCTACGGTTTCTCTTGCTACGTGCTAACGGGGGGGGGGGGGGGGGGCCTGTTTGACTATTGCCCCGGGTCTCGCGAAACCTCTGGACGGCCCTGCTGCTGATGACCTCCGACAATAAAAACTTGACGGAATCAGTGGCGCAGGAAGCGGGGTGGCAGGGTCGGCTACCGCCACCCCTAAAATCGGACATTTTCTATACTGTTGCATATTCGCACATGTAAATAGTGGTGCCTTTTTTCGCCACCCCCTACCAACTGAGTCCTCATTTCGCCAGCCCTGCCTACTGAGACTTCCTGCGCCGCTGGATGGAATGTAGACGGTTCGCTCGGTTCATCCAAGTGGAAGGTTCGCGTGCAATTGACAAGCGAACCGTTTGCCGCCTTCTTCCGTAAGACCCGGATTTCCTCAAGCGATTTAATTTAATATGATCTATGACTTTATTATAATTTATTATAATTCATTAACTTAAGGAGGAAATGTATATATATAAATGTGTATTAATTATACTGAAAGTAGTACAACTATTTCCTATAACTACTATTATTTTACTGTTATTCTTCAATTAATCAAAACTAACAGAAATAGTTTTACACAGCAGTTGTGTTTCTGGGTGCGTGAATTGATAGTTTGATTTTTTGTGTACAACCTGCTACAACAACTGTTGTTGTAGCTGTATTGTAAACTAAAACAACAGTTTGGTAACAACGTTAGCGGTCATGTGGGGAAAAAAAATCACACATTTCCTCTTTTTCAGGTAAAATATCTTATAACGGTTTATCTTTCTTAATCAAATATTTAGAAATAGTAAATATTAACTTATATAAATAATGGTATATAATAAATATTAAATGCAGAATGTTCTAAATTGAATTCAAGACCGGCAAAATAAATATTTATATATTTAATTTAATATAAATTTAGCTTATTATAAAAATTAATATAAAAATTAGTTTACGTAAAATAATTTTCGTTTAAATATTAATAAGAGGTTATATGGGTTTAAAAAATATTAATTATTCTGTAGTAAATAATTATTAAAACTATCAAAACTAAAACTATTTACAAACTAACAACTATTTCGAATAATACTTAAAATCTACGATTTTTCCATTACAACTTATAAATCATAGGTTATGACTCTATGCATTATTAGTTAGGGTTAAGTAGTTAGTAGTTGACAAGTGTTACTAGTTTAGTAAATCACTGGTTATGACTATGCATTATTAGTCAGGGTTAAGTAGGTAGTAGTTGACAAGTGTTACTAGCTTAGTAAATCATTGGTTATGACTCTATGCATTATTAGTTAGGGTTAAGTAGTTAGTAGTTGACAAGTGTTACTAGTTTAGTAAATCACTGGTTATGACTATGCATTATTAGTCAGGGTTAAGTAGGTAGTAGTTGACAAGTGTTACTAGCTTAGTAAATCATTGGTTATGACTCTGTGCATTATTAGTTAGGGTTAAGTAGTTAGTAGTTGACAAGTGTTACTAGTTTAGTAAATCATTGGTTATGACTCTACCCATTATTAGTCAGGCTTAAGTAGTTAGTAGTTGACAAGTGTTACTAGTTTAGTAAATCATAGGTTATGACTCTATGCATTATTAGTCAGGGTTAAGTACTTAGTAGTTGACAAGTGTTACTAGTTTAGTAAATCATTGGTTATGACTCTGTGCATTATTAGTCAGGGTTAAGTAGTTAGTAGTTGACAAGTGTTACTAGTTAAGTAAATCATTGGTTATGACTCTACCCATTATTAGTCAGGCTTAAGTAGTTAGTAGTTGACAAGTGTTACTAGTTTAGTAAATCATAGGTTATGACTCTATGCATTATTAGTCAGGGTTAAGTAGTTAGTAGTTGACAAGTGTTACTAGTTTAGTAAATCATAGGTTATGACTCTACCCATTATTAGTCAGGCTTAAGTAGTTAGTAGTTGACAAGTGTTACTAGTTTAGTAAATCATAGGTTATGACTCTACCCATTATTAGTCAGGCTTAAGTAGTTAGTAGTTGACAAGTGTTACTAGTTTAGTAAATCATAGGTTATGACTCTATGCATTATTAGTCAGGGTTAAGTAGTTAGTAGTTGACAAGTGTTACTAGTTTAGTAAATCATAGGTTATGACTCTACCCATTATTAGTCAGGCTTAAGTAGTTAGTAGTTGACAAGTGTTACTAGTTTAGTAAATCATAGGTTATGACTCTATGCATTATTAGTCAGGGTTAAGTACTTAGTAGTTGACAAGTGTTACTAGTTTAGTAAATCACTGGTTATGACTATGCATTATTAGTCAGGGTTAAGTAGGTAGTAGTTGACAAGTGTTACTAGCTTAGTAAATCATTGGTTATGACTCTACCCATTATTAGTCAGGCTTAAGTAGTTAGTAGTTGACAAGTGTTACTAGTTAAGTACAGTTTTGCCTTGAGACTAGTCAATTGAGTTGTCAAAACACGTCTTTTCCTTTTATGACGATATTGTTATGAAACATGGAAAGTCACCGCAGACCTTGACGTTTGATTTGATTGGTCATCTTGAGGTTTTCCTCCGTTCTGTGATTGGTTGACTTGTTCAAGTGATGACAACACAGTGATAGGCAGTTGGCTGAACCGTTTTCTGAGGACGGTTCAACCTTCAACTGAACTTTGATTTATAACGAATCTAGAATATTCTATATTTAATCTTAATTACAGTAACTAGAACTTGGAATACTTGACTAGAACTCGTAAAACTTATCTTACCCGACAACTTTCGGTGACCTGCAAAGACGGTGAAAGGACACTGTCCTGACTGGTTTGACTGCTGGCGTTACTGCGGTTACTGTTTCGGTTCGGCGCGTTGTGTCGCATAGCCATCAGCAAGGCGCCCATCGTTGCCATATCTTCATCTTCGTAATCGTCAGAAGGAATCTGAGGTAAACCAGGGGTCAGCGACAAAACCCCTGGACTTGGGAGGTCTCCATTCAGTTCGTTCTTCTTGCGAGCGTCTTCTATGTAGCGCAGGATTTCGGTCCGGGAAGCTCCGGCCAAAGAACCGCGACCCGCTCGGGTAAACCCTAAAGAGGTCGGCGGCGAGTTAAGGTCCTCGTTTTCGTCAATTTCTTCGTAGATGTGGTCTTGGACCTCAGGTTTCGGTGCTTCGGTTCCCAGGGTCGGAGATTCGGGCTGTCGTTGACGAGAAAAGGACCAGAGACGAGAAATGGGTCTGCGTTTTCGGTCCGAGCGTTTCAAGGTGCTGTTTCCAGGGTCGGCTGTTTCCCCAGAGCTTTCAGATTCCGACGAACGACCCCTTTCGCAAGGAGAATCGCGTTTACTATGTTCCGGTCCGTCGGGTTTAGGGTCGGATGATGTTTCCAGTCCGGCCCAGGCGGCCCAGCTGATAATCTGGGCCGAAAGCGGTCGTCCCGGACGACCCTGATTAACTTTTTCAGGCGTGCTTGGTGATAGGATCGGAGTTTCGGTTCTGGAGAAGCGAAAAATTCCTCTGGGAGGGATTGTAGGAACATCAGGTGACTGGGAAGTGGCTGCAGGAGGAGGAGGTGGCGGTTCGCTGGGTCGGATTAAAGGACCTCGTACACTTCTGGGTCGGGCGTTGGTGTGGTTGAGATTCGCTTCGTCATCGTCGCTTGCGTTGGCGAAGAGGTTATGCAGCGAACCGCGGGAGCGGCTCAGGTTCTGCAGGCGTGTCGTGTCTTGAAAGAGACGCGGCTTCTGTTTGTTCAAAGGGACGCGGTCGCTTAAACTGCGCCTGAGTAGCGAATTCCTCTGGAACCCTGGAGAGTCTTGTTCGTTAGGTTCGCTACCCCTGATGCGCAGTACGACCTTGGTGGCGTTATTGTTTTCTTCAGACATTTGCGGTTGGGAATCGTGTCCGGTAAAAATACACACGCGCTGGCCGCTGACGGACAAGCCGGGTCTGTCAACGACCACCGTGGTTTCAGGGTGGTCGACATCCGGTTCCGGGTTCGAAGGAGACGGACCCACCTTGACTGTCGTCACTCGATTCGGTCCGCCATCTGCAGTGCTCGTCCTCTTTCGGTCCGCAAAATTCGGTTCACCGGATCGAATTTCGGTCCCTCTGCTACTAACCAGGCGCTGGACCGGATGATGACTGAATGAATTGCTAGCTGAAAGACTGGGTCTCTGCTGCGGAAGCTTCTTGTGGTGAACCGGGCGTGTGGTACCGAACCGAAGTCCGGGAGAGAACCCTAGAGGCGAAGGCGTGAAGTCGTACCTCTGTCGGTAGTCGTAGACGAAATTCGCGGCGACAAATAGCGAACCGTCCACTGAAGGGTTGGGACGGGCGTGGGTCTGAGCCCTATGGCCATCGCTGATTCCAGGCGACGAGCTCCAGGGAGACATCCAGTCGTCCTCGGGCCAAGGCAGGGGATCTTCCGGCTGCTTGGGGCTTCGCAATCGGTCCCTCAGGCGGTTCGCCCACGAGCGGCGCTTGATACCGTTGACTGGACTCGACGAAGACTCGGGCATTTCTGGCGAACCGTTTTATCGGAGGTTCATGGTGACCCTGAAAAAAATTTCAAAAAAATATAACAATAAATTTAGTTGGGGTTCGTCGATTAAGTTATCTGTACAATTACTGACGAACGGTTTGAACCGTCTATTTTTGAACCGAACCGTTCTGAACCGGAACTTAGCTCTAGCAAAATTCCATGAAGATAGGTAAACTTAATTGGAGTTTGCTGATTAAATTCATTGTAAATCTGTGATGGACGGTTTGAACCGTTTTTTAACGGTTCACGAACGCCTCACTCTTCGGTTGAACCGAACCGTTTTTTGAACCGGAACTTAACTCTAGCAAAATTCCATGGAAACAGCTAAACTTAATTGGAGTTTGCTGGTTAAATTCACTGTAAATCTGTGATGGACGGTTTGAACCGTTTTTTTTCCTAACGGTTCACGAACGGCTCACCCTTCGGATGAACCGAACCGTTTTTGAACCGGAACTTTGTTTAGGCAAAGTTTCACAAAGCTAATTAAAGTTAATTGGAATTTTTTTTATAAGTTCAGTAACCAGTACTGTAAACCAGTGATGAGCCGTTTTGAACCGTTTTTTTTTCTAACGGTTCACGAACGGTTCAACGTCGATTGAACCGAACCATTTTAAAGCTCGTGAACCGCCCATCACTGATTATAACTCGAATTTTTCACTATTAAACGTGTTTATGATAGTTTAATAGTTCTCAAGTAGTTTATGGAACTCTACACGTTCCCGGAAGAACCATATGGTCAACACTGAGGAAGTCTTCCAGGAAAGGTCAACAGACAAATCAGCGGACAAAGAATCTCTCCCCAGAATCAAGAATCATTCTTGAGAATCACCAATCTCTTATGGAAAAATTCAAAATCCCTGTAGAATCGATATCATAAATCAATCGTTGAAAATGGACTATCGATTATAATAATAATAATAATAATTATTATTATTATATTATTATTATTATTACACAATTATTATTATTACATAATCATTATTTTTGTTTTTATTATTATTATACAATTATTATTATTATTATCATCATTATCATTATTATATAATTATTATTTTTATTATATAATTACTATTATTATTATTAAATAATTACTATTATTATATAAGTATTCTTAGTATTATTATAGAAGTATTATTATTATTATTATTATTATTACACAATTATTATTATTATCATTATTATTACTATTATTATATAATTACTATTATTTTTATTACTATTTATTTTTATTATTCTTTTTATTATATAATAATTATTATTATATGAATATTTTAAATGGTATATTGAGAAATATTTTTAGAAAGTTTGTGCAAGTTGTGTGAAGTTCTCTTATGGGAGTAAGCTTCTCTAATTGAAGAATCCGACACGCTAGAGATATTATAAGGGGGGGTCCGAAACTGCGAGGAAAAGTGTACGGAGATTATTTGATAACATATGATAACACGGAGATAACAGGTTGATAACAGTGTAACACGGCCTAGGTGTACGAAGATTATTGGAAGTTTCAGACCCCTTGCGTAAAGTGATACTTGAATTGAAGATAATTTCATTGATAACACGGAGATAACATGGAGATAACAGGTTGATAACAGTGATAACATAACCCAGGTGTACGAAGATTATTGCAAGTTTCAGACCCCTTGGATATTACCATGCTGAATAATCTCACGGATATTCATTACGCACAGTGGGGTGTTATCAACGTGTTATCAAGTGTTATCAGCATTGTTGGTTCTATGGAAAAAGTCAAAATGGACACCGTTACAGGGTTCCCACTGAAGAATTTTAATCAAATTCCCTGACTTTTCCCTGATTTCTCTGATAATTTTTCCCTGATTTCCCTGACTTTTTAAACGCATTATACTTACTAGAAGTTATTCATTAGAGGCTTGAGCAAGCTGAGTGGAGTGGCAACTCAAATTCCCTGACTTTTCCCTGATTTCCCTGACAATTTTTCCCATTTTCCCTGACTTTTTAATCGCATTATATTTTCTAGAAGTTATTCATTAGAGGCTTGAGTAAGCTGAGAGGAGTGGAAACTCAAATTCCCTGACCTTTTCCATATTTATTACCAATTCCCTGATATTTCCCTGTATTCCCTGACTTTTCCCTGATTTCCCGGTTTTTCCAGGTCGGTGGGAACCCTGCGTTACGATTTCGGCAGCCATTTTGATCAATAGTTGTCATTAGTTCTGGCAAAACAAACCGTAAACTTTATACAAACACACGACACAAGGAAAATTGATATCTATCACTGTCAAGGGGGGTCCGAAACTTCCAATAATCTTCGTACACCTAGGCCGTGTTATCACTGTTATCAACCTGTTATCTCCATATTATCTCCGTGTTATCATTTAAATTATCTTCAATACAAGTATCACTTTATGCAAGGGGGTTCGAAACTTGCAATAATCTTCGTGCACCTAGGCCGTGTTATCACTGTTATCAACCTGTTATCTCCATATTATCTCCGTGTTATCATTTAAATTATCTTCAATACAAGTATCACTTTATGCAAGGGGGTTCGAAACTTGCAATAATCTTCGTGCACCTAGGCCGTGTTATCACTGTTATCAACCTGTTATCTCCATATTATCTCCGTGTTATCATTTAAATTATCTTCAATACAAGTATCACTTTATGCAAGGGGGTTCGAAACTTGCAATAATCTTCGTGCACCTAGGTCGTGTTATCACTGTTATCAACCTGTTATCTCCATATTATCTCCGTGTTATCATTTAAATTATCTTCAATACAAGTATCACTTTATGCAAGGGGGTTCGAAACTTGCAATAATCTTCGTGCACCTAGGTCGTGTTATCATTGTTATCAACCTGTTATCTCCATGTTATCTCTGTGTTATCAATTAAATTATCTTCGATTCAAGTATCACTTTATGCCAGGGGTCCGAAACTTTAAATAATCTTCGTGCACCTAGGCCGTGTTATCACTGTTATCAACCTGTTACCTCCATGTTATCTCCGTGTTATCAATTAAATTATCTTCAATTCAAGTATCACTTTATGCAAGGGGTCCGAAACTTCCAATAATCTTCGTACATCTAGGCCGTGTTATCACTGTTATCAACCCATTACCTGCATGTTATCTCCGTGTTATCATATGTTATCAAAAAAATCTTCGTACACTTTTCCTCGGAGTTTCGGACCCCCTTGACTTTTATGTAAACATAATCACATCATTCAGAAATATTATTTTTTATCACAATTACATATTTCAAAAGTAATAAAACATTTCGCAATATATTACATTAAACGGTTATGTTATCAATGTTATCACTGTGTTATCAGATTATCAGATTATCCCTCGTTGTTCGCACATAAATCTTGGTGATTCCAAGCAAGGGGCCCGAAACTCTGAGGAAAAATGTACGAAGATTATTTGATAACATATGACAATACGGAGGTAACATGGAGATAACAGGTTGATAACAGTGAAAACACGGCCTAGGTGTACGAAGATTATTAGAAGTTTCGAACCCCCTTGACTACATGTTACATTTGTTACTTGATCAGATTTATGAATGTAATTATTCTAATGCAATTTACCACGGGAAATAATTTGCAAGGGGTCTGAAACTTGGAGGAAAAGCGTACGGAGATTATCTGATAACATATGATAATACGGAGGTAACATGGAGATAACAGGTTGATAACAGTGATAACACGGTCTAGGTGTACGAAGATTATCTGATAACATATGATAACGCGGAGATAACATAGAGATAAACAATATGATAACAGTGATAACATGACCCAGGTGTACGAAGATTACCTGATAACACACGATAACGCGGAGATAACATAGAGATAACAGGTTGATAACAGTGATAACATAACCCAGGTGTACGAAGATTATTGCAAGTTTCACACCCCCTTGGTAATTTGCCATTTTGTTTTCTCACGCTGCCGTGGCATATTGCAATTTAAGATTTTTTTTCAGAGAAAAATGCGAAATCTCACAAGTGCATTAACCCGTGATATAACAATAATAATAATAATAATAATAGTAATTTTAATAATAATAATAATAATAGTGATACTTCCATTGGTTATGCCAAGGGGTCCGAAACTTCTAATCTTCGTACACCTAGACCGTGTTATCACTGTTGTCCACCTGTAATCTCCATGTTACCTCCGTGTTATCATATATTATCAAATAATCTTTGTACATTTTCCTCGGAGTTAGTTTCGGACCCCTTGTTTTTGATTAATCCAATAAGAATGTTAACAATAATTAAAATTAATATCAATTAAATTCAAGTATCCCTTTATGCAAGGGGTCCGAAACTTTTAATAATCTTAGTACACTTAGGTCATGTTATCACTGTTATCCACCTGTTATCTCCATGTTATCTCCGTGTTATCATATGTTGTAAAATAATCTTCGTACACTTTTCCTCGGAGTTTCGGACCCTTGAATTATGCTATACTACGACTAACTACTTTTCTACTACTGAAGAATAGCTACTAGTTTGTATAGTAGCAGTCAAGGGGTCCGAAACTCCCAATAATCTTCGTACACCTGGGTCCTGTTATCACTGTTATCCACCTGTTATCTCCATGTTATCTCCGTGTTATCGTATGTTGTAAAAATAATCTTCCTACACTTTTCCTCGGAGTTTCGGACCCCTCGGATTATGCTATACTACTACTAACTACTTTTCTACTACTGAAGAATAGCTAGTAGTTTGTATAGTAGCAGTCAAGGGGTCCGAAACTTGCAATAATCTTCGTACACCTGGGTCATGTTAACAATGTTATCAACCTGTTATCTCCATGTTATCAAATAATTATCGTACACTTTTCCCCGGAGTTTCTGACCGCTTGGATTAGGCTATACTACTACTAACTACTTTTCTACTACTGAAGAATAGCTAGTAGTTTGTATAGGAGCAGTCAAGGGGTCCGAAACTTGCAATAATCTACGTACACCCTGGGTCATGTTGTCACTGTTATCAACCTGTTATCTCCGTGTTATCACGTGTTATCAAATAATCTTGGTACACTTTTCCTCGGAGTTTCGGACCCCTTGGAAAGTCACTAGCGAAAGCGCAACTTTTTGGCTCATTAAGACAAACGGCTAAACCTCTTTGCATTCGTAATTAGAAAAACAGCATGCTACAGAATTTACTAGATAACTTAGCTTAAACACACTATTCACATATAATAATTATTATTATAAGAATAAAGAATAATGTAATAAATCAATGAATAATTATCGAGTATTAATGTAGTGGTAATGGTAGTAGAAGTAGTAGTAGTAGGAATAGTAGTAATAGTAGTTAGTAGCAGTAGTTATAATAGTTAGTTAATAATATTAGTAGTAACAGAAGTAGCAGTAGTATTCGGAATAATAGTAATAGTCGTAGTAGTACTGTTATTATTACTGTTGGAAGTAGTAGAAAAGTAGTTAGTAGTAGTATAGCATAATCCAAGGGGTCCAAAACTCCGGGGAAAAGTGTACCAAGATTATTTGATAACATATGATAACACGGAGATAACAAGGTTGATAACAGTGATAACATGACCCAGGTGTACAAAGATTATTGGAAGTTTCGGACCCCCTTGGCTGCTATTATACAAATTACTAGCTATTCTTCAATAGTAGAAAAGTAGTTAGTAGTAGTATAGCATAATCCAAGGGGTCCGAAACTTCGAGGAAGAGTGTACGAAGATTATTTGATAACATACGATAACACGGAGATAACAAGGTTGATAACAGTGATAACATGACCCAGGTGTACGAAGATTACTGGAAGTTTCGGATCCCTTGACTGCTACTATACAAACTACTAGCTAACTACTACAGAAGTAGTAACACTATTATCTTGACTTATTTCCTGTTCTCACTACATTATAGGCTAGTAGTATAGCATAATCCAAGGGGTCCGAAACTCCGAGGAAGAGTGTACGAAGATTATTTGATAACATACGATAACACGGAGATAACAAGGTTGATAACAGTGATAACATGACCCAGGTGTACGAAGATTATTAGAAGTTTCGGACCTCTTGACTGCTAACATACAAACTACTAGCTATTCTTCAGAAGTAGTAGTAGTAGTAGCACTATTATCTTGACTTATTTCCTGTTCTCACTACTACATCATAGGCTTTTGTCCTTGAAATAAAAAAACTTTTGACTGTAATGTTTTTGTTCGAATTGAGGAAAAACCAAGGGGTCCGAAACTCCGTTGAAGAGTGTACAAGGATTACTTGATAACATGTGATAACTCGGAGATAACATGGAGTTAACAGGTTGAAAACAGTGATAACATGACCTAGGTGTACGAAGATTATTCCAAGTTTCGGACCCCTTGGGAAAAACTTTCAAGAGGATTCCTCCATAAAACCTAATGGAGGGACAAAAAAGTAACGTCTAAGAGGTCCGAAACTTCCAATAATCTTCGTACACCTAGGTCATGTTATCACTGTTTTCAACCTATTATCTCCGTGTTATCATCTGTTATCAGATAATCTTCGTACACTTTTCCTCGGAGTTTCGGACCCCTTGGAAACGTCCTTCACGCTGCTGTGTTTCGTTCTCTGGACAAAACCAACGGAGGGGGGTAAGAAACTTCTTTATAAAGTTTGTACGAAGATTATCTGATAACACGTGATAACAGGTTGATAACATGTGACAAGATGCGATACAAACGAAGACAGCTAGTCAGTGTTTCCACTTTGCAGGGAAATTTTCCCGTAAAAATGGGAAAAAGGGGCCTGAAAAGGGAAACATCAGGAAACAGGGAAAAGAGGAAGTCTGTAAGTACGCTTTGTATTCTAGAATGGAGGGGGAAAAGGGAGAAATAAGGGAAGAGAGGGAAAGGGAGGAGACTGAAAGTGGAAACACTGTAGCTAGTTGATAATAGGTTAGTAACATGCGATAACACGTAGATTACAGGTTGATAACATAACATTTCGGACCCCCCTTGAAATAAGCCTCAACAAAATTTTGGTAAAGAATAGCCAAGGGGTCCGACACTTGCAATAATCTTCGTACACCTAGGTCATGTTATCACTGTTATCAACCCTGTTATCTCTGTGTTATCTCCGTGTTATCATATGTTATCAAATAATCTTCGTACACTTTTCCTCGGAGTTTCAGACCCCTTGAGAATAGCAAAAGAACCAGGAAAAGTTTTTCTGTGCGGAAGAATCTTCCAGTTTGGTTTACACGAAGTCCTACAGGAAGGAAAAGGGAAATTTTTCAACGTTTTGTGGTTTCGTGTGAAAATTCCCAAAGGACAAGAAGAATCTTAAGAATCTTGAAAAAGAATCTCAGGAATCTTAGGGACCCGGACAAAGAATCTTGAAAAAGAATCCTAGGAATCTTATGGACTTGGGCAAAGAATCTTGAAAAAGAATCCTCAGGAGTCCTAAGATTCATGAACCAGGCAATGTTTCCACTTTGCAGGGAAATTCCCTGAAAAAGGGGAAAAAGGGGGTCTGAAAAGGAAAAATCCAAACGTACGGCCTCGCATTCTGACACGGAGAGGGAAACGGGGAAAATAAGGGAAGAGGAAAAAGGCAAAATCTAAGGATTGTATTCCAGTGTCGAGGTGAATAAGGGAGAATCAGGGAAGAGGGAAAAAAGGGGGAAAGGAAAGTGGAAAGACTGGAACCAAGATTCTTAGCCTATTCAAAATTTCTCGATCTGAAGAATGTTGTTCAGTATCACCAAGAATCTTAAGATTCGTGAACCAAGATTCTTATCTCATTCAAGATTCTTAGATCTTCCATCAAGAATCTTAAGATTCGTGAACCAAGATTCTTATCACATTCAAGATTCTTGGATCTTCAATCAAGAATCTTAAAATTCGTGAACCAAGATTCTTATCTCATTCAAGATTCTTAGATCTTCCATCACGAATCTTAAGATTCGTGAACCAAGATTCTTATCTCATTCAAGATTCTTGGATCTTCAATCAAGAATCTTAAGATTCATTAAAGAATCTTTACTTAGAACCTTCGATCATCTTTTGACAGGCAATATCTTTCTGATTGGTTATCGTTTTGCATTCCGCACAAGTTCACCTGACCTTGTCTCCATTTAACCTTTGACCTCTGACCTTGCTTTCTAGCTGGGAGGTCACGCAGGGGTTCGCAAACCTCAAAAATCTTCAGATATTCTTCCGTATCCCGGAACTAGCGTTCGCAATTTCAATTTCCCCTTTTCCCCTCCGCGCCAGAATGTGAGGCTGTATTTCTAGATTTTCCCTTTTCCCTAATTTTTCCCGAAAAAGGGAAATTTCCCGAAAAAGGGGAAAATTTAGCGTGAAACGGGAAATAGGGAAAAGGAAAAATCTGGAAGTGTGCTTTATATTCTAGTACGGAGGGGAGAAAGGGGAAAATAAAGGAAGAGGAGGGGGAATTGAAAGTGGGAACAAGGGAAATATAAGGAAATAGAGAAAAGGGAAAATCTGGAAGTATGCTTCATATTCCGGTACGAAGGGGGAAAAGGGGAAAATAAGGGAAGAGGGGGAAAAGGGGGACTGAAAGTGGAAACACTGAATAATCCCTTTAACATTTAAATACCAACCTTGGAGATTTTTTTTTGCCTTGTTTTTATAAACTCCACGCCCTAATCGCTTGCAACATTGGAACGCAATTTTTACATTTAAAAAGGTCGAATAATAATAATAATAATAATAATAATAATAATAGCAGTAATAGTAGTAATAGTAGTAATAATAGTAATATGATGATAATAATAATAATAGTAGTAGTAATAAAAGTAATAATAATAATAATAATAATGTAATAGTAAAAGTAAGAATAGTAATAGTAGTAGTAATAAAAGTGATAATAATAATTATAATATAATAGTAAAAGTAATAATAGTAATAATAATGATAATATACTTTAAAGATAAATCTTAAGTGTGCATAAAAAGTGCTATTTATTATTATTCATTATTATTACACACAGTATCACCACAATTATTATTTTTGTCACCATTTACTAATTCTTAACTATATAATAATATATATACTATATATAATAATACTATAAATAGATAAATAATAAATGTATATAATAAAACTATATATAATAATTAAACTATTACTATGTTTACTACTAACTTGGTACTGTTACTACTACTTTTATCATCATCGCTGCTACTACTACTTATATTTGTATTATTATTGTAACTATTGTCGTCCTTACTACTACATACTAGTACATGCTAGTACATACTACTTCTATTAGCATCGCTAATATCACATTACTAGTACTACTATAACACTGCCTTTGCTACTACTTTTACTACTACTACTACAAATGCGACTACTATTACTACTATTAATCATCGCTTCCTACTAAGTACTAATACTATTACTATCATCATTACTACTAGTGCTGCTGCTACTACTACTACTGCTACTACTACTATTCCTATTGTTGCTTTTAATAATATCATCATTACTGTACCAGCGATACGACTATTAACACTACTACTGCTACTACTGCTAGTATTATTATTTCTATCACTGTCATTGCTCCCAACATTACTACCATTATTTACACTATCACGTTTACCATCGTTACTACTACTGCTACTTAATACTATCATCACTACTGTACCAGCAATACGACTACTGTTAACACTCTTACTATCACGGCTACTATCACCATTACTACTATTGCCACTGCTACTACTACTACTTACACTATTACTATCGTGGCTACTATTAACACTACTGCTGCTACTAGTGCCATTACTAGTACTATTTACACTATTACTATCACCGCTACTACTATTACTACTGCTACTACTACTATTTACACTATTACTATCGTGGCGACTATTAACACTACTACTGCTACTAGTACCATTACTAGTACTATTTACACTATTACTATCACCGCTACTACTATTACTACTGCTACTACTACTATTTACACTATTACTATCGTGGCGACTATTAATACTACTACTGCTACTAGTACCATTACTAGTACTATTTACACTATTACTATCACCGCTACTACTATTACTACTGGTACTACTACTATTTACACTATTACTATCGTGGCGACTATTAATACTACTACTGCTACTAGTACCATTACTAGTACTATTTACACTATTACTATCACCGCTACTACTATTACTACTGCTACTACTACTATTTACACTATTACTATCGTGGCGACTATTAACACTAC
The DNA here is from genome assembly GCA_002872375.1 of Eulimnadia texana. Taxonomy (NCBI): domain Eukaryota; kingdom Metazoa; phylum Arthropoda; class Branchiopoda; order Diplostraca; family Limnadiidae; genus Eulimnadia; species Eulimnadia texana. The sequence continues at coordinate 7,499,781 of NKDA01000002.1, read as the reverse complement.
TGCTGCTACTAGTACCATTACTAGTACTATTTACACTATTACTATCACCGCTACTACTATTACTACTGCTACTACTACTATTTACACTATTACTATCGTGGCGACTATTAATACTACTACTGCTACTAGTACCATTACTAGTACTATTTACACTATTACTATCACCGCTACTACTATTACTACTGGTACTACTACTATTTACACTATTACTATCGTGGCGACTATTAATACTACTACTGCTACTAGTACCATTACTAGTACTATTTACACTATTACTATCACCGCTACTACTATTACTACTGGTACTACTACTATTTACACTATTACTATCGTGGCGACTATTAATACTACTACTGCTACTAGTACCATTACTAGTACTATTTACACTATTACTATCACCGCTACTACTATTACTACTGCTACTACTACTATTTACACTATTACTATCGTGGCGACTATTAATACTACTACTGCTACTAGTACCATTACTAGTACTATTTACACTATTACTATCACCGCTACTACTATTACTACTGCTACTACTACTATTTACACTATTACTATCGTGGCGACTATTAACACTACTGCTGCTACTAGTACCATTACTAGTACTATTTACACTATTACTATCACCGCTACTACTATTACTACTGCTACTACTACTATTTACACTATTACTATCGTGGCGACTATTAATACTACTACTGCTACTAGTACCATTACTAGTACTATTTACACTATTACTATCACCGCTACTACTATTACTACTGGTACTACTACTATTTACACTATTACTATCGTGGCGACTATTAATACTACTACTGCTACTAGTACCATTACTAGTACTATTTACACTATTACTATCACCGCTACTACTATTACTACTGCTACTACTACTATTTACACTATTACTATCGTGGCGACTATTAATACTACTACTGCTACTAGTACCATTACTAGTACTATTTACACTATTACTATCACCGCTACTACTATTACTACTGCTACTACTACTATTTACACTATTACTATCGTGGCGACTATTAACACTACTACTGCTACTAGTACCATTACTACTACCATTTACACCATCACTATCGTGGCTACTATAACCATTACTACTATTACTACTACTGCTGCTACTACTACCATCATCATTATTATGATTAAATATTCACAAAAAGAACTGAATCGTGTCAAAATGGTGCATGTACGGGAGGTGTAGTCAATTTAAAGGGCCCTGGGAATGGCCAACCCTTGTGTTTCACAGGTAAGAAAAACTTCTTGCTGAAGAAAAATTCTCCCGTTAGTTTCTTATGAGTCTGTCCCCTGCAGCAAAATACATCAAATATTAACCGTCAATTAATTACTATTAAATAAATTTAAATAATTGACGTAATTAATTACAACTTAATTTCGTATTTTATAGTTTCCCCATTCATTTCATTCATTCAAAAATGACTAAAAATCCTAATGTAAACTAAATTTATCATTATTTAATAGGATCAAATGTTAAACATATGATATTTATACTTATCAAAAATCAAATATTAACCGTCAATTAATTACTATTAAATAAATCTAAATACTTGACGTAATTAATTACAACTTAATTTCGTATTTTATAGTTTCTCCATTCATTTCATTCATTAAAAAAAATGACTAAAAATTATAATACAACTAAATTTATTATTATTTATAGGATCAAATGTTAAACATATGATATTTTAACTTATCAAAAATCAAATATTAACCGTCAATTAATTACTATTAAATAAATCTAAATACTTGACGTAATTAATTACAACTTAATTTCGTAGTTATAGTTTCCATTCATTAAAAATGATTAAAAATTATAATATAACTAAATTTATCATTATTTTATAGGATCAACTATTAATTATATGATATTTATACTTATTAAAAATCAGTTTGACACATAAAGAACAGGAGGTTTTCATCCACTACGTCAGCAGCTTCGGATAGACTCCGGATTTAGGTCGCCATGCAACTCCAACCCGGCAAGGGGTCTGTAACTCTGAAAAAAATCTTGAAAATGATAACAAAAACTGATAACACATAGGCAGACCTTTAAAAATTTTGTCATTTTTGTTTTATTCAATAAATAACTTGAATATTTCAGATAATTTGTGTTTAAATAGTTGTTAAAGAAGTATGTCAGAAAAGTATGCAGAAAAGTGAATGCTTTTGATACCTGATCAATGCATCTGCTTTACGATTTTCACGTTCTGGTGAAATATTTATAATAAATTCAATTTATTAATAAATTAATATATAATTAATAATTTTCTGCGTAATAAAAGAGTTTCCCACCCCTCCGCGCCTTTCTCTATCCAAACTTGGCTTCAGTTCGGTTGAGTCACGCTGCTCTTGAACAGAGTTTTTGTTAATTTTTCTACTTGAATTGCAAAAATATCTTTCACTTTGCAAAAGACCTTTACCTGGAAATACTAAGAAGGTTATTTTCCATACGTACAATGTCGCATTGTATTCGTAAAATGTTAAACAAAAGTAACTTACAAAAATTTTTGGGGTCGCGCGTTCAAGTCTCCACTATGGGTCTCTTTATTTTGTTTTTAGACCATTTATTTCTGCAGTAAATCGCCAAAGTGTGATGCACCTGATAATAACAGTCACTGTAATGTCTTTTTCTTGCTAAAATAGTTTGAAATTATCACGAGTTTTGAATTAAAACAGAAAAACACGGAGAGAGACGTGTGGTCCTCTCGAAAGTCCATAACAGAATGAAGCGGAAGTCCCAGGTTTGGAATGAGACAAGCTGCCCGCGGGCTATGAACTCCCATGTGTATTAGGGAGCAAACACAAAAGGTGGCCTTTCTCGGCTACTTACAAGTCGACTTCCAAGTTGGCTTCAAAGTTGACTCAGCAGTTGAACTGGAAATCAACTCCGGAGATTGGATTTCCAAGTTGACTTTGAAGTAGACTGCAGGGTTTTCTATCTAGTCACCTTGGAAGTCGAGTACTGGGAATGATTCTAATTCGACTACTAAGACGACTTCGAAGCTGGCTTCAAAGTTGACTCAGCAGTTGAACCGGAAATCAACTCCAGAGATTGGATTTCGTAGTTGACTTTCAAGTCGGCTCCGAAGTTGACTAAGTATATTGACTTTGTAGCTGATTTTGAAGTAGACTTTGAAGTAGACTGCAGGGTTTTCTATCTAGTCACCTTGGAAGTCGAGTACTGGGAATGATTCTAATTCGACTACTAAGACGACTACTAAGTCGATTTTTAAGTTGACCCGGCTTAATGTTCTGAAGTGAACTTTACAGTGAACTACGCAGTTAGCTCAGTAAGTTTATTATTAAAATTTATCATTTAATTAAATTGAATATTCATGCAAATAAATTTAAATTTACTTTTATAGTTTTAGTAATCTTTGTTATTAATAACTTTTTCACATTTATTTTAATTACATTTTAGAAATATATAATTACTTGAGTTTTAATGAATATTTGGCAACGTCTAAACAAAATAAAGTTTGCAGCAGACGAAATTTTCCCCGTCATTTTTGACACAGCACTTGTTTTTCAAACCTATAGGTTATTCTGAAATTTATCCTTCGTCATAAACAGAGTGTTTCTACATAGTTTGACTATTTAGGAGAACTATTATTTTTTCTGCTAAGAGCGAGCTAGGTGTATTGTGAATATCGAGCACGAAGACTGACTCGCTCGTTACAAAACGAAATTTTTCACACAGCTACAAACTGTCAATGATGCATTCGTTAATGGTAAACACAAGTAACAAAATGTTTCACGAATAAATTTTTTTGTAGTAAATCTACTTCTTTAAACAGGACGTTGAGAATTTCCGCTCGTATGTTGACGATTTGTTTTCGTCAGATGTTAGCATGTGCTTAAAAGCAGTCGTGTAAGTTATTATTTCACTTATTGATAAAGTGATTATATGAATACTTTTATTTAACATTCAGGCAAATAAAAAACATGATCATAGGATCCAACAAACAGAAGGACGCCATTATTCAACAAGGAATCCTTCCTCGTTTGATTCAGTTGCTTGGATCTTCAGACGTCACGGCCCAACTTCGACACGAAACTATTTTAGTTTTTGGTTCATTAGCTCAAGGGACGGACCTACACGTCAAGACGTTAGTCGACTCGGGTGTGATACCCTACCTGTTCACATGTAAATCCTGCATTTTTTAACTCGTATCATAAATATTGACGAACTTAGTTTGGAATAGGTATTTATGGTTCGTTTTCAAGGGAAACTACCCAGCACGCTTTACGCGGCTTGAAAAACCTCCTCCGGCATCAATCAGCGCCCACAGAGTTACTTTTCAATGACCCGCACCTCATCCCACAGATGCTGCGACTTTTGCCCCTGTCCGTTTCTAACCAGATTTCAGTCTCGACAATTTTCACGAGTTGCTGCAAAGTAATATACATGACTTTTTAATAATAGATAGTAATAATTCATTCAAATTTAACATAAAATCATAAAAAAATATGAGATAACGTAAGATTGTCTCTATTTTTCTCGTTTACTTACATTTAATTTGAATTTTTACATTTAGTCTGAAGACCACCAGTCTCTTCTATGTGCAAACGGGGCTATCAGTGCATTATCTCCACTTCTAATATCTCCAGTGTCTACAGTACAACTAGCCGTCCTCGACTGTCTGTCTGCGTTATGTTACCAGAATCCTCGGGTATCGTCCCATCTCGCTACCTACAGGTATCAGTCCCTAAGAGTTTAAGAAAACTAATACAAATGGGTCTTTTCGGTCCTCAGAACCAATTCTCCTAACTTATTTCAAGTTATACTTCGAAAATAATACAAACTGATTAACCAGTGCTTCCACTTTGCAGGGAAATTCCCTTGAAAAGGGAAAACTGGGTCTCAAAAAGGAAAATTAAGGGAAAAATAACACAGAACCATAGATTTACACCTACAAGAAAAGGGGAGAAAAAAGGGAAAACCGTGACCTCTTTAAGGGAAAACAGAAAACTGAAAGTGGAAGCACTGTTATTAACTTAACGTATTACAAAATGCTTCAATTTAATAGATAGAACTTATTCGTGCAAGTTGACATAGTATAAGGTCTTCTGGATAAATGAATGAAGCATTCAACTAATCAGAGTGAATGGAGGTTATTATGCATTTAGACAAAGTATAGAACTATTATTCATTTCATTCATCTTGTTTATCTAATCTTAGTTTTTTTAGTTTCGGGGGTGTAATTGAACTGCCATTATCTGAATGAATCATTCTCAAAATTGATTTCAAATTAGTTTTGGCGGGAAAACAGTCCCCGATCATCTAGTAAACCTCCTGACTCGAGACAAGTCTATCGACATGCAGCTTTCTGCCGCAAGATGTCTCACTTATCTCTACCGAGCGGGTGCTTTAAACTCTACCGACCCTAAAATCTTGTATCGGACCCTTCCCTGTTTGGTTCGGATGTGTCGAAAGGACCGGAAGGCTTCGGACCGAATCCTTGGAGCCGAAACGCTGGCCTACCTCATCGAAGTGGACACGGAACTGCAGCGGGTTGCCGCAATCTCTGATCACCTCATCACGAATTTATCTGTGTATCTAAAAGAGAAAACTGGACTGATTATTTCAGATACTCTCGGCTTGACCCCTCCACCCTCTCCGAGCAGTAACAGGAAAATTTCTTCGAAAGAAGTCGATGATTTGAAACAGGCAGCTCTGCGGGTAACTGAAACGTTCACTCATTTCTAAATACCCAGAAAATTTACGAAAATTTTGCTTGGTATGAAATATTTTACTGTATTTTAATTTATTTTATTGTATTTTATCGTTAATATTTTTTTTTGTTATTTTATTATTAGTTAGTTTTATTATTATTATATCGTATTTTACTGTATAAATTTTTACAGGCGTATGCTTCGTTAGCGGCCAACGACGAAGACATTCGCAAAAAGGTCATCGAGGTGGACAACTTGATGGACCAGGTCGTCTCGGGTCTCGGGGAAGTCAACCACAAGGTCTGTCTAGCGTCCGTCAGATGTCTCCACTCGCTTTCCCGCTCGGTCCAGCAGCTTCGGACTACTTTTCAGGTACAAGTTTTTAAATCTTCAGATTTTAAAGTAAAACTAATGGAAATAAGTTTTAGGATCATTCGGTATGGAAACCGCTGATGCGTTTACTGCACGATGCAAACACTCCAGGTAAGAAAGCTTTTTACCTACACTAAAAGTCTAGAATACTTTTAGTATACTTTTAGCATATCTTTAGTGTACTTGAAATATGCTGCAATGTACTTAAAGTATATTGAAGCATATTGCAGTCTAATGAAACCACATATGTGTATACGTAAGGTATGGTTTAGTATGTTTGCTCATTCAGTTATTCACGTGTTCATTCATTCGCCCGTTCACTAATTCGTTCACTCATTTAGTCACTCACCTGTTCTTTCACTCACTCATTCACTAATTCATTCACTCGCTCAGCAGTTCCCTCAGTCATTCAGTCCATTAATTCATTCACTCGTTCAGTCATTCGCTCACTCACTCATAATTCATTCAGTAATTTAGTCACTCACCTACTCTTTCACTCACTCATTCACTAATTCAGTTACTCATTTAGTCGTTCGTTTACTCGTTCAGTCATTCACCCATTCCGTAATTCATTCACTCACTTATTCACTCGTTCATTCATTCCTTCAAGTTCACCCACCCATTCATTCACTCACACTCCTCATTACACTACCAAGTGCTGCACTCTATTACCGATAGATATACAACTTTTCGCATTCTTAAGTACTATAACTATTGCTAATTATTAATGTACCGCTCAGTATTTAAGTATTATACTAAATACATTAAGTAATTGTGCTTAAAATAAACTATTTTTCTACTCTGATCAGAGATTCTGACAGTAGCCTCCTCGACACTGTGCAACCTGCTTCTCGAGTTCTCCCCGTCGAAAGAGCACATCCTCGAAGCGGGAGCCGTCGACTTGCTCTGCAACCTAACACATCGGGAAGATCCCGCTCTGCGACTAAACGGAGTCTGGGCTCTTATGGTATCAAAAAAAAATGCTGAGATATTAGCAATGTTTCCACTTTGCAGGGAAATTCCCTAAAAAGGGGGAAAATGGGGTCTGAAAAGGAAAGAGAGAAAAGGGAAAATCTGGAAGTACAGCCTTGTAATCTAGTACGGAGGGAGAAGGGGAAAAAGGGAAACTGAATGTACATCATTGTATTCTAGTACGGAGGTGAAAAAGGGAAAATTGGGTCTGAAAAAGGAAAAATAAAGGAAAAGGGAAAATCTGGAAGTACAGCCTTTTATTCTAGTACGGAGAGGGAAAGGGGGGAAATAAGGGAAGAGGGGAAAAAGGGCAATTGAAAGTGGAAACACTGAATATTATCTTAAGAAACAGGATATGATAGAAATCGATTGAATGTTGCAGAATATTGCCTTTCAAGCAGATCAGAAAATCAAAAGGGAAAAGGGAAAATCTGGAAGTACAGCTTTGTATTCTAGTACAGAGGGGGAAAAGGGGAAACTGAAAGTGGAAACACTTGAATATTAGGTTAAGAAACAGAAGAAATGATAGAAATCGATTGAATGTTGCAGAATATGGCCTTTCAAGCGGATCAGAAAGTCAAAGTGCAGATTCTGTCGTCACTGGGTACCGACCAGATATTTCGGCTGCTCTCGGATCACGAAGTCTGCGTGGTGATGAAAACGCTAGGCCTACTCCGCAATCTCCTCTCGACGAAACCACACATCGATTCGATCATGGCCCAGCACGGCCGACAAATCATGCAAGTAATTGAATACAAAAATATTACAGTAAATCATATTATTCACAATTTGTTATATTCCATGTAAATAATAGTCTTTAATTATTATTAATTCCTTTTCCCTTGAAGTCCCTGTATGACCTTCACCTATCATTAACCTTCAACCTTAGCACTTGCTTCCACTTTTGAGGGGAAATGGGGGAACATGAGGGAAAATTGAGGGGAAAGTGGAATTTTTAAGCTAAATGTTTATTTCACCATTTCATTTCTTTTTTAAATAATCATTAGAAACCCTAAAACTAAGTACTCACGGATGGGAAAGAGTAGACAGTGTAAAGGAGGGAAAAAAGGGAAAACTGAAATGTTCAAAATGAGGGAAAAAGAAGGAAAATGGGGCCCTGTTTGAGGGAAAACAGTAAACTGAAAGTGGAAGCACTGTATCTTAGTTCTGATCCAGATCCCTTATAACGAACTACCTGCAAAGCTTCTTAATAAATAATAGCATCATCTAAAACAATACTTCATTCATTCATTCATTACACAGTTAAAATTGAAATTTTTTAAAATATTTTTGAAGGCTGTTGTGTTTATACTGGAAGGAGAGCATTCGACAGACGTTAAAGAACAGGCACTATGCATCTTAGCGAATATCGCGGACGGAGACTCAGCCAAAGATTTCATCATGGCCAACGACGACGTGCTCAGGAAGCTCATCAATTACATGGTAAATTCACGTTTAATAGTGTTATTTAGTTAATTAGTAATAAATCTGTTAAAAAGTATGAAGATAGCCCTGCGTTGTGTTTCGGTTAAATATAGCTTTCCAGGATGGCTAATCAAAGTTGGAAGACGAAAGCAGTACTTCCACTTTCAGTTTCGTCTTTCCCCTCTCTTCCCTTATTTTTCCCCCCTTTTCTCCTCCGTACGAGAATACAATGCTGTACTTTTAGATTTTCCTTTTTCCCTCTTCCTTGGTTTTTCCCTTTTCAGACACCATTTTCCCCTTTTTTAAGGGGATTTCCCTCCAAAGTGGAAATACTGGACGAAAGTTTAGATAGTTTATTGCTGACGACTGATACAGACTGATTGCTAGTTTTGAAGACCGATTACAGAGACTGCAATTACTTATAACCGTTCCAGGGAAATTTGCATATAGATAACTACGTAGAATATTCTAGAAGCTTCAAGTTTTGCAACAACAAAAGAACAGATCGCAAATATTTCTAAATGGATTTCTCCACAAAATTTTTTTGTGCTAGGCCCACTCGAACGTGAAGCTTCAGACGGCCGCCACCTTCTGCGTCGCGAACCTGGCGTGGCGGGAAGACGCGGGCTCCCTCGAACGACAGGCCCGGCTGCGGGAACTGGGAGTCTTCCGCATTCTGCAGCAGCTGATTTCTACTACGGATGGAGCACTTTTCGATAGGTTTGTGTAAAAATACGTAAAATTCATATGGTTAATAGTAATATAAACCATATAAATAAAATAATAACCAAACAGTTCATAAATTAAAAAGAGCAATATATTGATAATTGATATTCATTAACATAATAGATATAAATAGTAGTAATAATAGTTGTAACTAATCAACAAATATTGTATTATTATTTGTCATAATTCTAATTAATTCTTAATTCTAATTAATTCTAATTTTAATTCTTCTAATTAATTCTAATTGATAATTAGAAATTTTGTGTTTGATTTAGAGTGAAGTCTGCGTTGCAGCAGTTCTCGTGATCCGAAAGCAGACTGTTATGATTTTGCTTGCTGGAATAACATCGACCCCGTTTGCCGGTTTGACCCGTTTTGTTAAGAATTTATTGTAAATTTTTCATTGGAGGAGAAAATATTGAGAAAATAAAATATAATTAACGAAACAATTATCTTGAAAAATTGAATTTAACCAGTAGTGTTTGTATATAATAAGTAATTGTTAATAAATAATTAGTAAGATTATAATTAATTAATTAATACAATTAATTAATAATTATTGATAAGATAAGAATTATTAATAAATAAGTGACAAGTAAGAATTTACTGTAAATTTTTTAATTGGATTTAATTGATTGGAATAATTTTAACAAATTATCTTAAAAAATTAAATTTAATCAGTACCTATTTATGAAGAATTTATTGTAAATTTTTTATTTGGAGGAGAAAATATTGAGAAAATAAAATATTATTAACGAAAAAATTATCTTAAAAATTCAATTTAATTGTTACTTAGATCAAGTTAATTGCTTATTGTAAATCTTTTCATTGGATGTAATTGACCGGAATAATCAAAGAAAAAAATTAACTTAAAAAATTCTATTTAATCAGTACTTATTTGTTAAGAATTTACTGTAAATTTTTTAATTGGATATAACTGATTGGAATAATTTTAAAAAATTAACTTAAAAAATTCTATTTAACCAGTACTTATTTGTTAAGAATTTACTGTAAATTTTTTAATTGAATATAATTGATTGGAATAATTTAAAAAAATTATTTTAAAAAATTGAGTTTAATCATTACCTATTTGTGAAGAATTTATTGTAATTTTTTTTAACTGAAGCAGAAAGTATTGAGAAAACAAAATATAATTAAAGAAAGCATTAAATTAAAAAATTATATTTAAATGTTGCCTATTTGTTAAGAATTTATTGTAAATTTTTTAATTGGATATAATTGGTTGGAATAACTAAAGAAATAATTAACTTAAATTAAAATTAATTGTTACCTATTTGTGCATAATTTACAGTAAATTTTTTTATTTGGTTATAATTGGTTGGGATAATTAAAGAAATTAATTAATTAATAATGAATAATAATAATAATAATAATAAAAATAGTAGTAATATAATAATAATAATAATAATAATAATACAATTATAATTAATTAATTAATTAACTTAAAAAATTGAAGCAAATCAGTACCTGTTTGTGAATAATCTATTGTAAATCTTTTCATTGGAGGAGAAAATATTGAGAAAAATTAACTTAAAAATTTTTCTATTTTAATTTGTTTATTAAGCGTTGATAACACTGATAACCTGTTGATAATATGTAATAATTTCATATTAAAAAATGATGTGCCAGATTATTAAATTTAGTAAATTTAGTAGATTAAATTAGTATTAAATTGGATTATTAAATAATCCAAGTCAAAATTTACTATAGCTGTAAATTTAAGTGTGGTACTCAAGTATTTTGCAATTTACTTGGGAAGATTCTGAGATTCGTGAGAATCTCTTGGAGATTCTTGTTTCTAAGAATCTGGGAATCATGATTCTTGACACAGAGGACATCTGGTAAGATTCTTATCATTCATTAGTCCGTGACAAATCCTTTGTACCTTTGGATGGAGATGATTAAGCTGTCAGTCGTGGGGTTCGGTTCAAGTTCGGTTCACAGCTCTCAGGTGCGCGGTTCAAGCTCGGTTCAACTATTTAACTGAAGACGAGCCGTTTCAGTAACGGTTCAAGGACAGTTCAGAGCTCTCTGGTGCGCGGTTCAAGCTCGGTTCAACTATTTAACTGAAGACGAGCCGTTTCAGTAACGGTTCAAGGACAGTTCATAGCTCTCTGGTGCGCGGTTCAAGCTCGGTTCAACTATTCAACTGAAGACGAGCCGTTTTAGTAACGGTTCAAGGACAGTTCACAGCTCTCAGGTGCGCGGTTCAAGCTCGGTTCATGATTCAGTCGGTCAGAGTAGGGTTCCTGTCCGGTTCAGCGGTTCGGTTCAACTGAACATGAGCCGTTTCAGTAACGGTTCAAGGACAGTTCACAGCTCTCAGGTGCCCGGTTCAGGCTCGGTTCATGGTTCAGTTTGCTTAATCAGGGTTCCAGTCCAACAGTTGGGCTGACCTGAAGTTGAACCGTTCAAGAACGGTTCATAAAACGGTTCACCGGCTGGGCTACCCGTCACTGGTTTTGTCACCTTGTCAACATGTCTAAATTAATCGCTTAATTAGTATAATTATAATATTAAAAAAGACACGACAGGTTCATGTACCGTTATCAACGAAATATTTAGTAGTAGTAGTAGTAGTAGTAGTAGTAGTAGAAGTAGTAGAAGTAGTAGTAGTAGTAGTACTAGTAATAGTAGTAGTAGTAGTAGTAGTAGAAGTAGTAGTAGTAGTATTCAACTTCAAAACATAATTGACCAGCTATGACCTTTTTTAATAATAATATAATAATTTATTGAAATTTATAGTTAATATATAATATAAAGTTAATAAAATTAATAGCTCAGTGTCCAGTGGCTTTCGTACATAGCTTCCTCTTGACAGGGAAATTCCCTGAAAAAGGGAAAATCGGGCTTCGTAAGGGGAAAATAAGGGAAGAGAGGAAAACGGAGTGAAAAGAAGGCTTATGAAGAGAGAGTAAAAAGGGGAAATTAATTTCCTCTAGCAGTGGGGGAAAAAGGGAAAACAGAGCTCTCTCCAAGGGAAAAGGGAAAAATGAAAGTGGAAACATCGTAACGGAAAATTAGCATTACCTCGCATCATTGCTCCAACTTCACGGGGAAATTCCCTGAAAAAGGGGAAATCGGGCTTCGTAAGGGGAAAATAAGGGAAGAGAGGAAAATGGAGTAAAAAGAAAGCTTATGAAGAAAGGGTAAAAAGGGAAATTAATTTCCTCAAGCAATGGGGGAAAAAGGGAAAACAGAGCTCTCTCCAAGAGAAAAGGGAAAAATGAAAGTGGAAACATCGTAACGGAAAATTAGCATTACCTCGCATCATTGCTCCAACTTCACAGGGAAATTCCCTGAAAAAGGGGAAATCGGGCTTCGTAAGGAAAAATCAAGGAAGGGAGGAAATGGAGTGAAAGGGCAGTCTATGAAGAGAGGGGAAAAAAGGAAATTGATTTCCTCTAGCAAAGGGAAAAAAGGGAAAACAGAGCTCTCTCTAAGGGAAAAGGAAAAATTGGAAGTGGAAACCAGTGCTTCCACTTTGCAGGGAAATTCCTTCAAATAAGGAAAATGGGGAAGAGGGAAAAGGGGAAATGGAGGATAAAGTGAATCTATAAATGTAGCTTTACTCTGTTACACGGAGGGGGGAAAAAGGGGAAATCGATATTTTCAAGCGGAGGGGAAAAAGGGGAAAAAGTCGAAGCACTGGTGGAAACACTGCTTTCACAGGTCATTTTCTTGACCCCGCATTGACCTTTGACCTAGAAGTGAACCTATAAAATCACTAGGCAATAGTTACTTAGCAAGTCAGTATCGACCTGAACTACTAGCAACGAACTAGTTAACTGAAACTAATTTACTAAAAGTCGGACTAAATGGCTTCAGTTAACTGGTTGCTAGTTTTACTAATTTACGCGGGAATCACGCAAGAATCTTACTGTGAATCTCTGATTGCAAAATCCAGCAAGAATCTGCAAGCGAAATCATCCAGGCAGCTTTTGCTACCTTCCCTGATCACTACCGTCCATCAGTTGGGTAGCAAGGTAGCTACCACGGCTCCAGAAGCAGTAGCACCTTCTTCATCGGTAGTAACACACCACTTCCCGCTACCTTCGCCTACTTTTCCACTACCACGTCTGCCAACGCTACCGTTTGCTGCGCCTCTGATAAAGCCGCTACCACTGAAGGTACCACTAGAAGCAGGACGGGTATTGAGTATCGTCCTGGGTATCGTGGCCGTTGTGAATTTGGGTATCGCCATTGCCTACTATTTCGTACTGCTGGCCATTCATAGAGATTTACCGGTACGCAGAAAACGCTACGTGAAAACAGCAGAAAATTTGGAAATTTTTGAGAAAATTTCGAAATTTATCGATGGTTATCAGTAAATTTAATTTTTGTTGGATTTTTAATTATTTTTTGTGATAAATAAACGTAAAGCACAATTAATATTTGATTTCGACACACTGTATTGTATTATTAAAAACGTGAATTTAGTTCAAAATTTTGCCGCTGGATGACGCTGATCGCTAAATGAAAAACAGTTGCAGTAAGATATACAATAAATCTTCCGAGTTATTTTTCAACGTTTCACGGCTAATTTATTCCACACTATTTCATTCAGAGTAAGGAAAAACAAAAGCTCAACTATTCTAGTAACATTCCTGAACTTATTTCAGTTTCGTTTATTTATATTTTACCGACCTACGAGTGAGTTTTAGCATCACGTCAGTTCCATCAGTTGACGTTTTCTTGTATATTTTAGCTTGCATTTATATTTATTTTGTATTTATATTTAATAGGTGTTAAATTAACTAAAGAATGCAGACACAGGCCAATCGCAGAGGAGGTTCATCTGACGCTTCCGCAGTCGACAGACAAGTCAATCAGACGAAGAGAGGGGCGAGTTCAGACGCGTCTGAATTCCACCTGCAGTGGCACCAGCATAGGAACACGCTGGTCTCAGTCTTTGACTCGCTGTGGGAGAGGCAGGAGCTTGTCGACATCACCCTGGCTGTTCGGGGCCACTCGCTTCACGTCCATAAAGTCGTGCTGTGTGCTTGCAGTCAGTACTTTCAGGTAAGTCACAGTTCACAAAAACGCAGAATCTTTTAAGACAGTAACGTTATTCGTCCGCCTCTGTGCAGGAGATCCTCGAGTCTGGCCCTTTCGATAAGCCATCAGTCATCTTCTTGAAAGACGTTGACTCGGCAGACCTTCAGACGCTCGTCCACTATATGTACAAGGTAAGAGAGTATTTCCTATTAACTATCAGAAAAAGCTATAGACTCATCTTTGTACAGGGTGAAGTTCGCGTGGGTGAGGATCGTTTAGACTCGTTTCTTCAGACAGCAAAATCTTTGGGCATCAGGGGCATAGCCGACGCAGACGAGTCAAATGCTAGGCAAGTCAAACAAGAAGCGGAGCCTGAAAAACCCACAAATCGTGAAGAAAATTCGCCAACTCCTCCCAAACGTTCGACCAACCGCTCGAGAAGAAAACGAACTCGCAAATCTTCGCGGCAGGACGATTACTCAAGCGACAGCACTCCCGAAGACTCAGACTACGATCTCCTAGCAACTGAAATGCCAGCTCGTTCTGCAGCGACTGGACTTTTGCCGAACGTACCCGATTTTGCGGGAATCCTGGAAGAAGAGAATAAAAATCCTATGGAAACTTTCGAGTCTCACGATTTTCTAGACACGTCCCATTTTGAGACTGGCCATGAGTCGTATACGGATGATAACCAAAGAGGTATAAAATATGTATTAGTAGTATATGGATAATAATCATAATACGTTAATAATGGTGTATAATAAATATATTTGATTTATTTAGTAAGAAGTCAGCATTCAGTCGCTCATTCACTCATTAATGCACCAATTCATTCAGCTAACTCATTCAGTTGTTCAATCATTAATTCTCTAATTCATTTAATCACTCACTCGTTCATTCACTCATTCAGTCGTTTTCATTCATTCATTCACTTCACTCACTCACTCGTTTGTTCACTTACTCATTCACTCATTAATTCAGTAATTCATTTCGTCACCCACTCAGTCATTCATTCACTTCGCCCACTCACTCAGTTATTCATTCATTAATACACTAATTCATTCATTCATTCACTCACTCGTTCACCCACTCACTCAGTCATTCGCTCATCAGTTCACTAATTCATTTAATCACTCGCTCATTCGTTCATTCACTCATTCATTCGCACTTCACTCGCACATGTGCTTTTTGTATTCCAAACGTGATTTCATTCATTTTACAGGAACAAGAGGCGATCGCAGTAGGACAAACTCTCGAGATAACGAAATGATCGGAAACCAGACAGCTTCAGCGGGTAAACTTACTCGTTAGGTTATCTTACATGTACAGTCATGTTCATTAAAAACGGGTACAGCATGGGAAGGTTTGAAAGTCCTTTTTGGAGTTTATAAAATCAGTTATGCATAAAATGTAGATGAGATAGATTCAAGTTAACTGTATTTGAACTAAATTAATGGAAATTATCAAGTGATATTACAATATTCTTCCAAAAACTAAGAAAAAGTAACGTTTAGCTTTCCCATGCTGTAGCCTTTCTTAATGAACAATTCTGTACAGTCATGTTCATTTTAAAAAAGGTACGGCACGGGAAGGCTAAACGCCACTTTTCCTTTGTTCTTTTTTACGAGAATGGTTGAATATTATTTGATCACACATGTATTTTTAGTTAAAATATACTTTATTTTATCATAATTATCTAAGTTAATTGTAGAATAATTTTATAGATAGCGAAAAAAGACTCGGAATTCATCCACGCTGTACTGTACAGGACTGTACAGTTCTGTTCATTAAAAACGGGTACAGCATGGGAAGGTTTGAAAGTCCTTTTTGCAGTTTATAAAATCAATTTTTGCATAAAATTTAGTTAAAACAGATTGAAGTAACTGTACTTCAACTAAATTAATGCATGCTATCAAGAAATACTCTAATATTCCTGCAGAAATTAAGGAAAAGTGACGTTTAGCTTTCCCATGATGTAGCCTTTTTCAATGAACAAGACTGTACAGTCGCGAGCAAAAAAAAAAAAATCAGTGTTTCCACTTTTCGATTTTCCATTTTTCCCCTCTTCCCTTATCTTTCCCCTTTTTCCCCCTCGGTGCAAGAATATACAGGGTCTAGATTTCCTCTTGACTCTCTTCTCTTCTTCTTCCCTTTTCAGACCCCATTTCCCCCCTTTTTCAGGGAATTTCCTTGCAAAAATGGGAACACTGGAAAAAATCTGTCCCGCATAGAATAGAGAAAGGCGCTTTTACCTGAACTCAATGCTTCCACTTTGCAGGAAAATTCCCTCAAATAAGGAAAACGGGGAAGTGGGAAAAGGGGAAATGAAGGATAAAGGGAATTTACCAATGTAGCTTTACTCTGTAGCACGGAGGGGGAAAAAGGGGAAATCGATATTTTCAAGCGGAGGGGAGAAAAAGGGGAAAAAAGTGGAAACACTGCCTGAACTTGTCTTCTAATGTGGCAGTCGAATGGATTAACAAGAGTGAAAATGAAGGTGACCTAACGCTGTTTAAACTTCCTTGACCTCGTTTTGACCTCGATTGGTAGCTATAGTAGTAGACAGGTTCAGGCAAAAGCGTCTATCTCTATTTGCACCGTCATGTTCATTAAAAAAAGGCTACAGGCCAAACGTCACTTTTTCTTAATTTTTACAAGAATGTCATAAAACCACTTGATAATATACATTAGTTCAGTTAAAATACAGTTAACCTAATGTATCTTAGCTAAATTGTATGCATAAATAGATTTATAAATTGCGGGGGCGAAAAAAAGACTTTGAACCTTTCCATGTTGTACTCTTCTTCGTGAACATGACTGTACGCGTTATACGATACGTGTAATGTATCATATGTTACACACACGTTTTACTTTGTATTTATAGATAACATGGAAGGCCACTACAGTAACGAGGACATGATACCCGACTACCAGATCCCGCACGACAAGAACCAGTTCTACTGTCCACGCTGCGGCAGAGGCTACATGTACAAGCACACGGTCAGGCGTCACTTGCGTTACGAGTGCGGCGTAGAACCGCAATTCATTTGTCCCGTGTGCGAAGCCAAGTTCCACCACAAGGTCGTCTTGAGTCGACATATGAAAAAGCACGGAAAATGAAAAAAGAGAAAAAGTCAGTAAAGGCGGAAACGACGAGTTAAAGAAAATCCGTAAGATGAAGTAATTGTTTAACGAAACGATGAGTTTAAAGGCGAAATGTGTCACACGAAGAAAATGGAGAAGCGAAAGTCAAAAGTTGAGCGGGAAAATTAAATCGTCCGATTCCTTTTCGTTTTCTTGTCGACAAAGTGTTGTACCGAATTGTTTTCTTTTTTTGCGTAAATTTCTGAAAATAATAAAATAAAATAAAATAAAATAAAAGCCGTATAATAGTAAGTTAAAGCAATGCAATAGATTAAAATATAAATGTCTTATAATTTAATGGACAACTCTGGACAACTTGGAAAAAAAAAACAAGTTATGGAACTTTTTACGCTGATTCTGAATATATATAGTGTCCCTATCTCAATTTTCTACCGTTTGGCCGCTAAAATGAATTGAAGTTCGAAAATGCCACGTGGCAACGCTGGAAATTGGGCGGGCGATCCGATTGGTTGGCACTGGTCACGTGATCAAAACAGCCAATCAAAGAGTTTGTTGCCTCCTAGTAACGGACATGCAGCATGTTGTACGGAGTAAACAGTAGACAACAACTTGTACCAGATGCAACACACAGAACCAGAAATGTTCAGCTCTCCGAGATCTACAAGAAAAAATCTTCCCGGTCTTCAGGCGATACGGGAAGGCTAAACGCCACTTTTCCTTAGTTTTTACCAGGATATTTGAATATTATTTGATGGTATATGTATATTGAGTTAAAATATACTTTATTTTTATCATAATTATCTAAACTAATTGTATAATAACTTTACACATTGCGAAGAATAACTGCGAACTTGGTCCATGCTGTACCCTTTTTTAATGAACATGACTGTACAAGAAGAACGTTTAATTTAACACTGCGTCCGTGTTAAAGTGTGCTTGACTGAATGAATCCTTCATAGCCAAACTTTGGAACCTCGTAAATTATACAGTATTAAGAATAGAAAATGTAAATCTTATACAGATCGATAGTACTTCGATTATTTTACAACACCATAGTAGTCTAAGTCATCAGATCCGTTAGAGATTTGAGAAAAAACGTATGAAATACAGGGCCGGATCTGAGCCTTTCTGGGCCTATGGCTTAAAACTGAAGTGGGTCTACCAGATACTTAAAAAAAATTCATCATCATGTCAAGTCTAGCAGTTTAGCGGGCCTATTCCATGTCCGGGCCTGTGGCTCGTCGCCATACTGGCCTATAAGGAAGTCCGGCACTGATGAAATATAAGACACACATGTATGTTTTGTGTTAGAGTTAGACTGAAACATAATATAGCGTGGTGTAGAACATACTTTCTTATGTCTATATACCAAATTTCGTGAATATCCGGCATTAATCTGATTTATTACGAATTTTCAAAGATTTTGCAGTTAATTTCAGAGCCCCATCAGTAAATAGTTCTGCGACCCTTTAAAGAGGGCGCTGATAGACAATCATGTACAGTGTTTCCACTTTTGCAGGGAAGTTCCCTGAAAAAGGGGGAAATGGAGTCTGAAAACGGAAGACGAAGAGAAGAGAGTAAAGAGGAAATCTAGACCCTGTACATTCTTGCACGGAGGGGTAAAAGGGGAAAGATAAGGGAAGAGGGGAAAAATGGAAGATTGAAAAGTGGCAATACTGATCATGTACGAAATCTTACAGTGGAAGAGATAGGAAGTGTCAAAACTGGATAGTCCTCTACCGTAACCATCCCGTCCCGCTGTCCCGCTTCCCCGCTTTCCAGTGCTTCCACTTTGCAGGGAAATTCCCTCAAATAAGGAAAATGGGGAAGAGGGAAAAGGGAAACGGAGGATAAAGTGAATCTACAAATGTAGCTTTACTCTGTAGCACGGGGGGGGGGGGGGGGGGGGAATTGATATTTTCAAGCGGTGGGGAAAAAAGGGAAAAAGTTGAAGCACTGCCCCTTTCTCCAGCCGCTTCCTCCGCACGCTGTCACCTCCATGTGCCATCTAGCGGTGACTTCTACTACTTGCCACAGTAGGCGCAGGTTAAAATAAATAATATAGTTACATCATAAATTAAATAAAAAATTTTGTATTAAAATAAAATAATCCGAATATAAATATAATATTAATTATATAATTAAATTTTATCTAAAGTAACGTATGGCAACGCTGTACAATCCATTATTGTTGACAAAGAAAAGCGTCGTTTCCTCACACAGGTATTGACGTAGCCTTGGCGGTAATTCTATTATCATTGTTATTATTAATTCAGCATCAAATTGAATTTGATTATATTATTCAAATATTTATCTAGTAGAAGAAAATGGGCAAGAAGAAAAGTAAGCGCAAGGCACCGACCAAACGCAAAGCCATCGAGCCGCTGGACACACAGTTCAACTGTCCCTTTTGCAATCACGAAAAATCCTGCGAAGTGAAAATGTAACTTTTTCGTTTAAATATTGATAATCCCTATTACAGTATCTAAGTTAATAATAATTGATAAGAATTAATGACACAGCCAAGTATTCATATTATGCACCTAAAGATACAGTGTTAACACTCCCACGAAAAACGCAACTTGCGTAACTATGTTAATAGAGTTTTAACTAATGTCAGTATTTTATTGATAATTTTTACTATTTTTTGTGTCTATTTATTCAACTATTATTTATTCATTATTTACATATTATTCATCCACGTTCTTATGTAGTTTGTGTGCATACTCGCGAAAAACGCAACTTGCGTAACCATGCCAATATAAAAATAATGTTTCTAATTCTTCTTATGATTTTTGCTAAATTCAGGGACAAGACGAGGAACACTGGCCGAGTAACGTGCCGTGTCTGTCTGGAAGATTTCCAGACGACCATTAATTTCCTTTCCGAGCCCGTGGACGTCTACAACGACTGGATCGACGCTTGCGAGAATGCGAATTAAAATTTTTTCCCCGTTTCACGGCATTAAATATTTTTCTCGACATTTTGGAGGCTTTTTCGTTTCGTATAAAATACATATAGCTGTTACCCAGTCTTTAAAAAAGCTTTTTAATTATTTACTAAATTCATTATTTAATTTTAAAACATTTAAGACTTGATTAAAGGTGATGATCGGTTTATTATAGCGCAAATCTGTGACATAATAATATACAAAAACTTTATTTAAACTTTTAAACCAGGAAAACAATAATCCACCAATATTTATTATTTATTTATATATGTTATTCACAAAGCTCGGTTGACTTAGCATCAAAAAGCCACGCACAGGGGAAAGGTTAATCACAATAAGGCATATAATCCATTTAATTAATCCATATTGTATATATATTCCTTATAAATATCCATTAAAATTCGTTTCGATACTCGGGGAGGAAGAAATTTTTGCTGGGGGACGAGCTGCAGGTACTTCGATTATTTTCTTCTTTTTACTTAAAAAACTGAAAAACGGGCAGTTTTTTTCCAGAAATTTAAATAAAATATTTAAATTTTAAGATTTTTTTTCCCCAAAAATTATTTTCTTTTATCGAAAAGCTGCAGTTTGGAACGGAGTTTAGAGTTTGGTTTGAAGTTTGGAGCCTCTTCTTCCTGCAGTCGACGACTCCGCCTCTCGAAATATTCGACGATCCTGCGAATGTCTTTTTCTCCAAAATTTAAATTTTTAGGATTTTCTTCCGGGAAGGAACTGAGACTGGCCAGATCCTCGGAACTGTCTGTATAGACGGACGAGGATCGCTTGAAAAGATTCCAGGTGGATAGGAAACGACCGCTGTCTTCCAGGCTGCCGATTTTCGACTGGAATAATGAAGATCCATCATCGGAGGACAGGGAAAATTCAGACATTCGCTCCACGTCCCCAACGCTGAAAAATCCTGATTCGCTGGATCCTCTTCTACGCAGCGGACTGAATGGATAACGCAGTTTGCCAATGGCTGAATCGTCCTGGGATTTTCCTTTAAAAGGCAAGTCCTGATTGGTGGAGTCTAGGCCTGGAAAGTTCTGATTGGTGGTTTGTGGCTCTTCTGGAACGATTGGTTCGTCGTGATTGGTGGGTTCTGGACTTTTAACGAGGGCTGGCCAGTTCTGATTGGCTGTTTCAAAGCTTCTGGCAGTAAGTGGTGAATTCTGGTTGGTGGAAGTAGGGGTACTGGAAGAATCGTCTGGAACCTGATTGGTTGGAAGAGGAACAGCATGTGGAATATTGTAAATTTTAAATATTATATATAAACAGTTTTAAAGCAAACTATTATCATTCATTCATCCATTCATTCAATCAATCACTATTATACCACTTATTAATTCATTCGTTTACTCATTCCTTCATTCGCTGATTCAGTCACTCACTCTCCCGTTCACTCGTTCATTTATTCATTCACCGATTCATTCGTTCCTTCGCTCACTTCTTGACACTCTCATTCGTTCACTTACCCATTTATTCATTCACTTGTTCCTCACTTTATCCACTCACCCATTCACACACTCAACTCACCCACTCATTCATTCATTTGCTTATTCATTCCCTAACTCATTCCTTCACTTATTCATTCATTCATTCATTCACACACTCACTCACTCACCCATTCATTCCTTCACTTTACTCACCCAAGGTTTCATACGACGTGGAGACAGTGGAGACGACGGCAGTGAACGCGACGGATGGCGACAGAGTTGAGGATGAGTTTCTTTGCCGCGGTTTTCTATGGTGGAAGACGAAAGAGGCCAAGCCAGTTCGCAGCAGGAAGAGAACAGGCAACTTCGATCCGTGTCCAGGATTTTCTATTAATAATAATAATAATAATAATAAACATAATATAATAGTATGGACAGAAGTCTACTACTACTACTACTACTACTACTACTACTACTACTACTACTGCTACTACCACTACTACTACTATACTTATTATAATTATTACTACTGTTCCTACTACGAAGTGTACAACGCGAACTGCTAGTACTACTACTAGTGCTACTAGTCCTACTACTGCTCCTACTGCTGCTGTTGCTCCTACTACTGCTCCTACCACTGGTGGTACAACAATACTACTACTACTGCTACTCCTACTTCCACTACTACTGCTGCTGCTGTTGGTCCTATTACTATTACTACTTCTACTACTGGTATTGCTATGACTACTCCTACATCTGCCACTACTGCTACAGAAACTACTACTACTACTACCACTGCAACGATTGCCTAACTGAGTTACAACTAATTGATGGAAACCTTGAAGCGTTTGAGTGTAGCAAAAGGGTTGTGAGCCGAACTGTTGGGTCTGTAGTAAGGATCGCCTGCTGACATGGCCTGTCCAACATGTTTCGGGGTTAGCAGCACACTCTCTGAACGATCGCTAGTAACAGGATCTTCTACGGCAAGTTCTCTGAAAAAAGTGCAGAAAATTGTTGTTATTATTAATTTAATGGAAAATATATACGTACAATAGGGTATGATCATAATAACAGTTAATAACATAAATAATAATATTCATTAAGTAAAAGAAATTCAATAAAATAAATATTTCTAAAAATAATATATATAATTCATTTTATAATATATCGTCCATTCATTCATTCACTCATTCGTTCAATCACTTATTCATACATTTCCTCGTTCATTCACTCACTCACTCATTCATTCATACATTCACTCGTTCATTCACTCACTCACTGACTCATTCAGTCACTCATTCATTCCCTAGTTCAGTCACTCATTCATTCCCTAGTTCAGTCACTCATTCATTCCCTAGTTCATTGACTCATTCATTCATTGACTCATTCATACATTCCTTCGTTCATTCACTCCTTCATACATGCCCTCGTTCATTCACTCACTCACTCATTCATTCATTCACTGACTATTTCATTATACATTTTAATATAAATAAAGTAGTTATTTTTTTCATTAATATAATACATATATATATATATATATCTAGATTTATTAATATTACTTGGAGATTTTTTCCTTGGTGTTATGAACATAATGGCATCGAGCTTTTTCGCTGGGAGAGCAACCGGCCACCAGATAAACGTCCGAATCCAACTGACGCGTCAATTGACGTTTGCTATCAAGGGACGAATCTTCAATGACTGGTTCCATGGAAGATGAATCCTGATTGGTAGATCCTGGACTGTCGTCTTGCAACATGGACTCTAATTGGTCGATGATGGAGTCCAGTGTTGGCCGCTTACTAGGATCCATCTACAAAATAATAATAATAATAATAATAATAATAATAATAATAATAATAATAATAATAATAATAATAATAATAAGAATAGTTATAACAACTACAACAACTACTACTATTACTTCTACGACTGGTATTACTACTACTGCTGCGTTTACACTACTACTATTGGTATTAATATTACTGCTACTACTATGATTACTATTACTACTACTATCGCTACTACTACTATCACTACTACGATTCCTCTTCCTACTACTACTGTTACTACTAGGATTACTATTACTACTACTGCTACTACTAGAACCATTACTACTTCTCCTAATAAACTAATATTACTATTATTACTGTTATTATTACTACTACTTCTACTACTCTTATTACTAATACTACTATTACTACTCCTACATCAACAACTACTACGACTCCTCCTCCTCCTCCTCCGCCTTCTAGTGCTACTACTAATATTACCACTACTATTACGACTTCTAATAATTTACATGGCAGCAGGAGAATGCTAGTTTGAGGAAGCGTGTGGGACAAAGCGGACAGAGTTCGCTAAAGGCCATGTAATCCAGTCCAAAGTTTTCAGTCCTGGAAGGAAATCAGGATCGGCTTCGATGCGAGCGATCAGTTCGCACAGGATGATCCCGTAGGAGAACAGATCCGCCCTCTCGTTGTACCACTCGCCTCGCAAACATTCAGGAGCCATCCAGTATGGAGATCCTACGGTCGGAAGACGATACGAAGACCTGATGGATTGGATAGATAGAGAGAATTTTAATACAAATGGATGATAATAACAATAATAATAATTTAACAGGAATACTACAGAAACTTTTACAAATGCCGCTACTACTACTACTACTATGACTGCTACTACTATTTCTACTACTGACTCTACTAATGCTGCTACTATAATTGCTACTCATGTCGTTTCTACTAAACCACAAGTACTGCTACCGCTACTACTATTAAGACCGCTACTACTATTAAGACTGCTACTACTATTGCTACTACTGTTGTTTATACTAATTCTACTAATACTACTGTGACTGCTACTACTATTGCCACTACTGTTGTTTATACTAATACTATTGGTACTGCTACTAGCATTGTAATTGTGTCTATTGCTGCTACTGTTGCTGACAACACTGCTGATTACTAGTAGCACTTGAGTGATACTGATACTAGTGCTAATAGCAATGCTACTAAAGCTGGAAGTAACTACTGCTACTAATGCTACTGTTACTGTTGCTACTACTGCTACATGTTTATTAGTAAGTTGTTACCGAGAATCGGGAATCTTGGTTGCAAATCCGAAGTCCCCGACAACAGCTGAAAGGATCCCTGTGGATTCGTCCCGTTTGATTAGCACATTCTGTAAGTAGAAATTGCATTAGTAATAATAATAATATTCATCAAAATCCAAATAACAATAATCATAACAACACAGCTACTACTAACAACTATTAACTATAACCACTATCACTACTACAATTGCCAATATCAGTACAGCGGCAACTACAACTACAATAACTACTACTAGTACTACTACCAGTTATTATTATTATTACTTAATATCTACGCCTAGACCAATTGTGTACAATATTATCAATCTGTTATCTTGAGGTATCACTCGTTATCTCTACTGTATACTACACGGCATCAACTTTTCTTTTGTGTTTTGCTAGAGTATTATAACATTTCTTGATAATAAATACAGATTTAGTTAAAATACATTTAAATTAGTCATTTTAAATTAAATTTAAATGGATAATTTATGTTTTAAATATGCAAAAAATACTATTTTTAACCCTTTCCCATTGCTGTACCCTTTTTCTGATGAACATGATATGAAGTCCACGGTATAATAGACCTTATTCCAAAAAGACCTCTGTAGACCATTCCCTCTACTACGGACGCTCGTGTAAAATAACCCTGACAATGAATCGACTTGAAAAAACGTCTAAAAATCACCAAAAAATCTGCGAAACAATTTGACACCAAAAAAAAGTTCAAAATTTTAATAAACTGATTTAATTGAAGTGTCCGCTATAGTGAGGTGCGCGTTTGGAATAGGCTTTATAGTGGGGGCTTGTTATTAATGCTTCACAGAGGATATGAACGTGGGTGAGAGAGGAAATGAGGCGATCCCACTTGGCCCATCCCACAGAGTGACTTCATCTGGCTAAGGATCTATTTTTGATCCTGGTGAGTAACAAAGGCAACTTCGCACTTGGCTTCCATACCACTTCTTCCACTTCTTCTGCACACACACCCAGTTAAAACAAACATTCTTTTCTTTCTCCATAAGAAAATCTTGGGAAAAAAAGAAAGGATCCTTCTGGATTCGATCCTACTACCCTTCGCTCTTCGTGATTTTCGTATTCAGCATCTTTTCCTCTATAAGAAAATCTTAGGAAGAAAGAACAAGGATCCTGAAGGATTCGATCCCACTACCCTTCGCTCTTCCATAGTTTCTATATGTAACATCTTTTCCTCTATAAGAAAATCTTGGGAAGAAAGAACAAGGATCCTGAAGGATTCGATCCCACTACCCTTCACTCTTCATGGTTTCTACATCCGACATCTTCCGTAAGGAAATCTTAGAAAAATTAAGGATCCTGCGGGACTCGATCCCACTACCATCCACTTTTCACGGACTCCATATTCAACTGAAAGAAAAAAAAAATTATAGTTTTTAACTGCGAACACAAAAAGATCCTGCAGGATCAGATCCTACTTTCGTGAAAAATCAGATGTAAATATTTAACTGAAATTCAACAACATAAATATTTAATAATATAATATTAGAAATGTGAATAAGTTAGGAACATTGTTTCCACTTTTCAATTTTCCCTTTTTCCCCTCTTACCTCATCTTTCCCCTTTTCCCCCCTCCGTGCAAGAATATACAGGCTCTAGATTTCCTCTCTACTTTCTTCTCTTCTTCTTCCCTTATCTTTCCCCTTTCCCCCCCTCCGTGCAAGAATATACAGGCTCTAGATTTCCTCTTTACTTTCTTCTCTTCTTCTTCCCTTATCTTTCCCCTTTTCCCCCCTCCGTGCAAGAATATACAGGCTCTAGATTTCCTCTTTACTTTCTTCTCTTCTTCTTCCCTTATCTTTCCCCTTTTCCCCCTCCGTTCAAGAATATACAGGCTCTAGATTTCCTCTCTGCTTTCATCTCTTCTTCTTCTTCCCTTTTCAGACCCCCATTTCCCTCCCTTTTTCAGGGAACTTCCCTGCAAAAGTGGAAACACTGGTTAGGTATCCTTGCAGGGTATCATTTCTAGGTATTGACATTTTCACCACTTTTTCTCCACTTTTTGACCTGGTTTCTCAGTTGAGTGACAATAGGAAACGCGTGTAACTTGCTTACAAGTTATGGAGTGAAAAGGAACCACAAAAGAGAACTGCTTCCTTCCACAAGAGAAAGTTTTTTTTTCACGCTGGATGAACTACTTGACTACAGATGAACTACCAAGTTAACTACAAGCAAGTAGTAGTAATAGCAAGGGGACCGAAACTTCCAATAATCTTCGTACACCTAGGTCATGTTATCACTGTTATCAAACCTGTTATCTCCATGTTATCTCCGTGTTATCATATGTTATCAGATAATCTTCGTACACTTTTCCTCAGAGATTCGGACCCCTTGAGTAATAGTAATAGTAATAGTAGTAGTAGTAGTAGTAGTAGTAAGTAGTAGTAAGTAGTAGTAAGTAGTAGTAGTAGTAGTAGTAAGTAGTAGTAGTAGTAGTAGTAGTAGTAGTAGTGGTAGGTAGTAGTATACAGATGAACTACTAACAGTAGTTCACGTTTCACTTGTCCAGTTCAAACGCTGGATAAACTCTCGACTTGACTACAGATGAACTACCAAGTTAACTACAAGCAAGTAGTAATAGTAATAGTAGTAAGTAGTAGTATGCAGATGAACTACTAGCAGTAGTTCACGTTTCACTTGTCCAGTTCAAACGCTGGATAAACTCCCGACTTGACTACAGATGAACTATCAAGTTAACTACAAGCAAGTAGTAGTAATAGTAATAGTAATAGTAGTAGTAGTAACTAGTAGTATACAGATGAACTACTAGCAGTAGTTCACGTTTCACTTGTCCAGTTCAAATAGACTTAAGAGGAATTAGTTTTAGATTTATTTAAATATTAATTAATCAATTTATTTAACTAATAGTCATAGCTGCTAGTTGCTAGTTTTGTAATTATCTTCCTATTGTGGGAATTTTGTGCCGCAGAAACAATAGGAGCGTTTGTTTCAACAAATTACAGTAACCTTGGGAGTTGATAACAGTGATAACATGATGATAACAAGTGATAACACCACTCGATCCCATAGTAAAGGTATGCATAGTCGACAATACTATCAGTGTTTCCACTTTTGCAGGGAAGTTCCCTGAAAAAGGGGGGAAAATGGGGTCTAAAAAGGGAAAAAGAAGAGAAGAGAGTCAAGAGGAAATCTAGACCCTGTATATTCTTGCACGGAGGGGGGAAAAGGGGAAAGATAAGGGAAGAGGGGAAAAATCGAAAATTGAAAAGTGGAAACACTGAATTCTATAACCAGTGCTTCCACTTTGCAGGGAAATTCCCTCAAATAGGGAAAATGGAGAAGAGGGAAAGGAGGAAATGGAGGGAAAAATGAATTTACCAATATAGCTTTACTAAGTATCACGGAGGGGGAAAAAGGGAAACTGATATTTTCAAGCGGAGGGGGGAAAAAGGGAAAAAAAAGTGGAAGCACTGACTATAACGGCTCCTTGATAACATATGATAACAACTGATAACACATGATAACACGTACTGGTGAGTAGTTCCCCGCACTATCTCTCCTTATAAGAGAGAGTGGGTCAATTGTCTAGACGTTTTGTGCGTATCTCGCCGACCTTTTTTGAATGTGCCGCCATAAACCAACGAAGAATTTTATAACTCAAATAGATATTTAATAACTGTAATAATTCATACATTATTCAAAATAACCGTAATAATATCCAATGATGGTAAAATACAAACATGATTAGAAATGTTTAATAGTATATATATAATAGATAATAATAATAATATATAAATAAAATATAATATATTTTATAAGTAATATAAATATAAATATAAATAAATATAAATATAATAAAAAATATAAATAATATATAAATATAATATAATAGATAATAATAATAATATGATAGAATAACTTAATCAAATATTAAATATAAATTATTATAATTTATGTAAAGTTCTAGTATTATTTTTACATTTAATTTCTTATAAATAATAAAAAATTATAACTTACTATAAATATTTTAAATAATATTATTATTTTTCGATTATTTATAATTTTAACAGTACTCTCTCACATTATTATTATTATTGTTATTATTATTATTATTATTATTATTATTATTATTATTATTATTATACTTTGGAAGTTAAGTCTCGGTGGAAGAGTCCCTTGCTGTGGAGATATCGGAGTCCCTTGGCAATGTCCAGAGCCAAATGGATCCTCAACTTCCACGGAAGATCCTCGTCACTAGCAATCAGCTGCTCCAGGCTTCCACCATTGATATACTGTAATATAAAATAAATATATGTTAATTAATAAGCATAAATAGTAGTAGTAGTAACGGTAGCAGTAGTAGCAGTAGTAATGATAATAGAAGTAGTGGTAATAGCAGGAGTGGTAATAGTAACACTAGTATAAGTAGCAGTGGTGATAGTAGTAGTAGTAATAGTAGTAGTAGCAGCAGCAGCAGCAGCAGTAGTAATAGCAGTAGTAGTAGTAGCAGCAGCAGCAGCAGCAGTAGTGGTAGTATTAGTAGTAATAGCAGTAGTGGTAATAGTAACAGTAGTTATAGTAGCAGTAATAGTAGTAGCAGTAATAGTGGTAGTGTTAATATTACAAGCAGTAGCAGCAGTACTAATAGTAGTAGTAGCAACAGCAGCAGCAGTGGTAGTAATAGTAGTAGTGGTAATAGTTACAGTAGTTATAGTAGCAGTAATAGTAGTAGCAGTAATAGTGGTAGTGTTAATATTACAAGCAGTAGTAGCAGTACTAATAGTAGTAGTAGCAACAGCAGCAGCAGTGGTAGTAATAGTAGTAGTGGTAATAGTAACAGTAGTTATAGTAGCAGTAATAGTAGTAGCAGTAATAGTGGTAGTGTTAATATTACAAGCAGTAGTAGCAGTACTAATAGTAGTAGTAGCAACAGCAGCAGCAGTGGTAGTAATAGTAGTAGTGGTAATAGTTACAGTACTAATAGCAGCAGTAATAGTAATAGTGTTAATAGTAGCAGTAGTAGTAGCAGTACTAATACTAGTGGTAATAGAAGTAGTAGGAGTAATAAAATTAAAGGAACAAAAAATTAAAATAATTTTTGACTAAATTTTAGTTTCAAATAGTAAATACTATATTCTAAAAACTTCACAATAGTTAATGATAGCAAAATAGTTTACTTTACTATTACTATTATTATTATTATTTTTAGCTCTTTGGCAGAAAAGTGCAAGGAACTTTATGGCCGTTGGTTAACTATCAATAGTTTTTAAGTTTTCTGTGAAATTTTTTTGCTTTTTTTCGCGTTTCCATGGAAACGCAATGGCGATTCCGTAACGGTAACCGCAACTGTTATTGTTTGCGGTCAAACGAGAGGGACAGGCAAAAAAGTGACCGTTACTGGAACGAGGACAACAGACAACAGACAACAAGCGATAACATCTGATAATAGTAAATGATAGTTCAGTAATATAATAATAAGTATAGTAATAGTATAGTATAAGTAATATAATAATAGTAATAGTAATGATAGTGTAAAAATGATAGTTCTTACTTCAGTTAGGGCGTGAAGTTGACCTCCATGGACGCAGACTCCGATAAACCTGAAATAACAATAATAATAAATAATTGCTGTTTATCAGTGTTTCCACTTTTGCAGGGAAATTCCCCGAAAAAGGGGGGAAATGGGGTCTGAAAAGGGAAGAAGTAGAAGTGAAGAGAGTAAAGAGGAAATCTAGACCCTTTACATTCTTGCATCGAGGGGGAAAAAGGGGAAAGATAAGGGAAGAGGATGAAAATGGAAAATTGAAAAGTGGATATCAGTGTTTCCACTTTTGCAGGGAAATTCCCTGAAAAAGGGGGGAAATGGGGTCTGGAAAGGGAAGAAGTAGAAGTGAAGAGAGTAAAGAGGAAATCTAGACCTTTTACATTCTTGCATCGAGGGGGGAAAAAGGGGAAAGATAAGGGAAGAGGATGAAAATGGAAAATTGAAAAGTGGATATCAGTGTTTCCACTTTTGCAGGGAAATTCCCTGAAAAAGGGGGAAATGGGGTCTGGAAAGGGAAGAAGTAGAAGTGAAGAGAGTAAAGAGGAAATCTAGACCTTTTACATTCTTGCATCGAGGGGGAAAAAGGGGAAAGATAAGGGAAGAGGATGAAAATGGAAAATTGAAAAGTGGATATCAGTGTTTCCACTTTTGCAGGGAAATTCCCTGAAAAAGGGGGGAAATGGGGTCTGGAAAGGGAAGAAGTAGAAGTGAAGAGAGTAAAGAGGAAATCTAGACCTTTAACATTCTTGCATCGAGGGGGGAAAAAGGGGAAAGATAAGGAAAGAGGGTGAAAATGGAAAATTGAAAAGTGGATATCAATGTTTCCATGTTGCAGGGAAATTCCCTGAAAGAGGGGGGAAATAGGGTCTGAAAAGGGAAGAAGAAGAAGTGAAGAGAGTAAAGAGGAAATCTAGATCTTTTACATTCTTGCATCGAGGGGGGAAAAAGTGGGAAAGATAAGGGAAGAGGATGAAAATGGAAAATTGAAAAGTGGATATCAGTGTTTCCACTTTTGCAGGGAAATTCCCTGAAAAAGGGGGGAAATGGGGTCTGGAAAGGGAAGAAGTAGAAGTGAAGAGAGTAAAGAGGAAATCTAGACCCTTTACATTCTTGCACAGAGGGGGGGGGGGAAAGGGAAAGATAAGGGAAGAGGGTGAAAATGGAAAATTGAAAAGTGGATATCAGTGTTTCCACTTTTGCAGGGAAATTCCCTGAAAAAGGGGGGAAATGGGGTCTGGAAAGGGAAGAAGAAGAAGTGAAGAGAGTAAAGAGGAAATCTAGACTTTTTACACTCTTGCATCGAGGGGGGGAAAAGGGGAAAGATAAGGGAAGAGGGGAAAAAGGGAAAGTTGAAAAGTGGAAACACTGCTGTTTATACTAAAAAAAAAAAATCTATTTTAAATAAACAAGACTTTGACTGATGCTGCTTTTGTCTGTCTGTCTGTTGTAGCACAGACGAGCAGACAAGGCAAGTTACGCTTTCACTAACTCGGCGTTACAATCCTATTGTATTCAGCGTGTCTTTGCGTTTTTTCAGTGCTATAAACAGGGAAAAAGGGTCAAAATCCTAAGGCAAGTCAAATTTAATTTATTACGCATAATTATAATTAATTATTCGCATCCGATTCATGTTGAGGTTTCCCTCTGTGGGAAAAGGTTAAAAAGAGAAATCGAGTGGCATTAAGATAATAATAATAATAGTAAGGGTAATAGTAAGGACAATAGTGGTAGTAGTAGTAGTAGTAGTAGTAGTAGTAGTAGTAGTAGCAATAGTAGTGGTGGTAATAGACAGAGAAGTAATAGTGATGAAGGCAGTTGTAGACGTAGTAGTAGAAGAAATAGTAGACATGGGTAGTAACAGTGACGATTGTAGCAGTATTAATATTGATAATGAAGGTAGTAGTAGTGCTAGTAGTAGCAGCATCAATAGTAGTGACAGGGATGAAGGCAGTAGTAGACGTAGTAGTAGTAGCAGTGATAGTAGTAGTCATAGTAGAAATGGGTAGTAACAGCGATGATCGTAGCAGTATTAGTATTGATAATGAAGGTGGTAGTAGTGGTAGTAGTAGCAGTAATAGCAGTGATAGTAGTAGTAATAGTAGAAATGGGTAGCAACAGTGATGATCGCAGCAGTATTAATATTGATAATGAAGGTAGTAGTAGTCGTAGTAGCAGTAATAGTAGTAGTGGCAAGAGTAGTAACGACAGTAGTAGCTGTAATGATAGTAGCATAGTAGTAGTAGTGGCAAGAGGAGTTATGACAGTAGTAGCTTTAACGATAGTAGCATAGTAGTAGTAGTGGTAGTAGTAGTGGCAGCAACAGTAAAAAAAATTATTACTACTACTATTGTTATAGGAAATGGTTAAGAATCTCTCAAAGAATCTGAGAATCACGAAGTTAAGAATCACTCAAGACTTGTAATTTTCTCAAGATTCACGGTCTGTTTCCCAGCGAGAACTTCTGGAAAGTGACAAATTATTCGGCAAAATTGCAACTGGAAACAAAGCGTTGATAACAGATGATAACACGGTAACGACAGGATGATAACAAAGTGATAACAGAGTGATAACACAGATCTAAAGGCCGTTTACGGGCTGACAACACTGACAACAACCGACAAGATGATAATATGTTGATAACACCGATAACACGGTGATAACATGTTGATAACAGAGTGATAACAGAGTGATAACAGAGTGATAACACAGTTCTAAAGGCCGTTTACGGGCTGACAACACCGATAACAACCGACAAGATAATAATATGTTGATAACAACGATAACACGGTGATAACATGTTGATAACAGAGTGATAACACATTTCTAAAGGCTGTCAACGGGCTGATAACGCTGATAACCACCGATAACAATTATAACAGGATGATAACATGATGATAACAGAGTGATAACATTATACTTTGCACTGAAGTTAATGAAAGTTGTAGACCCCCTTGTATGCAATAAATTACGCTCTACTAATTGAGAAAACAACACCCCTTGTTATCAAGTGTTATCAAATGTTATCAAACCATCTTCACTGTTTTCTCTGGATAAACAATGATAACAAATGATAATTATCACCCTTTATCAAGCTCTATGCCTTGTTATCTTGTGTTATCAGGTGTTATCACATGTTATCCAGTGTTATCAAACCATCTTCACTGTTTTCTCTGGATACACAATGATAACAAATGATAATTATCACCCTTTATCAAGCTCTATGCCTTGTTATCTTGTGTTATCAGGTGTTATCACATGTTATCCAGTGTTATCAAACCATCTTCACTGTTTTCTCTGGATACACAATGATAACAAATGATAATTATCACCCGTTATCAAGCTCTATGCCTTGTTATCTTGTGTTATCAGGTGTTTTCACATGTTATCCAGTGTTATCAAACCATCCTCACTGTTTTCTCTGGATAAACAATGATAACAGATGATAATTATCACCCGTTATCAAGCTTCATGCCTTGTTATCTTGTGTTATCAGGTGTTATCACATGTCATCCAGTGTTACCAAATGTTTTCTTCGCTATAAATCATAATAACAAAGACAACAAATGACTATACTATCGACTGTTAACAAGTCATCTTGATTATTAACCGTAGATAACAAGTGATCGATATCTGCCTAGTATCAAACCTAATGACTTGATGCCCTACGACTTGTCATCCAGTGTTATCAAATGTTATCACCTGTTATCTAGTGTTAACAACCCAGTTACGAACCCCCCGTCATAAAGGACAAGTGCAGATCATCTTCACTATTAACCGTAGATAACAAGTGACGGATATTTGACTGCTATCAAACCTTATGACTCGATACCCTACGAATCATCATCCAGTGTTATCAAATGTTATCAACTGTTATCTAGTGTTAACAACCCAGTTACGAACCCCCTGTCATTAAGGACAAGTACAGATCATCCTCGCTACTAACCGTAGATAACAAGTGACGGATATTTGACTACTATCAAACCTTATTACTTGATAACCTACGACTTGTCATCCAGTGTTATCAAATGTTATCACCTGTTATCTAGCGTTAACAACCCAGTTACGAACCCCCTCCCCCCCCCCGTCATTAAGGACAAGTGCAGATGTCCTCGGAATTGTCGAAACGGAACGCGATACTTCCGTTACGTTAATCTCCGAAAACAATCACAAAAATTACAATAAATTCTTATTCTGATCAAAATTGTGATTAATTCGTTCAATTTATGCAGAAAGTGTAGAAGAAATAGTAGTAGTAGAAGTAGTAGTAGTAGTAGTAGTAGTAATAGCGGTGATAGTAGTAGAAATAAAGGTAGTAGTAGTAATAGTAGAAATGGGTAGTAACAGTGATGATCGTAGCAGTATTAATATTGATAATGAAGGTAGCAGTAGTCGTAGTAGTAGCAAGCAATAGTAGTGAGAGGGATGAAGCCAGTAGTAGACGTAGTAGAAGAAGAAATAATTGTAGTAGTAGTAGCAATAGCAGTGATTGTAGTAGAAATAAAGGTAGTATAGTAGTAATACTAGAAATGGGTAGTAACAGTGATGATCGTAGCAGTATTAATATTGACAATGGAGGTAGTACTAGTCGTAGTAGTAGAAGAAATAGTAGTAGTAGTAGTAGTATTAATAGCAGTGATAGTAGTAGAAATAAAGGTGGTAGTAGTAATACTAGAAATGGATAGTAACAGTGATGATCGTAGCAGTATTAATATTGATAATGAAGGTAACAGTAGTCGTAGTAGCAGCAAGCAATAGTAGTGAGAGGGATGAAGGCAGTAGTAGACGCAGTAGTAGAAGAAACAATTGTAGTAGTAGTAGTAATAGCAGTGATAGTAGTAGAAATAAAGGTAGTAGTAGTAATAGTAGAAATGGGTAGTAACAGTGACGATCGTAGCAGTATTAATATTGATAATGAAGGTAGTAGTAGTCGTAGTAGTAGCAGTAATAGTTGTAGTGTGTCCAAAGTTATGCAGTGTGGCCATAGGCCATAGTAGCACTTCCCTATGTAATTCTTGCACTCAGTTAGTAAACGAGCCATGGGCTTAGGCCTACATGCTAGTATGAAATACAAAAAAAATGAATAGGCCATAGGCCATAGTTGGACTTGCCCTAAGTAATTCTTGCACTCAGTTAGTAAACTAGCCATGGGCTTAGGCCTACATGCTAGTATGAAATGCAAAAAAAAACTGGCCATAGGCCTAAGCCGAGACCAATAAACAGATAAACAGACAGAATATAAATAATAAGAAAAGAAATTGTTACTAATACTAATAATATTTATTATATATATATATTATTAATATAATTTACTTATATTATATACTAATAATTTTAATATTACTAATAATCTACTAATACATTCAATCTAATTACATGTTTATAGTTCTGTTCACATAAAAACGTCTAATTTTTCGTCTGTTTTTGTGTTAACTTTGCTAATAGGATTTCTTATATGAATGGAAGCCATATTAAGACTTAGAAAACAGGATAAAGAGGATCGATCCTTAAACTATTTCCTGTAAAAATACCCATTAAAATAAGTGTTTACATAAAATAATGTTTTTAATATTATATAATTTAATATTTTAATATTAAAATCTTTTAATACTGTATAATTTAACATAATATTAATATTTTTAAATACTATATAATTTAATATTTAAATATTAATAATGTTTTAATACTATATAATTTAATATTTTAATGTTAATATTTTTTAATACTGTATAATTTAATATTTTAATATTAATATTTTTTAAATACTATATAATTTTATATTATAATATTAATATTTTTTAATACTATATAATTTTATATTATAATATTAATATTTTTTAATACTGTATAATTTAATATTTTAATATTAATATTCTTTAATACTATACAATTCAATATTTAAATATTAATATTTTTTAAATACCATATAGTTTAATATTATAATATTAATAATGTTTTCATACTATATAATTTAATATTTTAATATTAATATTTTGAAAGACTATATAATTTAATATGATAATATAATATAAGTCGCAGACCTTAGTCGTGATGAAGATAAGTAAATAAATAAATATATTATACTGGATATTATGATTCAATATAACACTGTATGATGTATCCTCGATTGGCAACTTATACTGGAATAAGCCTGCAATATGGACATGGTTTAACTCTGAAGAATTTTGTATTTATTCTCGATTGACAACTTATACCGGAATAAGTCCTGCAACGTTAATATGGTTTAACTCTGCAGAATTTTATGTTATCCTCGCTTGGCAACTTATACCGGAATAAGCCTGCAACGTTAATATGGTTTAACTCTGCAGAATTTTATATTTATCCTCGCTTGGCAACTTATACCGGAATAAGCCCTGCAACGTTGATATGGTTTAACTCTGCAGAATTTTGTATTTATCCTCGATAGGCAACTTATACCGGAATAAGTCCTGCAATGAAGACATGGCTTAACTCTGCAGAATTTTGTATCTATTCTCGATTGACAACTTATACCGGAATAAGTCCTGCAATATGGGAACGGTTTAACTCTGCAGAACTTTGTTCGGACTTCACCGGGAGTGCAGGGAAAGTCTGGGAAACTTTTTCCCCGGCTTTTTTCCCACCATCTGGACTCTTGGGAAAACCTGCCGCTGGCGGCTCTTATATTCAGCGGCATACTAACCCGCTATCCTCAATAGTAAGTAGTTAATTGACAAACTACTTCAAAGAAAACTCTTTATTTCCTCCCGTCCATGCCCTTGTTATCAGCTGTTATCAGGTGTTATCAAGTGTTATCAGCTGTTATCAAGTGTTATCAGCCGTTACCAGCGTATCGTTTTCTTTGAAAACGTGCCTGTTGGATGTTTTTCTCGTCTGTTGCGTGTTGACGTTAACGCTGCGTTTCGCGTCCGCGTTGACGCGCGCGTCACAAAACAAGCGACGCCGGACGCCGGCGCGTCCTGGCGGCGCCGCGCGTCTTAACACGCCCGTCAAGACGTCAAAAACTTGACACTTTGATAACAAGACGATAACACAATAATAACACTTGATAACTACTGAATATCTATAATATAAAAATTAATAATAATATTGTTAATAATGAATAATAATAATAACAAGGGGTCCGAAACTTCTAATAATCCTCGTACACCCAGTATTCCACTTTTCAGTTTCCCCTTTTCCCCTCTTCCCTTTATTTTCCCCTTTTTCCCGTCAGTGTTATAATATAAGGGTGTATTTCTAGATTTCCCCTTTTCCCTCTTCTCTTATAGTTCTCTTTTTAAACCCATTTCCCCCTTTTCCAGGGAATTTCCCTCCAAAGTGGAAACACTGCGTACACCTAGGCCGTGTTATCACTGTTATCTCCATGTTATCTCCAAGTATTTACAATAAAACAAGTCTATTGTAAATACTTATTATTATTGCATATATATATAATTCAGTGGGGGGTTCGAAACTCAAAGGAAAAGTGTACGAAGATTATTTGATAACATGTGATAACACGGAGACACCATGGAGATGACGGGTTGATAACAGCGATAACATGACCCAGGTGAACGAAGATTACTTGAAGTTTCGGACCCTTGGTATAATTATTACTTGTCACATTATTTGTTTACTGGTCTCCAGTGTTGACACTTTTCAATCTTCCATTTTTCCCCCTCTTCCCTTTCTTTCCCCTTTTCCCTCTTCCGTGCAAGAATGTACAAGGTCTAGATTTCCCTCTTTACTCTCTTCTCTTCATCTTCCCTTTTCTTTCCCCTTTTCCCCC
This sequence comes from Eulimnadia texana, assembly GCA_002872375.1. Taxonomy (NCBI): domain Eukaryota; kingdom Metazoa; phylum Arthropoda; class Branchiopoda; order Diplostraca; family Limnadiidae; genus Eulimnadia; species Eulimnadia texana. The sequence goes on along the minus strand of NKDA01000002.1, from coordinate 7,461,654 downwards.
TTCCGTGCAAGAATGTACAGGGTCTAGATTTCCCTCTGTACTCTCTTCTCTTCATCTTCCCTTTTCTTTCCCCTTTTCCCCCTTCCGTGCAAGAATGTACAAGGTCTAGATTTCCTTCTTTACTCTCTTCTCTTCATCTTCCCTTTCAGACTCCATTTCCCCCCTTTTTCGGGGAACTTCCCTGCAAAAGTGGAAACACTGGGGACACAAGTTTAATTGCTACCAAACTAAATAAAAAATCAGCTACTCTACTACCCCGAAAGTATCCCGCTACCACATACTAATCTACTGAAATTGGAAACAACTATAGTTTTACATAGATACACAAAAGCTATGTAGTGACACTTGTGGAATTTAAAGAGGCTGTAGACCTTATTCCAAATAGGCCTTTGTAGACCATCTCCACTACTACGGACGCTCGTGTAAAATAACTTTGTCAATGAATCGACTTGAAAAATGTGTCTAAAAATCGTCAAAAAATCTGAGAAACACTTTGATATTCAAAAAAGTTCAAAATTTTAATCAACTGATTTAATTGAAGTGTCCGCTATAGTGAGGCGCGCGTTTGGAATAGGCCCTATAGACCTTGTTCCAAAAAAGGCCCTGGTAGACCATCCTCTCTACTACGGACGCTCGTGTAAAATAATTTTGTCAACGAATCGACTAGAAAATCAGTCTAAAAATCGTCAAAAAATCTGAGAAACACTTTGATATCCGAAAAAATTCAAAATTTTAATCAATTGATTTAATTGAAGTGTCCGCTATAATGAGGCGCGCGTTTTGGAATAGGCCCTATTCTACTATTGTAGGTCTGGAATAAATCAAACAGTGTTTTGGACAAAACTGTTTGAAATAAAACGAAGGCACACAAAAGACATGGAAATGAAATTATTACTATTATTATGAGTGTTTTTGATTATTAGAGTTTGAAATGATATTATCCATTATATATATCCAGTGTTTCCATTTTTCAATTTTCCCTTTTTCCCCTCTTCCCTTATCTTTCCCCTTTTTCCCCCCTCCGTGCTAGAATATACAATGTCTAGATGTCTCCTTTACCCTCTTCTGTTCTTCTTCCCTTCTCAGACCTCATTTCCCTCCCTTTTCGGGAATTTCCCTGCAAATGTGGAAACACTGTATATATCTATTATCTATTATATATAATCTATTATTAGAGTTTTGAGATGATTGAAGTGTTATAATAGAAATATTACTTGAGAATGTTGGGATGATGTAGTCGATTCATGAGTTGGACTTCGCGTAGCATGTTGGGTCGGTTGGAGGCTAGCAGATTCATCTTGAGTACCATCACCTGACCCGTGCTCCGGTGAGTTACCTGTAGACACATATTCCATTCAGTTATTTTCACTGAAAGTTTATGTACTAGTAGTAGTTGTATTAGTAGTAGCTGTAGTGCTACAAGTACTAGTAGTAATCACAATAATAGTAGCTGTAGTGCTACAAGTAGTAGTAGTAATCACAATAATAGTAGCTGTAGTGCTACAAGTAGTAGTAGTAATCACAATAATAGTAGCTGTAGTGCTACAAGTAGTAGTAGTAATCACAATAATTGTAGCTGTAGTGCTACAAGTAGTAGTTGTATTAGTAGTAGTAGGAGTAGTAGCAGTAGAAGAAGAAGAAGAAATATAGGAGTATTAGTAGAAGTAGTAATCATAGTAATAGTAGCTGTAGTACTACAAGTAGTAGTTGTATTAGTAATAGTAGTAGTAGTAGTAGAATAAGAAGAAATATAGGAGTATCAGTAGTAGTAACATTAATAGTAGGAATAGAGATAGTAGTAGTAGCAGTAGTACGGTGAAAGGTAAAACTGTCGAGTAGATGGACACGACTAAACTAGTATAATTTACTTAGCAACAGTGTCCACAGAATCTACAATTTGTTAGTATTATCTGAAGTAATAGTAGAAGTAAGAGCAGTAGTACAAGTAGTACGGTGAAATGTAAATCTGATGAGTAGGTGGACACAACCAACGTGGTATAATTTACTTAGCAACAGTGTCCACAGAATCGACAGATTTTTTATTGCTATTATTATTATATTATTATCTGAAGTAGTAGTAGTACTAGTCTGGCGAAAGGTAAATCTGTCGAGTAGGTGGACAAAGTTGAACTGGTTCATTTTTGGGCGACAACGTCCACATAATCGACAGATTCATTATTACTATTATTATTATTATTTTAGTGTTACACATTCGAAATGAGAGCGCGTGGATAAACAAAGGGGTCCGAAAACTCAGGAAAAGTGTATGAAGATTATTTGATAACATATGATAACACGGAGATAACAGTGATAACATGACCCAAGTGTACGAAGATTATTGGAAGTTTCGGGCCCCTTGGGATAAACAAAGGCGGTTCGCAACTGCTTGAAAGTTTCAAAACAACCACGTCCTGTTATCACTGTTATCATCATGTTATCACCGTTATCAACCATTATCATCCCTTTACCAGTGCTATACGATGATAACACAGTGGCAGTAAGTCGAGAACAGGTTGATAACACTGCTTAACAGGTTGATAATAGGTTAATAACTCTAGATAACACGCTGATAACGTACTAACCCCCCGATAATAGGTTGATAACCACTGATAATAACGATAATATGATCAATTTTGATAATTTAGTTAACACATATGCAAAATTCAATGTAATGACACGCTGATAACCCTTGATAACAGTTGACAATCCTGATATCACGTTGATAACCTTAGTAACTCTTGACAATAGGTTGATAATAGGATAATAACCCTAGATAACACGTTGATAACAGTAGTTATCCCCGATAATAGCTTGTTAACCACTGATAACACTGACAGTATTGATAACATGGTCAACAAACGCTAAATCTGATGCTTATAACTCTTGATAACCCTTGATAACACGTTGATAACCTTGGATAACAGTTGTTAACCACTGATAACACTGACAATATTGACAATTTTGATGACACGCGTCAAGTATCAGCAAAATTAAGTGTTAAAACATTTGGTAACCCTTGACAACACTTTGCTAACCCCGGATAACAGTTGTAAACAATTTGATAACCACTGATAACACTGGTACTATTGACAGTTTTGACAGTACAGTTAGAATATACGTCAAATCCAATGTAACGACACGTTGTTAACCCTTGATAACACATTCTCGCATATCTCTTAGACAACTTCAAACTTCGTGGGGGGAAAAATGAATGGGGAAACTTGGAGGGGAAAAAAATCTTAACAAAGTTTCTAAATTTAGTCGCTGGCAGAGAAGCTCGAAAGCTCCGGAAGAGCCTTGGGAGTCATGCGAACTCCCAACAAAAGTTACTTGGAAGTTTGATCGCCACAACTATCAACTCTCAGCACTTTTCCCAAGCTCCTAAGTAACTTCCCAGATCTTCCCACGGAGCTTATGGAAGATCCTACAAACTCCCAAGTTATTCCTAAAGACTGCCATTCACTCCCAAAGCGAAATTTCCACAACTATCAACTCTCAGCACTTTTCCCAAGCTCCTCAGCAACTTCCCAGATCTTCCCACGGAGCTTATGGAAGATCCTACGAACTCCCAGGTTACTCCTAAAGACTCCCATTCACTCCCAAAGCGAAATTTCCACAACTATCAACTCTCAGCACTTTTCCCAAGCTCCTCAGCAACTTCCCAGATCTTCCCACGGAGCTTATGGAAGATCCTACGAACTCCCAAGTTACTGCCAGAGACTCCCAATCAACTCCCACACAACCAGTTCACTCCCAAAGCGAAATTTTCACAACTATCAACTCCCAATACTCTTTCCCAAGCTTCCAATCAACTCCCAAACTTTCCTATGAATCTTATGGAAGATCCTATGAACTCCTAAGTTACTCCCAAACTTTCCCATAAGCTCCCAATTCACTCTCCATAGTAAAATTTTTAGAACTACCGATTCCCAGCACATTTTCCCAGACTAACAAATAAATTCCAGATCTTCCACTATACTCCCAACTCACTCTCAATCACTCCCACTTGATTCCCAGTACATTCTTCCAGCTGTTTAACCCCCAACCCATTTTACGCTGACTTCCCATACGGCTCCCAACACATTTTCCCAAACTCCCAATCACTCCCACTTGACTCCCAACACATTTTCCCAAACTTCCAATCACTCCCACTTGACTCCCACTACATTCTTCTAGCTCTTTAACCCCCAACCCATTCTCGCTGACTTCCCATACGACTCCCAACACATTTTCCCAAACTTCCAATCACTCCCACTTGACTCCCAGTACATTCTACCAGCTCTTTAACCCCCAACCCATTTTACGCTGGCTTGCCACTTGACTCCCAACACATTTTCCCAAACTCCCAATCACTCCCACTTGACTCTCGATCAAGTCCCGCACTCTTGATGGCCATGAAAAGTGAGTTATGCGGTTTATGTGTGTGTGTGTTGCGTGACTTATGGGACAATTTGCCAATTTGCCAAACGAGAATTGAACAAACGGACGTTAAAAAGTGAAAAGTCACGTCAAACACGACATTTTTGTGTGTCAAGCAACAGTTCCGCCTTTTGAATTACGCGCCATTCATTTCCTTCTAATCGCATTCTAATTACACTGTGTAAAAATATTAATAAAAAACGTAATAATAATAATAATAATAAAATTAGTAGTAGAAGAAGTAGCATAAGCATTAGTAGTAGTAGTAGTAGTAGAAGTAATAGTAGTGGTAGTAGTGGTGGAGGGAGAAGAAAAAGCAATTCTAGTAGAAGAAGATGAAGTAGTAGAAGAAGAAGTAGTAGTAGTAATAGTGATAGTACTAACAGTAGCAATAGTAGTAGTAGTAGAAGTAGTAGTAGTAGTAGTGGAAGGAGAAGAAGTAGTAGTAGTAGCAGCAGTAGTAGTAGTGGTAGTAGTAGCAGTAGTAGTAGTAGTAATAGCAGTAGTAGTAGTAGAAGATGAAGTAGTAGTAATAGTAGTAGTAGAAGAAGTATAGAAGTAGTAGTAGCAATAGTGATAGTAGTAACAGTAGCAGTAGTAGTAGCAGTAAAAGAAGTAGTACTACTTAGTAGCAGCAGTAGTAGTAGTACTAGTAGTAATGACAACAAGCACGGAACTTGGTACAACAGTCACTATTATTTTAATGATATTTTATCATTGAATTATTCTGCAATTATAGTTATGTTTAATAACTAAATTAATTTTTTATTATATTTTATTATTTATTATAATTATTTTTTATTATATTTTAAAATTATTTTATTATTATTATTTATTATTTTATTTTATTATTATTATTTATTATAATTATTTTTTATTATATTTTAAAATTGTTTTATTATTATTATTTATTATTTTATTCTTATATTCTTTATTATTTTTATTATAATTTGTTATTTTATGTTTTTTTTAGATATTTTATTATTTTATTATTTTATTATTATTTAAAGATGTATTTTTATTCACATTATTTTTATTATTATAATTACATAATACTACATTTCCTAAATGTATTCATTGGAATATTTGATGTTCTAACATATTTGATATTTGGCCAAAATATTTCAGGTATTTATCAAGGGGTCCGAAACTCCGAGGAAAAATGTACGAAGATTATGTGATAACATATGATAGTACGGAGATAACATGAAGATAACAGGTTGATAACAGTGATAACACGGCCTAGGTGTACGAAGATTATTAGAGGTTTCGGACCCCTTGGTATTTATATCCAGTAAAATCATTTGCATTGTTTGGGTAAATTTTTGTTATTTCTTAATTTTCAATCATTTTAATCAATTAAATTAATTCATTTAACTTAATTTAATTAAACTGAATTATAACGTTAGTTCCATTTGAAATATATTTCACTGTTAATTTTATTACTATTACCCTTATTATTACTATTACTACTACTACTACTACTACTACTACTACTACTACTACTACTACTACTGTTGTTACTACTACTACTATTTTTATTATTATTATTATTATTATTCTTATTATTCTTATTATTACTGCTATTACTACTACTACTACTACTATTATTATTATTATTATTATTATTACTGCTATTACTGCTATTACTACTACTACTACTATTATTATTATTATATTATAAAACTTTCAATTTCTATTTTTACAGAGAAAAAAAATTATACAGCGGCATATTTTGGAACAACGCCCAACCCCGGGGAGGTCCGCAACTTGCGTCAAAACAGTTGATAACACGATGATAACAGGTGATAACACTACTGATAAAACTGGCGACACATATAAAATCGCCTTTAGGTAAGAATATACATTAATAAACCGAAATGGGGTGCGCAACTTCTTTCGGAATAGTTGATAACAGGTGATAACACCAGTGATAACACCACTGATAACACTGGCGACACATAAAAAATCGCCTTTAGGTAAGACTATACATTAAGAAACCGAAAAATGGGGTACGCAACTTCTTTCGGAATAGTTGATAATAGGTGATAACAGATGATAACACTGACTAACACGGAATAATACGTAAAAAAAATTTAAATAAATTGCATTTTAAATTTTGGGATAAATTAAATATTAAATAAATAATAGTTCAGTTTATTGTTATTATTTACTATTTACTATAATTATAATAAAATTATATATTTTATATATTATATTATTATATTATATATATATGCAAATATCACAAAAATGAGAATAAATATAGAAATTGAAACCATGCACATTTATATTTAATGACGTTATATTATATTATTATATTTTTATATTATTATTACATTTATATTGCTATTATATTTTTAAAATTATTCAGCCTATTCGATTAATATATTATATATATATTATATGATATAAGAAATATATTTACATAATTATATATTATATATGCCCTCAATGAAATAAATAAATATATTAAATAGTTTTAATTTTAATATAAAAAAGGGTGGAGAAAATTTGAAAAAGAGTTTGCAGTCGTCCTTCACCCGAATTTTCTCAATACGGTATTGATATGACAGGGGGTCGGCAACTTCCAAGAATCATGGAAGAATCTGAGAATCATACATCTAGATGTAAGTTGAGAATCTTGAGATTCCCGGGCTAAGAATCTTTAGCAAGAATCACGGAAGAATCCGAGAATCATACATTTAGATGTAAGCCGAGAATCTTGAGATTCCCGGGCTAAGAATCTTAAGCAAGAATCAAGGAAGAATCTGAGAATCATACATCTAGATGTAAGTCGAGAATCTTGAGATTCCTGGGCTAAGAATCTTACAAGAATCTTGAAAGATTCCCAAGTTAGAAATGACGATTCATAAGAATCTCTAGCAAGAATCACGGATGAATCTGACAATCATACATTTAGATGTAAGTCAAGAATCTTGAGATTCCCGGGCTAAGAATCACGATTCATAAAAATCTTGAGCAAGAATCATACAAGAATCTGGAAAATGTTAAAGATTCTTGATCAAGATTCTTAATAGCTATGATTCTTGCCCAAGATTCTTGACCAAGATTCTCAGTTACTATGATTCTTACCAAAGGTTCTTGCCTAAGATTCATGATTCTTGTTTAAGATTCTTAAGTGCTACGATTCTTGCCAAAGATTCATGATTCTCGGTTATGAGATTCTAGATTCTTGCCTAAGATTCATGAATCTTGTTTGAGATTCTTAACTGCTATGATTCTTACCAAAGATTCTTGACTAAGATTCATGATTCTCGGTTATGAGATTCTAGATTCTTGCCTAAGATTCATGATTCTTGTTCGAGATTCTTAACTGCTATGATTCTTACCAAAGATTCTTGACTAAGATTCATGATTCTCGGTTAGGAGATTCTAGATTCTTGCCTAAGATTCCTGATTCAAGTTGGAGATTCTTAACTGCTATGATTCTTACCAAAGATTCTTGACTAAGATTCATGATTCTTGATCAAGATTCTTTTGCCGGTTCGTGATTCTGGACCATTTTCACCGTCCCAAGAACGGGGTTTGGCTGATTGCGTCCATTCACAATCAGGTTGGGATTAGAAAGCGGCAATTCTTGTAGGAAACTATCCCAAGTTTTTATTATTATTCCACAATACAAATAGTGCCAACTGAGTTAGTCAAAGTAATGGACCAGTGATTAACTATAATATCTTTTCTACTATTTACTATTCTCAACTAGTCAACCAAACCACCAATAGCCACAGTACAAACTATTCTATACTTCAAAAATCAACCAAAGCTCTTTAAATAAATATTTATACATTAGATTATAATATAAACTAAAATTTAAAAAAATTAAAAAAACTATTGTGTAGGGAAATTCCCCCCAAAAAGGGAAATTAAGCGAGAATAAGGGAAAAGTGGAATTGAGAAGCATGGCTTGATATCTGGTATGGAGGGGAAAAAGGGGAAAATAAGGGAGAAGGGGAATTTAGAAGCATGGCTCGAGATCTACCATGGAGGGGGAAAGGCGATAATAAGGGAAAAGGGGAATTTAGAAGTATGGCTTGACATCTAGCATGGAGGGGAAAAAGGGAAAACTGGTATCTTCAGGCGAAGGGGGGGGTAGGGAAAAAGGGAAAACTTAAAGTGGCTATTATTTTAACATTAGTTTAATTTAATGCTTTTATTAATTTTGATACCTTGAAGACTTCGGAGAAGAATCCCGCACCGATTTTTTCGCACAGAAAGTCGTCCAAGCGAGTGAGGTTCGAGACGGCGTATCGCAGGGCCTGACACGAGGAAACGGGTCGCAACCCTCGACTCTTGCGAGGGGACAGCGCCAGAGAATCTGCGAAAATAAAAAGCGACACTGAAATTTTAAACGAAAAATCACATAACGCAAGACACCAGAGAGTCTGCGAAAGCAAAAAGCGAAACTGAAATTTTAAACAGACAATCGAATAACGCAAGATACTCACCTTCGTCGAGCAGAGAGGCGTTGAGTCGAAAGTGCATTTCTCCGGGCTCGGACAGTGATCTAGTGGCTGCGAGATGAGGACTCGCTGCAGCCGTCCCGCCATTGCACGCCAGAAACATGGTACGTTGTCGAAATAAAATCGAAAGACGAGTTACATAGTATTCCGTCAAGTGCGATCTGACGTTCAACCAGTTGCGAAGAAGCTAGCGCTGAATAAAAAACCTTACAATCAAACAGAAAAAAGATAAATTTCAAAATCTAATCAGTGGACTTTGGACTATGGTTTTATTAATAACTGTCAAAAAAAGATTCAAATTAGCCAATCAACAAATCAATGGGAGATAGCATGCGCTCGAACGTGCCGAAAACTGCTGTATAAATAGAGTATGATAGAATTTTACTGTTTTTTAATTAAACGGCAGAAAGTACGGGAAACTTTTTGTTTATGACATTAGCACCTTTTATTATGACTTGCCACGTTGGGCGCTTGTAAACAACTGAACTGCATTTCCATCTGGGTTAAATTTAGAACCTACCTTGCCTGTAGAGATTGAAGTTGGACGTTTGGAGCAACGCCATCTAGCGGTAAGATTTTGAACTAAATTGCTGAGAAAGTACTAGATACAGTTATATCAGAATCATCAAAATACAGTTACCAAAATTAATTATGCAGAATAATATTAATAAGTAGTTTTACTAGATAATTAGTTTAATTATTTCTAAAAATTTAGTTTGAATCTAGTATCTAGTATCTCTTGCTAGTTTGCTACTTATGCTTATTACTATTAGTGCTATTAAGACTGTCATATTTCAACTATGATATAATATAGGTAGTTTCTATAATATTAAGATACCATATACATAATATTAGAATATGCAAATTCAACCGTGAAATATTTGTATTTACAAAACGGCACCAGACATTGTTAAGTAGATTTCGCAAAAGTTTCCAACATCCAAAAGGAAATTTTTTTATAAGGCTATACAAAAAAAAAACCAAAACTTGCAATTTTTCAAAACTTCTGTTCGTTTTCCCAAAGTTTACAAGTGCGCAAGTATTCGTGTTTGTTATCCAAATATATTTTTACGATAGTTTTGTCTCATCTAGGCTTCAAAACTATAAGTTTTCAAAAAGCTCACACTATTACAAAACAAATCTTGAGTATTACGAAGTTAAAGCTTTTCAAAAAAATCTCACGTAAAATCACAGACTTCAATGAAAATTTTTGAAGAAATTTAAATCACCGCCATCTATGAACGAAAAAAAGCAGCAAAGACAATAACAAATGAACGCGCTTCCTGCAGGCTGAAGAAGAAGTCTGGACAATCCTAGAATCTTTCACTGGAGCTTCGACTCCAGTACACTGACCGACGTATGTTGCGTTGAACTCGTTTCGCAAAGTACCGACAAACTGCGGGACGCTGCTGTAGACCGAGGTATCGCTACTGCGAGGCCGAAGACAGGACTCTGACGACAAAGTCCACTGCCACGAGTTGAGAAGCTGAACCAGAGTTATGCAAAGTCTCCGAGGAATCCCGTGGTGGGAGTATCGGTGAGACGGAGTCAGCACGAGGAACTTCGTTCCAGGATCTTCGTCGTCGTTCCACGTTGCTCGACACTGGAAACCTGTTGCCCGATTCAAGTTTATTCACGCTTACTTTAATGAGGAAAATTTTAATATTTCATTTTGTACCGATACTTGTTTCCCGTTCACAGACGTCGTGAAAGTGAATGGAATCGTGTGAGGAGCATCCCGAGGAAATCGAGAACGCTCCGCTGAAACTGAACGGGAAACCGACATCCGTCTGTCGTCCTTTGCACGTTGTCGTTGTCGTAGCGGGATCAGCGTTGACTGTGAATCTTCCTTCGAGCGGGCAAGTTATCGACTGATGGAAATTTGCTAGGAAAAAATCATAAATAGAATTTAATTTTTGGATTATTAATAATAATTGATTACAGATAAGAATTTTGAAGTGTCCAGGGTTGGACTGAAGTAATGTGAAGTGCAGGCTTCTTCAGGGGCTGGCGACACGTCTCCGATTTGAAATTCGACCAGACTGGCTTGGCGACGAAACAGAGCGAGACAGACGTATCCATTGTTACTGAAAAATGTAAAGAACAAAAACCGTTTGAGAAGAAAAATATTTTACGCTGGTTGACAGTCAGATGGTGACAGAGATTGTTCAAGCTACAAGCCATTCTTATGGAAATTGAAAGCAATCCTACAAAGAATGTGATTTACGCGCGCAACTATGATGTCGCCAGCGCCGAACTATTTATCTGATGAGATCTCTATCGACTTTACAAACAAACTGAAACCAAAACATCTTTCCCCTTTAAAAAATGACTCCAAGCAATGGTGTTTATACCGTACAAAATACTGTACATAGGCACTGTTACAGTGCCTTTTCGTACTTTTTCGGTTCCTTTCTCCGTAATTTGAAACAACGTTCTAGCTACCTAGCTCACGGTCACCAAAAAGGCACCACAAAAGGCACCGTCATTTTTAAGTAAATATGTTTGTATACGATACCATCCGCTAGAAACGTGTGCGACCATCCTAGCGTCGTCTTCGTTGACATCCACCAAAGAGTAACACGTCATTTTCTGCTCGTATCTTTCGCTAGTCGCTGCGTGTCCTGTCGCGTTCGTGATGCGTAGCGTTACGTTCCTGTGTAGCGAATACGTCCAGCGTCCGTCTAGCGTTTGCCAGTGCGGATGGCTGGACAACCAGGGCGGAAAACGGCAACGTCTTCCTTCCGTTTCAGCTAAGTTTAACATAAATGAACTATGATTTATTACTTAATTTTAAAGGGCAACTCCGAACAACTCGGGAAAAACATATGTTATAGAACTTTTTACGCTGGTTCCCAATATATATAGTGTCCCTATATCTCAATTTTCTACCGTTTGGCCGCTAGAATGAATCAAAGTTTGAAAATGCACGTGGCAACGTTGGAAATTAAGCACACGAACTGACTGGTTCACACTGGTCACGTGATCAAGATAGCCAATTAAAAAGTCTGTCTCCTCATAGTAGCAGACGAATTCGTAGTATCGTTTACTCCCTACAACATGCTACATCCCACGTAGATTTTCAAACTTTCATTAATTTTAGCGGCCAAATGCTAGAAATTGAGACGGGGACACTATATATATTCGGAATCAGCGTAAAAAGTTCTATAACATTTGTCCGGAGTTAACCTTTAAGATAATTACCTTTAGTTATGCGTAAGGTTCTAGAACCTTCCGTAGCTGTCGTAAGCCCGCTACACGTTGCGTCTCCGCTCTGTGCTAACAGAACCGTAGGTCGTTGCGGTTCCTTGCCAACGCGTTCGTATACAAAACATCGATACCTAGTTACATTAATAGATTAATAGATTATTAATTGAGTAGTAGTAGTAGGAGCAGTAGTAGTAGTAGTTGTTGTTGTTGTTGTTGTTGTTGTAGTACTGTTTGTAGTAGCTTTAACAGTTTCAGTAATAGTAGTAGTAATAGTAGTAGCTTTTGTTGTCGTTGTACTAGTAGAAGTAGTAGTACTGGTTGTGGCACTAGTAGTAGCAGTAGTAGTTGTAGTAGTACTGATAGTGGTAGTAGTAGTAGTAGTAGTTGTTGTTGTTGTTGTTGTTGTTGTATAATAGTAGTAGTGATGGAGTAATAGCTGCAACTACTAACTGCTAGCTAAATTGCCTACCGATCTTCGTCGCTAGTAGCTCCGTGATAGTCCAAACGGCCGACTAAGTAGCGAGTCGATCCTTCTTTCCAAACGGCTAAACACTGCAGCTGTTCAACTACAGGGATTATAGAAAAGTACTAGGATTTTAATGGTGTCTAATGGAAAGGAAAGCTAGGACTGTAGGATCTTTTCTGAAGGATTTTTTTGAAGCAGTGTTTGCACTTCGCAGGGAAATTCATTGAAAAAGAGGGAAATGGGGTCGGAAAAGGGAAAAATAAGGAAAAAGAGAAAATCTGGAGTATAGCCTTGTATTCTGGTACGGAGGGTAAAAAGGGGGAAATAAGGGAGGAGGGAAAAGGGAAAAATCTGGAGTATAGCCTTGTACTGGTTACGGGAGGGTAGAAAGGGGAAAATAAGGGAAGAGGGGGAAAAAGGGGAAATTGAAAGTAGAAACACTAATTTTGAAAATAATACCAATGCTTTCTGTAGCGTAGACGTCAGGACAGGCTTGGTATCGTAGGATCAGTTTGGATGGTTCTGTGCAGGAATCCAATCTGGAGACTGGAGATTTACATTCGCCGTGGCCTCTGCTGTAAGTGAAGGTGAACTGACCGCGGAATGGACACTCCACCGGATGCGCGTCCCTCCGGAACATTGAGTGCAGTTGACCGTCACCCGGAATCAGCGAACATAAATTGAAGAGCGTGTCCCGCTCTTCGCAATAGGCTGTAAATGAGTAACATAACATTAATAATAGTAGCAGTAGAAGTGGTAGTAGTACTAGTGGCAGTCATAGTAGTTGTAATAGTTGTAGTAGTAGTAGTAGTAATAGTAGTAGTAGCAGTAGTAGTTGTAGTTGTTGTTGTTGCTGTAGTAGCTGTTGCTGTTGAAGTAGTGCTGGTTGTAGTAGTTATAACAGTTTCAGCAGTAGTAGTAGTAATAGTAGTAGCTTTAGTAGTAGTAGTAGTTGTTGTTGTTGTAGCTGTTGCTGTTGAAGTAGTTATAACAGTTTCAGCAGCAGTAGTAGTAATAGTAGTAGCTTTTGTTGTTGATGTACTAGTAGAAGTAGTAGTGCTGGTAGTGGCAGTAGTAGTGCTGGTAGTGGCAGTAGTAGTAGTAGTACTAGCACCTGTACCAGTAGTACTACTAGTCATAGAAGTAGTAGTGGCAACAGTATAGTAGTAACAGTAGTAGTAGTGTAAAAAATAACAGTTATACTTAATAATCTACTATAACATCAACATGTTATCATCTGTTATCATCTTTTATCACCTGTTATCATCTATTATCAAGGATTATCTCTCTATTATTCGTAAATGAGTAAGATACTGAGGTTCCCCTACATACATCCTCGCTCTTCCTTCCACGCAGCTGTTGCCACTCTGTTATCTCATGTTATCATCTGTTATCATCTGTTATCATCTATTGCCTCCTATTATCACCTATTGCATCGATGATTTTCACTTTGTTCATCAGAAAGGAACAAGACACTGGGATTCCACTACATACATCCTGGCTCTCTTCCTTTCTCGCAGCTGTTGCCACTGTGTTATCACATATTATCATCTGTTATCATCTATTGCCTCCTATTATCACCTATTGCATCGATGATTCTCACTCTGTTCGTCAGAAAGGAGCAAGACACTGGGATTCCACTACAGACATCCTTGCTCTCTTCCTTTCTCGCAGCTGTTGCCACTGTGTTATCACATGTTATCAGCTGTTATCAGCTGTTATCATCTATTACCTCCTATTATCACCTATTGCATCGATGATTCTCACTCTGTTCGTCAGAAAGGAGCAAGACACTGGGATTCCACTACATACATCCTGGCTCTTCCTTTCTCGCAGCTGTTGCCACTCTGTTATCAGCTGTTATCATCTGTTATCTCTGTTATCATCTATTGCCTCCTATTATCAGCTATTGCATCGATGATTTTCACTCTGTTCGTCAGAAAGGAACAAGACACTGGGATTCCACTATATCCATCCTTGCTCTCTTCCTTTCTCGCAGCTGTTGCCACTGTGTTATCACATGTTATCATCTGTTATCAGCTGTTATCATCTATTACCTCCTATTATCACCTATTGCATCGATGATTTTCACTCTGTTCGTCAGAAAGGAGCAAGACACTGGGATTCCACTACACACATCCTTGCTCTCTTCCTTTCTCGCAGCTGTTGCCACTGTGTTATCACATGTTATCAGCTGTTATCATCTGTTATCATCTATTACCTCCTATTATCACCTATTGCATCGATGATTCTCACTCTGTTCGTCAGAAAGGAACAAGACACTAGGATTCCACTACATACATCCTTGTTCTCATCCTTTCTCGCAGCTGTTGCCACTGTGTTATCACATGTTATCAGCTGTTATCATCTGTTATCATCTATTACCTCCTATTATCAGCTATTGCATCGATGATTCTCACTCTGTTCGTCAGAAAGGAACAAGACAATGGGATTCCACTACATCCATCCTTGCTCTCTTCCTTTCTCGCAGCTGTTGCCACTGTGTTATTATCACATGTTATCAGCTTATTATCACCTGTTATCAGCAAGTCTTTCATTATACGCCCTGTTTACTTGCGTGTTGGCCTGAATGCGTTAGAATTAATCGTTTCCCAGGCAACGGACAACTGGGAAGCACTTAAGCAGCTTAACCCAAGACGGTCGTCTATTTTTAGGGCATCAAAAAGCTTCAACCCCTCAGTAGAAACCCTCAATAGCCCTGTTGTGATTTGATAAATCAAGTGAACTATAATAATAATAATAATAATAATAATAATAATAATAGCAGTATTAGTAATAATAATAATAATAACGAAAGCAGTAATAGTTATAGCAATGGTAGTAAAGATTGTAATAATATATATTATAATATAATAGTATAATAATAATAATAATAATACTAATACTAATACTAATACTAATACTACTACTACTAATAATTATAACGAAAGCAGTAATAGGGATAGCAATGGTAGTAAAGATTGTAATAATATATATTATAATATAATAGTATAATAATAATAATAATAATAATAATAATACTAATACTAATACTAATACTAGTACTACTACTAATAATAATAATAACGAAAGCAGTAATAGGGATAGCAATGGTAGTAAAGATTGTAATAATATATAATAATATAATAATAATAATAATAATAATAATAAGGAAAGCAGTAATAGTGATAGCAATGGTAGTAAAGACAGTAATAATGTATAATAATATAATAATAATAATAATAATATAATATAAGTAATAAGTGATGGTAGTAATAACTGGTAGTGATACTACTACCTCCACTAATGCACTATTACTACTGCTACTGCTAGTACAACTGCTGCGGCTACTATTATTGCTATTCTAATGCTACTTCTACTGCTGTGTGCTACTATTGTTAATGGTATAATTATTTTACTTCAACCATGCTAATGCTAATGTTATACTACAACAGCAACTACTTCCAACAGCAACTACTACTACTATTGTATGATAGCACTACTACTGAAAATACTACCACTACCACTACTACTACCGCTATCACTACCACTACTATTGCTACTACTACTACAACTATTACTATTACTACTAGTACTACTTTTACTACTACTACTACTACCAGTAAAACTGAATCCTCTTTGAGGGTCTTAGCTCTAGTGAATATAGAATAGCTGACGTAAGTAAGTAAGCACAGCTGATTCGTTAGTTGCGTGCTTCTTTGACTAGAAATAGGACTAGAATAGCACTAGACATTACTACTACTACTACTCCTACAACTACTCCTCCTACTACTACTCCTCCTACTGGTATGACTGTTACTACTACTACTACTACTACTTACTATTTACTACTACTACCTTTAAAACTGAATCTCGTTTGAGGGTCTTAGCTCTAGTGAATAGAATAGCCGATTCGTTAGTTGCGTGCTCCTTTAACTAGAAACAGGACTAGAATAGCACTAGACACTACTAGTACTACTACTACTACTACTACTACTACTACTACTACTACTTCTACTACTACTACTACTACTACTACTACTACTGCTAATACTACTACTAATACTACTACTACCAGTAAAACTGAATCTTGTTTGAGGGTCTTAGCTCTAGTGAATAGAATAGCTGACGTAAGTTAAGTAAGCACAGCTGACTCGTTATAGTAGCTTGTGTCTTTGGCCCTAGAATAGGACTGGAATGACTTGCTAAGTGTTTAATTAGAATGAGAATAGCCAAGTACTTACTTTCTTTGTACTGAAGGACGTTGGCATGTTTCTGGTGGACGATGAATAAACATCGGTAGCAATTGTCCCTGTGTTGACAACACAATAGACATCGTTAGCATCCTGACTATCAACTACTCATCAACTACTGGAAACTATCTAACTTCCATTCCGATTCTTGTAAGTCTATTTTAATCAAGCTGTCATTAGCAATTGTATATCTTAATATTAAACGTTAGTTTAATTGTACATAAATTAATATTTTAATTTTATTGTAATTCTAGACCCGGTAGAAAAATCAGGACGTTTGCGAAACCCTGACAGACGTCCTGCACAAATCCTGAGTGTCCTGAAATGGGTCCTGAACATAGCCTGTTGCTTGAGATTTAGTTAAGAATGTATAGTCCAGCTAGCGTCCTTCTAGGGTCCTGAAAGGGTCCTTGACCTGAAAACGATCCTGATAGGATCCTGGTTTACCCTGAATCTCTATTGTTATAAATCTTACTAAATTACTATTTTATAACATTTTTTGTGTGATTTTATTATAATTAACTTTTACTGTAATTTCTCATGGTGTTATCACTTTGTTATCAAGGTGTTATCACTCGGTTAACAATGACTGTGATTATCGTCTGACATCTCATCTCAAACTTGGTAAAGCTTCTCATAAACCCAAATAGTTACTTTCTTTATTACACTAATTTATTGTTTGTAGTATATTAGTAGTAGTAATAGTAGTAGTGTAGTTAGTATAGTAGTATAGTTTATTATAATATATTACTATTATATCTAATAAATTATCATAAATTCTAAACTATAAGTATAAATACAAAATATTATCATAAAACAGGGTTCCCAAACTGAAAAATCTTAATTAAGTTCCCTGACTTTTCCCCGATTTCCCTGACAATTTTTCCCTGACTTTTTAAACACATTATACTTTCTATAGAAGTTATTCAGTAGAAGATTGAGCAAAGGTTAGCTGAAACTGAATGGATTGGTAACTCCAATTCCCTGACCTTTTCCCTCATTTATTACCAATTTCCTGATATTTCCCTGTATTCCCTGACTTTTCCCTGATTTTCCGGTTTTCCAAGGTCGTTGGAAACCCTGTAAAACAATGACTCTATTTTTTAATTACACAAATGTGTTAGTTATCTTACATTTCATTATAATACAATTATTTATAGTATTTATTTACTTCATGATTCTAATGTGTTATCATCATGTTATCACCTGTTATCACTCTAGTGTTTGATCAATTTGGTTTGCATAAGCTTTGTTCATATGCGCCAAATCCATACAAGTCAGTGTTATCACCCTGTTATCAGGTGTTATCACTCTGGTTCCGTGTTAAGGAGTCAGCCCTTGAGTTTACACAGTGATTATTTATGTTCCAGGAACACGGGGACAGTACTTTTTTTTTCGCTGGAACCGCAAAAGATCCTGCGGCCAAGCAGAACTAAACGGAAGTAAACACACTGAAAAGGATCCTAAGTCACTCAAAAAGGATCCTTAAATATCGATTGTCGATCCTAGTGATCTGCTAACCGACTATCAGTCGAGTAGGATTTCAAAAAATCACAAAAAAAGTACCACAAAATGGCACTGTTTTCCACTTTGCTGGGGATATTGCCTGAAAAAGAGGGAAATGGAGTCTGAAAAAGGGAAAAATAAGAGAAGAGGGAAAAGGGAAATCTAGAAGGACAGCCTGTGTCCTAGCATGGAAGGGAAAAGGGGGGAAAATAAGAGAAAAGGGAAGAGGGAAATCTAGAAGGACAGCCTGTGTCCTTAGCATGGAGGGGAGAAAGGGAAAAAATAAGAGAAGAGGGAAAAGGGGAATCTAGAAGTACAGTCTGTGGTCTTGCACGGAAGGGAGAAGGGAAAAATAAGAGAAGAGGGAAAAGGGGGAATCTAGAAGTACAGCCTGTGTTCTTGCACGGAAGGGAGAAAGGGAAAAAATAAGAGAAGAGGGAAAAGGGAAATCTAGAAGGACAGCCTCTGTCCTTAGCACGGAGGGGAAAAAGGGGAAAATAAGGGAATGAGGAAAAAAAGGGGAAACTGAAAGTGGAAACACTGCAATATGGATTGTTATCAAACGTTATCAACCTGTTATCATCATGTTATTAATAAGATAACTCATGCAATCATCTTATGCATGTCAAATGAGAAGTCTGAATGATTTACACGTTTTGCTTGGTGTGCCTCTTAGCCAATACGCTTAATAACCTATGATAACACTCGATAACACGTGATAACATTTGATAACATGTGATAACATGGGCGTACTGTAAATGAAGATTGCAGTGATTTCCCTATGCAAAACCAAAACGACAAAACGAACGATTAATCAATCAGTTAATGGATCTTTTGTTATCAGCGGTTATCAGTCTGTTATCGTATGTTATCAACAGAGGATTGTGAGTGAATTATTAATGAAGTTTCAAGCTTGATTGTTCACTTTCCCAAAGGGGAACCAACACACGTGAACTTTGGATTGTGTTATCACTTGTTATCAGTGTTATCAGCATGTTATCAACTAGTTATCATAGGTTAACAACTGACAATTTTATGTAACGATAACCTAAGATTCTTGCAAGATTCTCGAATCGAACAGAACAGTTAAACGTCAGAATGACCCTCTGAATGGTGCATGATTGTCACGGATTCAGCTAGATGAATGTGTGAAATTGGCTCACTTTCATACAGCTCATACGCTTGATTTTTTCAACAACTAATTCGTCCAGCATTCAACCAAGTTATTCAGAGGGTTTAGATTTAGCAACTAAAGTACAAGTTCAGCTACTACTCAGCTAGTGATTCAGAGGGAAGCTAGTGTTCAGCTACCTAGTCATTCGGTTACTCAACCGTATGACGTTTCCTGCGGGTAAGATTCTTATAGGCAAGGGGTTCGAAACTCCGAGGAAAAGTGTACGAAGATTATTTGATAACACACGATAACAGGTTGATAACAGTGATAACATGACTTTAGGTGAACGAAGATTATTGAAAGTTTCGGACCCCTTCCTTATAGGATTCCTCTAAACTCTCCAAAACCCAAGGGGTCCGAAACTTCGAAGAAGAGTGTATGAAGATTATTTGATAACATATGATAACATGGAGATAATAGGTTGATAACATTGATAACATGACCTAGGTGTGCGAGGATTATTGGAAATTTCGGACCCCTTGCTTATAGGACTCCTCTAAACTCTCCAAAACCAAACGGGTCCGAAACTTGGAGGAAGAGTGTACGAAGATTATTTGATAACATATGATAACATGGAGATAATAGGTTGATAACATTGATAACATGACCTAGATGTACGAAGATTATTGAAAGTTTCGGACCCCTTGCTTATAGGACTCCTCTAACTCTCCAAAACGTCCAAGATTCTTGTAAGATTCTTGCAAGATTCTTATGAGAAACTTGTCCAATTCTGTGATTCCCACGGTCTAGTATATGGGAAGCCCTACACGCAACCAACAGCCGTCATTTTCCCACTTTCACATATTTCATGATAGCATAGTACAAAGTTCAAGAGGAATATCCAGATGTTAACCTGGAATAATATATTATCGTGTGTTATCAACGTGTTATCCGCTGGTTATCAAAATATATTTACAAATCTTTATAAAATTATATAAATATAAAAAGTTATAAATAAATTATAAAAACACAAATGTGAAGTATGTGGTTTATATTCCAGTTCGAAATTGCTATTTTATTTTTTAAAATATTATTATTATCATTATATGAATCTGTCGTATGTGTGGACAGAATAGTAAAGGTCCCCTAAGCTCTTCTTAGCCTGTCCACGCATACGACAGATTCTACCTCCCATTCTTCTTCTTATTCCAATGATTATTATTACAGAGAATTTGCGTGAATTTTTAATTAGTTCAAGGGGGTGGGAAACTTCCAATAATCTTCGTATACCTGGGTCACGTTCTCGCTGTTATGAACCCGTTATCTCCATGTTATCTCCGTGTTATCACGTGTTATCACGTGTTATCTAATAATCTTCCTACACTTTTCCTCGGAGTTTCGGACCTTCTGAGTTAGTTTTTAACGCGACATAAAGGTAGCGAGCTTAGAGGTGTGAAATCTAGTCACAGCACAGCGCCAATGCTCCGCTAACACGAAACGCTGAAACACCTGAAGCCCACAAAAGGACAACTTTCCAAATATTTTATTTAATTTTATATTTATATTTATTTATATTTATATTTATTATGTTATATATTATATTTATTTATATTCATATTTATTTAAATGTATATTTATTTATGTTTATATTAATCATGTTATTTATTTTATTTATTATATTTATATTTATTATATTATATATTATATATTATATTTATATTTATTTAAATTTATATTTATTTATATTTATATTTATTATGTTATTTATTTTATTTATTATATTTATATTTACTTATATTTATTTATATTTATATTTGTTATATTATATTTATATTATATTATTATATTAATATTAAATAATTTTTGGAAAAAATATTAAATATTAAATATCAAAATTTGTGTATCTGTTTATTGTTCTCAGCTCCAGTGTTCCCACTTTTAATTTCCCTTTTTTCCCTCTTCCCTTATTTTTCCCTTTTTCCCCTCCGTGGTAGAATGCAGGCTGTAATTCTAAATTTCCCCCTTTTCCTTGTTCTCTTATTTTTCTCTTTTCAGACCCTATTTTCCCCTTTATTCAGGGAATTTCCCTGAAAAAGTGGGAACACTGGTCAGCTCAGGCCTATGGCCTATTGCCACACTGCATAACTTTGGGCATTTACACAGTTGATATTGATCACCTTTCAAATTGCTAAAAAAACTAATTTAAAAACTACCCAGCAGAAAATTAAGGATAGTTTCAGGACCCTGAAAATATCCTGAAAAGGACATTTTCAGGATGTCAATCAGGACTCTGACTGCAGTGAAATTGGCCCACTTCCAGGGTGTTCAGGATCCCGACATTGGAATGCCTGAATAATACATGTTCAGGGTACTTAACAGCGTCCTGAAAAAACGCTTTTCAGGATACTTAATGGTGCCCTCGATAGTCAGTATTAACAATTCTCAACACGATTTTGTTTTACTCATCCACGCTCGGACGTGGTTCAGGATATTCAGGATATGTTACGGATATCGTTCAGGATGTAGCCGACATCCTGAATTTTCCGCTAGGTACTCTACTCCCGTGATGTAAGACCCGCCACCACGTACTAACTTACTGGAAAGTACACAACTAAAGCTACCGAAGTACATGAAAGTTATATAGTAACATCACTGTGGCGAAAAAAGGCCCTTTCACTGCAAATTCAGGGGGTGAAAAAAACTTTCACCACAAATACAGGGGGTGAAAAAAACTTTCACCACTGTTTTACCCGGTGAAAGTGTCTTTTTTTGCCACAGTGATTTAAAAAATCAAAATAGAATAAATGTATAATATCTATAAAAAATAATTGGATTAAATACTAAGCGATGGGTCCGAAACTCCAAGTTAAGGTGTAGGAAGATTACTTGATAACATATGATAACACGTAGACAACATAGAGATAACAGGTTGATAATGGTGATAACATGACCTAGGTGGACGAAGATTATTTGATAACATACGATAACACGGAGATAACAAGGAGATAACAGGTTGATAACTGTGATAACATGACCTAGGTGGACGAAGATTATTTGATAACATACGATAACACGGAGATAACAAGGAGATAACAGGTTGATAACTGTGATAACATGACCCATGTGGACGAAGATTATTTGATAACATACGATAACACGGAGATAACATAGAGATAAAAGGTTGATAACTGTGATAACATCTAGGTGTACGAAGATTATTGCAAGTTTTCGACCCCTTGATTGTATAATTATAAATATTTTACTTTCCGTCATTATAGTTAATATTGTATATAGTAAAAATGGTGGAGAACATTAGACTTTATTCAGCAATAGTTTTTGTACAGTTTATAAACCGTAAAGTTAATTAGAAAGTAATTATTATAATTTAGTAAGAATCTGAGATTCGCAATCAAGAATCTTATAGGAATCTTCTTAACAGGACAAGAATCTGAGATTCGCGATCGAGAATCTTCCAAGAATCTTCACAACAGAACAAAGAATCTTCAGAACAGAGCAAGCATCTGAGATTCGCAATCAAGAATCTTATAGGAATCTTCTTAACAGGACAAGAATCTGAGATTCGCAACCAAGAATCTTCCAAGAATCTTTACAACAGAACAAGAATCTGAGATTCACAATCAAGATTCTTATAGGAATCTTCACAACAGAACAAGAATCTGAGATTCACGATCAAGAATCTTCCAAGAATCTTTACAACAGAACAAGAATCTGAGATTCACAATCAAGATTCTTATAGGAATCTTCACAACAGAACAAGAATCTGAGATTCACGATCAAGAATCTTCCAAGAATCTTCATAACAGAACAAGAATCTGAGATTCACAATCAAGAATCTTATAGGAATCTTCACAACAGAACAAGAATCTGAGATTCACGATCAAGAATCTTCCAAGAATCTTCATAACAGAACAAGAATCTGAGATTCACAATCAAGATTCTTATAGGAATCTTCACAACAGAACAAGAATCTGAGATTCACGATCAAGAATCTTCCAAGAATCTTCAGAACAGAGCAAGCATCTGAGATTCGCAATCAAGAATCTTATAGGAATCTTCTTAACAGGACAAGAATCTGAGATTCGCAACCAAGAATCTTCCAAGAATCTTTACAACAGAACAAGAATCTGAGATTCGCAATCAAGAATCTTACAGGAATCTTCACAACAGAACAAGAATCTGAGATTCGCAATCAAGAATCTTATAGGAATCTTCTTAATAGGACAAGAATCTGAGATTCGCAATCAAGAATCTTATAGGAATCTTCACAACAGAACAAGAATCTGAGATTCGCAATCAAGAATCTTATATGAATCTTCATAACAGAACAAGAATCTGAGATTCACAATCAAGAATCTTATAGGAATCTTCTTAATAGGACAAGAATCTGAGATTCAAAACCAAGAATCTTCCAAGAATCTTCACGACAGAACAAGAATCTGAGATTCGCAATCAAGAATCTTCCAAGAATCTTCACAACAGAACAAGAATCTGAGATTCGCAATCAAGAATCTTCCAAGAATCTTCACGACAGAACAAGAATCTGAGATTCGCAATCAAGAATCTTCCAAGAATCTTCACAACAGAACAAGAATCTGAGATTCACGATCAAGAATCTTCGAAGAATCTTCACAGCAGAACAAGAATCTTGACAACAGAACAAGAATCTGAGATTCGCGATCAAGAATCATGAAAAGCTATATAACAGAAAAAATCTTCGTCTGCTGTATAAAAAATATATTTTGCATTTAGAAAAACCACAGATCGATAAAACCGCCATTCCCTGACTCTACAACGGCTTGACAGAGACCCAGAGTGTTATCATCAAGTTATCAAGGTGTTATCAACCTGTTATCAACATGTTATCACGTTCATCAAAGTTCAGAATCGTCCAAAACTTTGTATTGGGGGGACTGGTTGATAACGTACTGATAACG
Source organism: Eulimnadia texana (assembly GCA_002872375.1). NCBI lineage: Eukaryota > Metazoa > Arthropoda > Branchiopoda > Diplostraca > Limnadiidae > Eulimnadia > Eulimnadia texana. Next base: position 7,437,247 of record NKDA01000002.1, on the reverse strand, counting down.
CGATGATAACATGATGATAACATAGTGATAACATAGTGATAACATGTGATAACACGTAAGTACCGAAAGTTTTGGACGGTGTAACTGAAACATGCAATTCTCCGATAAATTATTACTGCGTGATCAAACTCGGAAAATCTCGTCGTATAGTACTGTTATCATATGTTATCAATCTGTTATCAACCTGTTATCAACCTGTTATCAACCTGTTATCAACCTGTTATCACATGTTATCAACTCCACCTTTAGTGGGAGCCAAGGGGTCCGAAACTTCCAGTAATCTTCGTACACCTGGGTCGTGTTATCACTGTTATCAACCTGTTATCACATGTCATCATCATTTTATCAACCTGTTATCATGTGTTATCAACTTCACCTTTAGCGGGAGCCAAGGGGTCCGAAACTTCCAGTAATCTTCGTACACCTGGGTCGTGTTATCACTGTTAACAACCTATTATCACATGTTATCAACCTGTTATCAACTCCGCCGTAACTGAGAGCACCATTTTTTACTGAAAATTATCAGAAAATGATTAGTAACTAAATCATAACACGGTGGTAACATGCTGATAACACTGATAACGAGCTATTAACCACTGATAACAGCTCGGAATTCGTAACACAAAATTACAAAATAATCAATATATATATATAATATGATATAATAATTGAATAATAAATAATAAATTAAGTAAATAAATAATTAAATAAAAAATAATAAGAATAATTAATATATAATATATATATAATAAAAAATATATAATAAAAGTAATATATTTCTACGTGTATATTTAAAACTTATAGAATATTACTCATGTTTATATTATAAAATTCCAAGGGGTCCGAAACTCCGAGGAAAAGTGTACGAAGACTATTTGATAACACGGAGATAACATGGAGATAACAGGATGATAACAGTGATAACATCGCCTAGGTGTACGAAGATTATTGGAAGTTTCGGACCCCTTGTAAAATTCCTATTCTAGAAATACGTTTCTACCAAATGATAATATTATTATATATAATTAAATACTATTTTAATATATTATTAATATTTAATAAATTTCAATATAATGTCTTCCATTTAATCTGATAGAATATTTTGATTAATTCTTAAACACTATGAGTAGATTACTTATATTTGATAAAATAAAATTAATTTTTTCCGTTTAATATATTTTGCAATATTTTTCTAAATTATTAAATAGTTCTCACAATAGTGTAATATACTTAAATTAAATTTATATTATATTTATTATATTATTATTATATTATATTATTATATTATACAAGGGGTCCGAAACTTCCAATAATCTTCGTACACCTAGGCGGTGTTATCACAGTTATCGACCAGTTATCTCCATGTTATCCTCGTGTTATCGTATGTTATCAAATAATCTTCCTACGCCTTCCCTCGGAGTTTCGGACCCCCTTATATTATATTATATTATTTATTATATAAAATGATAAAGTTATTTAATGCTATTTTTCTACATTTATTTTAAAGATTTTTATAATTTCGTTTTACATTCTATTGATTATATTTTCTGTGTGTGTGAATCTCAAAGGGCAAATCTTCAATTCAAATGCGACGAAGCAGCGTAGCAAACATGTTCCATAACGTAACCTTATGGGGATTCCAGGCTTTGACCGCACTACAACCAAATCAGTGTTTCCACTTTGCAGGGAAATTCCCGGAAAAGGGGAAAATGGGGTCTGAAAAGGGAAAAAGCAAGAGAAGAGGGAAAAGGGGAAATTGAAAAGTGGAAACACTGAACCACATGACGCACGCTTGTCTTGTCCATCAGGGCAGTGTTTCCACTTTGCGGGGAAATTCCCTGAAAATGGGGAAAATGGGGTCTGAAAAGGGAAAACTAAGACAAGAAGGGGGAGGGGGAAATCAAGACCCTGTATGTTCTAAACACAGCGGCGAAAAAAAAGGGAAGGACAAGGGGAGAAAGGGAAAAGGGGAAATTGAAAAGTGGAAACACTTAACTACATGACGCACGCTCGTCTTGTCCAAAAGGGGGCAGTGTTTCCACTTTACAGGGAATTCCCTGAAAAAGGGGAAAATGGGGTCTGAAAAGGGAAAAACTAAAAGAAGAGAGAAAAAGGGGAAAACAAGGCCCTGTATGTTCTAAACACAGCGGGGAAAAAAAAGGGAAGGATAAAGGAAGAAAGGGAAAAGGGGAAATTGAAAAGTGGAAACACTGAACCAAATGACGCATGCTTGTCTTGTCCATCAGGGGCAGTGTTTCCACTTTGCGGGGAAATTCCCTGAAAAAGGGGGGAATTGGGGTCTGAAAAGGGAAAACTAAGACAAGAGGGAAAAGGGACAATCTAGAAGTATTCTAGTATTCTAGCACGAAGGGGAAAAAGGGCAAATTGAAAGTGGAAACACTGATAAGGGGGGTTCAGAACACCGTAAAAAAGCCTAGGAAGATTATTTGATAACAAATTAATAACATACGAATATTCAACTACTCATTCTTTACTATTAAATATATAATATTAATATTAATGCAAAAGTTAGACTGAAATAGTAATAATAGTAAGAAATAGTAGTTGCAGAGTCGAGTGGGCTTGTTCCAGGACATCGTGTTTCCATATACGGCGCCATTTGTCGGCATTTTATTTGCTTGGCCACTGAAATACTGGAAGCCAGTGCCAAGGGGTTCGTCACTCTGCACACTCACCCACTGTTATCAGTGTGTTATCAATGTGTTATCAGGTGATCCACAGACCCCCCTCTGGAGAACACTGCCAAACCAGAGACAATAATTACCCGTTTTCCAGGATTTTTATTACGAGTTCTTATCGATGTATCGAAGAGAGGCTACTATTCCTCCTATTGAGTGGTAACATGCGATAACACGATGATAACAGGATGATAACAAAGTGATAACACTATTAAGAATAGTATTTGATCCGTCGTATAGCGGGACAGACTGAAATATGTGATACGAAATTCATGTTACTGTCCAAGGATTCGACAGTTTTGCTGTAACGCTGCTACTACTACTACTACTAGTACGACTACTAATACTACTATTATGGCTACTACTATTGCATTTACTACTACTACTATTAGTAATTCTGCTGCATTTACTACAACTACTAGTACTGCTACTACTACTCCTACTACTACTGCGTCTACTATTTATACTACTATTACGGCTGCTGCTACTACTACTACAACAGTAACAACAGCAGTAACAACTTACTAAAACTTCTAGTAGTTCTAGCTGCTGCTATGATTACTACTACTACAACTCCTCGTACTACTACTGTTGCCACTGCTACTTCTACTACAACGCGTCCTACTACTACTGTTGCCACTGCTACTACTACAACTCCTCATACTACGACTGTTGCCACTGCTACTACTACTACTTCTGCTGATAGTAATAAAAAACACAGGTTTTAAAACAATGTGGATCCTGGAATCCTGGAACCATGCTGGAATCTCAAGTTTTGTCTATCGGGGAACTTCCTTCCGCAAATGCCACGCATAGTTATCCCCAGTAGTAAATCACTATCAACTATTTTTCCGTTTCTACAAGCCCCACTTGAAACTATTTAACTATTTTAAAAAGCCCATAATGGCTTCCGCATGGAAAGAAGCCTATAATAATATAAATAAACAGAAGATATAAAAGGTGATAATGAGCGATAACGCCTTGATAACACGATGATAATTATTGAAAAACCAAAAAGTGTTATCATTAATGCATAATTTATTATCAGTTATTATTATTTATTATTATTTAACACTATTTGTTATTATCGTTTACTGTTTCCTACTAATTATTATTATTAACTATTGTTTGTACTGCTATTTATTTCTCGTTGTTATCATCGTTGTTATCAACCTGTTATCACCTGTTATCAAATTATCATAGCGGATGTGTTTTCACAATCCCTTTGGTTACAAGATACTTACGACGGAGGAAGAATGAGATAAATGACAGAACTTTCCGGCTCAGTGATTCTTAAGAGAATCAGGGGCATTGGGAACAGATAAGAACACTCCACAGTGGTTCCATACTAGAAAGAAGAAGGATCAGGGGCGCTCCAAAGAAAAAAAAACGCTTCTTATTGATTTTAAATAAACCAAAACTATAATCAGGGCATTCAAACCAAAAAGAAAGCTTCCTATTTCATTATAAAAGAAACTGAGCGATAATCAGGGGCATTCGGAACAATAGTAGAACGCTTTCAGTTGTCCTCAGCAGGGAAGAATGAAAATCAGAGGTACTGGAAACGAATATAGAACACTTCTCAGTCGTTCCATACTAGAAAGAAGAAGAATCAGGGGCATTCAAACCAAAAAGAACGCTTCCTATTTCATTATAAACGATACTGAACGATAATCAGGGGCATTTCAAACAAAAGTAGAACGCTCTCAGTGGTTCTACACGGAAGGATGTTAACCAGGGGCATTCGAAACAAAAGTAGAACGCTTTCAGTTGTCCTCAACAGAGAAGAATGAAAATCAGGGGTACTGGAAACGAATATAGAACACGTCTCAGTCGTTCCACACTAATAAGAAGAAGAATCAGGGGCGATGAAAAGAAAAAAGAACGCTTCTTATTGATTTGAAACGAAACTGAACGATAATCAGGGGCATTCGGAACAAAAGTAGAACGCTTCCCAGTTGTCCTCAGCAGGGAAGAATGAACATCAGGAGTGCTGGAAACGAATATATAACATTTCTCAGTCGTTCCACACTAGAAAGAAGACGAATCAGGGGCGACGAAAAGGAAAAAGAACGCTTCTTATTGGTTTTAAACGAAATTGAACGATAATCAGGGGCATTCGGAACAAAAGTAGAACGATTCCCAGTTGTCCTCAGCAGGGAAGAATGAACATCAGGGGCATTCGAAACAAGTAGAACGCTTTCAGTTGTCCTCAGCAGGGAAGAATGAAAATCAGGGGTACTGAAAACGAATATATAAAACTTCTCAGTCGTTCCATACTAATAAGAAGAAGAATCAGGGGCGATGAAAAGAAAAAAGAACGCTTCTTATTGATTTGAAACGAAACTGAACGATAATCAGGGGTATTCGGAACAAAACTAGAACGATTTCAGTCGTTCTACACGGAAGGATGATAATCAGGGGCATTCGAAATAAGTAAAACGCTTTTAGTTGTCGCGAACAGGGAAGAAAGAGAATCAGGGGCGTTTTAAAGCAAAATCAATCATTCTAAACAGAATAGAATGAAAATCAGGGGCATCCGAAACAAAACTAGAGCGCTTCCAGTCGTTCTACACGATAAGGATGAAAATCAGGGACATTCGAAACAAATAGAACGCTTTCAGTTGTCGTGAACAGGGAAGAAAGAGAATCAGGGGCGTTCGAAAGAGAAAACAAAGCTTGGCAGTTACTCCACGCAATAAAGAATGTCAATCAGGGGTTTATTCGGAACAAAAATAAAACGCTTTCTGCTGTTCTACACAAGTGGGAAGAGGAATCAGGGGCGCTCCAAAGGAAAAAGCATGCTTACCGTTCAGTATAAACGAAACCGAACGATAATCAGGGGCATTCAGGACAAAAGTAGAACGCTTTCCAGTTGTCCTCAACAGGGAAGAAAGAGAATCAGGGGCGTTCTAAAGTAAAAGGAACACTTTTCAATCGTTCTAGACAGAATAGAATGAAAATCAGGGGCATTCGAAACAAAAGCAGAACGTTTCCAGTTGTCCTGAACAGAGGAGAATGACAGTCAGGAGCATTCTGAAGCCGGAAGAACGCTTACCGTCCATTATAAACAAAACTGAACGATAACTAGGGGCATTCAAAGCAAAATAGAACGCTTTCAGTTGTTGTGAAGAGCGAAGATTGAGAATCAGGGGTTGTTCGAAGGTATAAAGAACACTTTTCAATCGTTTCAAACTTTCTCAACTGTTCTAAAGTAATCAGAACGATAATCAGGGGCTCTGGAAAGGAAAAAGAACGCTCCCAGTTTTTACACACATCAAAGAACGTTATTCAGGGGTATTCGCAAACAAAAGTAGAACAATTCTCGGTCGTTCTGAACAAAATAAAATGAAAATCAGGGGCATTTGAAAGAGAAAAGAACGACCTCCAGTTGCTCCACACAAAAGGAACAAGAACCAGGAGGTGTTCGAAACTAAAAGAACACTTCACAGTTGTTCCACACGACAAAGAACGACAACCAGGCACGTTCGAGGGAAAAAAGAACGCTATACCCAGTGTTACCATTTTGCAGGGAAATTCCCTGAAAAAGAGGGAAACGGGGACTCAAAAGGGCAAAGTAAGGGAAGAGGAAAAGGGAAAATCTGGGGTATAGCCTGGTATTCTAGCACGGAGGGTAAAAAGCGAAAAATAAGGGAAGAGGGGAAAAAGGGGAAGTTGAAAGTGGAAACACTGGCCATACCCCAGCTATTCTACGAAGTTCAGGGGGACACGTGATTTCAACTAGGATCAACTAGGATCGTTAAGAATCGATATTCTTTCATTCAATCAATTCGGTTCGACGGTTCAAACCAAAACACGGTTCACGTTCGACTCGGTTCGGCTCACTTCCAACCATAGCACGGCTCAAATTTCGATTCATTTCAATCATACGCATCTTCTGCTCTAGAAACCAGGACACAGTGAACCGTTTCGTGAACCGTTTTTCTCGGTTCAATGTCGGTTCGTCATATGTAAGGTTTGGTTTTATTCAAGGTTTAACTGATCACGAGGTAATCCGGTTCACGGTTCAGGCTCACAAAACCGACGAGGCGTTCGGTGAACCGGTTCTGAAATACGGTTCCAGATCCGCCTATCTCTGATTTCTAGTTGCAGGAACATTTTCATGGTAACGATCCCAGCAGCTATCAAAGTCGATCCTTGGGATTTCCCACTGCGGTTTATGAGAGGAAACCGGAAGCTGAGCACACAATCAGGATTTCTAAACCACTGAACTCGAAGCTGATCCGCAAGGATCGATAAATTCCACAACAGTTTCTCTCTTATGTACTGCATGGTGAATCATTGCTCCATATGCAACCGGATCATTAAAAACGACCCTTGAGCGCAAAGCTATTAACAGTAGTTTTCTAAGCGATCCTGCAGGATCGTATTCTGAGTATTTCTATACGAGATTAAACTAGATACTATAAATCCTTGCAAGAAGTCTAGGAGCTCGAAGGGTAGGTCTGTAAAGCAATCTATGAATATTTCAAAGCGATCCTGCAGGATCTTATTCTGAGTATTCTATCATAATAACTTAAAATGGTTTATAGAAATCCTTGCAAGGAGGCTAGGAGCTCGAAGGATCCATCTACAAAGCTGTCGTTGAATATTTTCAAAACGATCCTGCAGGATCTTATTTTAAAAAATTCTATAATAGATCAAAATGGACAAAAGAAATCCTTGCGAGATGTCTACGAGTTCGAAGGATCACTCTTTAAAGCAATCTATAAAGATTTTATAAGCGATCCTGCAGGATCTTATTCCTACTATCTCTTCAATAATTTAACATAGACAAATGCAAATCCTGCAAATGAGTCCTTACAAGATAACCAATGGAAAACAAAAAGCAATTTTAGAAAATTTTAAAGCGATCCTGCAGGATCTCATTTCTAATATTTTCGTAATAACTCAAAACGGACAGCTGGAATCCTTACACAGGATTCTTTGAGGAAAAAAATCTGTTTTTGCAGGATCAGTCTGCGAAGCAATCACTGAAAATTTCAACAAGGATCCCACGGGATCCTAGTGCAAGGATTTCAGGTTAGACGCAGTGAATCCCTTCGGAGTGACCAGTTGGCGATTGCGAATGCAGCAGCACAAAAGACTGACAAGGATCCTTTAGTCCAGGGATCGCAACCCTGCTATCAACCATTGATAACGAGTGATAACACGGTGATTTTTGGGACAGTTGCCAACCCCCAGGGCTTGGAAATGTCAGATCACGTGATCATGGCTTGTGTTCCATGCATTATGGATACTACAGGACTCTCCAGGGCTAACACAATTTCTTCCCTGACCTGGAACGCTATTTCTACTTGCCCTCTTTGTTGCTTCGATAACTCGGCCAACAAGAGATTCGCCTACTGCATAAAATTCACTTACACTCGATAGAAAAGTCATACGGTTGTGTACCGAATGACTAGGTAGCTGAACACTAGCTTCACTCTGGATCACTAGCTGAATAGTAGCTGAACTTTACTTTAGTCGCTAAGACTGAATCCTCTAGTTGTTTAGAAATTCAAGCGTACGAACTGTGTGGAAGTTGGACAATTTCAACACTATCGTCTAGCTGAATCCACGAAAATTCATGCACCATTCAGAGGTTCATTCTGACGTTTGACTAGCCCATACTTTTCCTATTGGGAACTGTTATCATTGTTATCACCTATGTTATAGTAAATTAGATATTTTATAGAATTAATATTGAATACTGTTGCCATGGCAACGGGGAAACCTGAATACGCTCATCACGTCAATTGAATTCAATCGTAATCTTCTTATTAAATAAAATTATTATGAAAAAGTAGAACATAATTTGAAAGCATCCGAGTTATAATAATACTTGTTAGCTCTGCTATTCAAATATAAACTTGTCAATTTAGTTCAACAAGTTAATTCAGTTTGATTCATATGTGGTGAATCAGTAGTTAATGAAGTAAATGATAGTTTAAATAAGTTAATTAAAGTAGATCATTACAGTAATACAGTATGAGAAGTGTAATATCATAATAATAAATGAATAATTATAATATTTAATGTGCTTATTAATTTAAATTAATATAAAGCTTGCATTTTTATACATACTATAAATAGAGCAACAGACAGACAGACAGACAGACAGGCAGATAGACGGACAGAAAGACAGATAGACAGAAAGACAGACAGACAGACAGACAAATAGATAGACAGACAGATAGATAGATAAGCATACAAACAAACGGACAGACAGGTAGGCAGACAAACAGACGGAGAGACCAACAGACAGATAAACAGACAGACAGACAGACAGACAGATAGATAGACAGAAAGCCAGATAGATAGAAAGACAGACAGATAGACAGACAGAAAGCCAGATAGATAGACAGACAGATAGACAGACAGATAGATAGATAAGCATACAAACAAACGGACAGACAGGTAGGCAGACAAACAGACGGAGAGACCAACAGACAGATAAACAGACAGACAGACAGACAGATAGACAGATAGATAGACAGACAGACAGATAGATAGATAAGCATTCAAACAAACGGACAGACAGGTAGACAGACAGATAGGTAGAGCAAAATATAGTTACCGATCCTCGAATAGGAACCGGGATTCTCCATCGCTTTCCAGACAACGTCCCTTGACGTTGATGGCGCTCCCATTGATCAGGATCTCGGGACAACCCGCTTCGAACCACGATCCTCTCCACGACTCCGGTAACACACAAGAACCTATACAACAACATTACCACATAACAAAATAGTTTGAACTACTACTAGTCCAGTCAATCCTGAACTATACGTACTATTGCACAATTCAATTATTAGACTTTTTCATTAAGTTTAAATGTAAATTTAATCATTAGTTAACTTATTATTTACTACACATCATTTATTTCACATTACTTGTTAACTATTTATCTAACTACTTACTATTGCACAATAAATTATTAGACTTTTTCATTAGTTTAAATGTAAATTTAATTATTAGTTAACTTATTATTAATTATTTCTTATTACTAGTTAATTTTTGATCTGACTACTTACTATTAACTACTTCTAGCGTCCTGCATTTAAAATTCAATTAAATCCTTCATGCTGAAATGGTTATTAACTATTCATAATCTGAACTTATCTTAACTACTTAGTCTAACTACTAACTATCCTTATTGAACTACTTTTTCCTCTATGTTTTTTTCCTCTTTACTTTTTTGTCCTAAGGTGTATTTTTCCCTCAAGTGGAGCAATATACCTGTAACCTTATACCGTTTTAATATGGCCGATGGCTTTATCTCATTAAGTTTTTATTCCGGAATAAAAAACAGAAACAGCATCGGATATCACAAAGGCACAAAGGGAAATCCTATCGAAAATTAAAACTGGTGTTTTTTTTCCACATTTGAAGAAGATCTGGTTTCATTAACTATGCTTATTGCTAAGTATAAATAATAATAATAATAATAATAATAATAATAATTTTAACTAATTATGATTAACTTACCGTCTGAATTGTCCATTGATACAGCCATATTGGCATGTAATAATAACACTGAAATACTCGCAATACACAACATTATAATAACTTAATAATATGAAAATCTATCAAACGTATGTTAAAATGTAATTAAGTTATCAAGCGACGTGGAGATGTTTACTCGACGACGCTCCGAGAGCGACTGATTCCAACATTCCCATGCTCGCCCTTTAAAAGCACAAGAACATGCGCAACACCTGATAATTCTTGCACGGTGGGGAAGAAGGGGAAAATAAGGGAATATTGAAAAGGGAAAATCTTAAGGTATGGCCTGTATCCCAATACGGAGGGGGAAAGGGAAAAATAAGGGAGGAATGAAAAGGGAAAATCTTAATGTATGGCCTGTATCCCAGTACGGAGGGGAAAAAAGGGAAAAATAAGGGAATGTTGAAAAGAGAAAATCTTAATGCATGGCCTGTATTCCAGTACGGAGGGGAAAAAAGGGAAAAATAAGGGAATGTTGAAAAGAGAAAATCTTAATGCATGGCCTGTATTCCAGTACGGAGGGGAAAAAAGGGGAAAATAAGGGAATATTAAAAAGGGAAAATCTTAATGTATGGCCTGTATTCCAGTACGGAGGGAAAAAAGGGAAAATAAGGGAAGAGTGAAAAGGGAAAATCTTAATGTATGGTCTGTATTCTAGTACGGAGGGGAAAAAAGGGAAAAATAAAGGAAGAGTGACAAGGGAAAATCTTAATGTATGGCCTGTATTCCAGTGCAGAGGGGGAAAAAGGGAAAAATAATGCTAATCATTATAATAAAATAATAAAATAATGATAATAATAATAAGAGTTCCGAGTCTAGGCCAATTAAGAATAATAAAACATTATGAGGATACATAATAAAATACCATGATAATAACAAAGCACTACTACTACTACTACTACTACTACTACTACTACTACTACTACTATTACTACTACTATTACTACTACTACTACTACTACTACTACTACTACTACTACTACTATTACTACTACTACTACAATAGTTCTGAATCTTGATAAACTAGGAATAACGAAATAAATAATAACAATAGCAATATAAATATTGAAATAGTTGTAGTATTATTAACAGTGACAAATATTGAATGAAAATCAATAATTTTACAATATATTAAGATTCTTGTAATCACTGATTGATGTAACAGCCTTTTTAAACCATAAGAACATGCACAACACTGAATACTACTATTACTGCTACTACTACTACTACTACTATTACTACTACTACTACTGATTATCATTGTGAGTCTTAACAACCTTGTATATTGTTACGGTAATAGTAGAACTATTAATAGTGATATTAGTTAATAAATACTTTTGTAATATATTGAGGATTCGGCCAGTGTTTCCAGTTCAGTTTTTCTACTTTCCGCCAGGGGACCCCCAATTTTCCCCATTTTCCCCCATCAAACTTCCTCCTTAGTTTTTCCTCATTTTGACTCTCTGTTAGGTGGCTTTTCCCCCATTTCCCCCCATTTTCCCCTGAATTTCATGCATTTTCCCGCTTTGTCACTCTCAGAAAACAAACCTTATAAGGTAACTATTGCAAGGATTTCAACGTTAACATGAGTAATTTCCAGTGTTTCCACTTCCAGTTTCCCCTTTTGTCCCTCTTCCCTTATTTTTCCCTTTTTTCCCCTCCGTGTTAGAACACAGGCTGTACATCCAGATTGTCCCCTTTCCCTCTTCCCTCATGTCTCCCTTGTGACACTCCATTTCCCTCTTTTTCGGGGAATTTCCCTGCAAAGTGGAAACACCGGTAATCCCTTCATTTAAGGTACTTTTCTTAGGTCGTAATTGCGTTCCCCAATTTTCTTCCTTTCCCCCAGTTTTGACTCGTTTTTCCCCCATTTCCCCCCTTTCCCCTTTCACCCATTCCTCCTCCAAGAAGTCGATTTTCCCCCATTTGTGGAAACACTGGATTCGTTCAATCATTGATTGATGTAAAATAGCGACTGATGTTATTTCTCACGCCACAGATGCGAAGTTTCAGTGCGATCCCGCGGGAGCGTGAACAAATTTCAATCCGTAATATCACTAGTTTTAACTATACAGTTTAACACATCAATCCTTTAAAAACTCGGATTTCAATTGTTTCATCCTCTTGAAGGCTGTTATCTGTTGTTATCAAGTGTTATCAAGTGTTATCAACTGTTAACAAACCCCAGACTCCTGAAAAATTACAAATCTTATTACTAAATTTCTACTTAACTCGGTTTTTCCAAGACCTATGACTGATGTTATCCAGTGTTATCAAGTTTTATTAACTGTTATCAATTGTTATCAAACCCCAGATTCCTGAAAAATTACAAATTTTTTATTAAGTTTCTAGTTAACTCGGTTTTTCCAAGACCCATAACTGATGTTATCGTCCTGTTATCAACTGTTATCAAGTGTTATCAAGTGTTATCAACTGTTATCGAACCCCAGACTCCTGAAAAATTACAAATTTTTTTATTAAATTTCTACCTAACTCGGTTTTTTCCTTGACCTATAACTGATGTTATCGTCCTGTTATCAGCTGTTATCAAGTGTTATCACCCTGTTATCACCTGTTATCATTCGCCAACTTTAACTCGAAGATAGTTGGGAACTTTTTGGACGAAATTTTCTGCCAACAATTGGGGACACTGATATTCAACTTGGCTTGTCACAACAATGGGATCCCGCCTTGGTAGGAAACGCGTGGCAAGGATCGATCCCTATTGATTTCCACAGTATCATCAAGTTGGCAATCCTTTCTATTGTTCGCCAAACTACACCACCATTACATATCTCCAGTAGCAATAGTAATAATCAATTTGTCGAATGTGTGGACACTATGGGAGATGTACGTTACTCCCGTCGAGTTACTCCTGTCCACGCATTCGACAGTTTTACTCTGATGATAATAATAATAGCCCGTATACGGAACCGTGAAAGTTTTGTGGACTATCAGGGCTTTTGTATGCAAAGTTAGAACTATCAACTATTAGTTGAATAGTTGGATATTGTGTACATACGAATGTGTGGACACAATGGGAGATATACATTACTCGAGTACTTCTGTCCACACATTCGACAGTTTTTACTCTGATAGTGGTAATAATAGATGAAGAGCTTGTGATTGACCCGTGAAAGCTTTGCGGACTTTTCAGGGCTTTGTACTCTGATGGTGGACTTTGTTGTGTCCACGCATTCGACAGTTTTACTCTGATGGTGATAATAATAGACGGAGAGCTTGTGATTGACCCGTGAAAGTTTTGCGGACTTTCAAGGCTTTGTATGCAAAGTTAGAACTACCAACTATTAGTTGAATAGTCGGATTTTGTGTACATACGAATGTGTGGACACAATGGGAGATATACATTACTTGAGTACTTCTGTCCACGCATGAAAGTTTTCACGGTGATTATTTTTTGTTCCGTGAAAGCTTTGCGGACTTTCAGGGCTTTGTATGCAAAGTTAGAACTATCAACTATTAGTTGAATAGTTGGATATTGTGTACACTTGTTGGGCTGGACGTATTGTTAAGATACGAGTATGTCGCCCGCAAGCAAATATTCTTGCTCGGATGTTTGAAAGCGCGGCTAATTACAAGCAACGCGGCTCCATTCTCCACACGAGGGTACGTAACAACTGATAACAGGTGATAACAGTTGATAACACGTCGATAACAGGTGCCACTATACACTGTGTTGTACCAGTTTTACCCTAAAATCTCTAACCAGTGACGGTACAAGGCTAGATTAGCCTAATAACCATACGATAGCAGTTGATAACAGTTGATAACAGATGATAACAGGTCGATAACAGGTGCCACTATACACTGTGTTGTACTAGTTTTACCATAAAGTCTCTAACCAGTGACGATACAAGGCTAGATTAGCATAATAACCATAGGATAACAGTTGATAACAGTTGATAACAGTTGATAACAGATGATAACACACTGTGCTGTAATAGTCTCGTGCTTAAATGTCACCTGGCGATGCTACAACGCTGGAATAACGTAATAGACACAAGATAACACCTTGATAACGTTTGTTAACATCTGATAACACTGTTAACACATGATAACATACTTCTAAGTTGCATTGCTCTTTGCTTAAACCCATCCAGAACTCCCTTAAAACCTATCCAGAATCCAATACAAAACTAAAATAACGTAATCCACCCACGAGAAGATTTGGGATAACACCTTGATAACCTTTGTTAACACCTGATAACACTGTTCTGTTCTAATGAAGGGATCCCTCCGTTTTGCCCTGCAGCCAGCAGCACTGGTCCATCAAGTTGTGCACATTTCAAGTACTAGCACATCAGCATATTGCTTTAAGCAATATATTACATTGTAATCAACTGTCTAACCATTTCCCAAGCCAACCCCCAAGCTAAGCTTTTCCCAAGGATTCCCAAACTATATACTCCCATTAAAATTCCCATAAATTAAAAAGTTTAATTATAAAATAATTATAATATTATTGTAATAAAACTTTGAATCTAATTAGTATATGAATAATAAAATAATTATACTGAAATGTATATGATAATTATTATTAATTTAATTAAAATTTTAGGTTATGTTATAAAATAAAATAATTTTTGTTAGAATTTTTATGATGTAAGGTTAAATAACAAATATAATACTTAATAATAATAATAATAATAATAATGTGTATTTCAATTTTAGCTTGGTATTATTATCAAGGTTACTACACTGTTATCGCTGTGTTATCAGTTGTCATCTCTTGTTAACAAGTCCTCAATAGGTGGGAAATCCTTGTGGTAAGTTTTGTCAGAGTAAGAAAAGATCTTACCAGGTACCTGAAGGAGGTACTGATACTGAGCTACTGCATATAGTTAACCACTCTGTTATCAGCTGTTATCACGGTGTTATCAGTTGTTATCTCCTGTTAACAAGTCCTCAATAGGTTGGAGATCCTTGTGGTAAGTTCTGTCAGAGTAAGAAAAGATCCTAGTAGGTACCTGGAGGACGTACTGATATTGAGCTACTGCATATAGTTATCTCTCTGTTATCAGCTGTTATCATAGTGTTATCAGCTGTTATCTCTTGTTAACAAGTCCCCAATAGGTTGGAGATCCTTGTGGTAAGTTTTGCCAGAGTAAGAAAAGATCCTACCAGGTACCTGAAGGAGGTACTGATATTGAGCTACTGCATATAGTTATCTCTCTGTTATCAGCTGTTATCACGGTGTTATCAGTTGTTATCTCCTGTTAACAAGTCCTCAATAGGTTGGAGATCCTTGTGGTAAGTTCTGTCAGAGTAAGAAAAGATCCTAGTAGGTACCTGGAGGACGTACTGATATTGAGCTACTGCATTTAGTTAATCACACTGTTATCAGCTGTTATCACAGTGTTATCAGTTGTTATCACGGTGTTGTGTTGTTGCAATTTTGTCGGGACAACAAAAAGATCCTTGTAGAATCCCACAGGAATTAATTAGAGTTTTAGGCAGTAGGATTTAGATCCCTTTACAATTCCGGGGATTAAAACACAATTTCAATGGGGAAAAAACGCATTACAAAAGAATTATTTGTCCTGAAGGATCGCTCAGTCCTCCAGGATCCTCAAGGATCCTTGGGGATTGATATAAAGTTTTACATATACTACTGCTACTACTACTATTGCTGCTACTACTACTACTACCACTATGGCTGCTACTACTACTTCTACTACCATTATGGCTTCTACTACTACTACTACTACTACTTCTACTACTACTACTACTGTTTCTATTTCTGCTACTACTACTACTACTACTACTTACTACTACTACTGCTACTGCTACTACCACTATGGCTTCTACTACTACTACTACTACTACTACTGCTACTACTACTACTGTTTCTATTACTGTTGCTGCTGGTACTACTACTACTACTACTTACTACTACTACTACCACTATGGGTTCTACTACTACTACTATTACTACTACTTCTACTATTACTACTAACAACGTTTCTACTACTACTACTACCACTATTGCTTCTACTACTGCTATTATTATTATTATTATTACTACTACTATTACTACTACTACTACTACTACTACTACTACTACTACTACTACTACTACTACTCCTTCCATTTTCCTACCATTCCTACTGCTACTATCGCTACTACTTATCCATGAATAAATTAAGCCAGCCAATTTCCATGCTATGGGAATGAACTCATCAGAAGGTGGTCAGGTCCGTTAACTTGGATGAGGGGGAAAACAAAAAGGGAAAAGTAGCAAAAACCAATGCAAGCGCGTGCAGTGTTTCCACTTTTCAATGTTTCACTTTTTTCCCTCTTCCTTATTCTTCCCCCTTTTCCCCTCCTCCGTGACTCTCTTCTCTTCTTCTTCCCTTTTTAGACCCTTTCCCCCCCATTTTTCAGGAATTTCCCTGCAAAAGTGGAGACACTGAGCGCGTGAGTTGCATTGAATGTAATAAGTTTGAATTTGAAAAAGCAAAAACCCCGAAGGATTGTCATATAAGAACACAGTGGATGGATTGCCATAGCGTGACACACGGAAACTTTCCTGCGGTATAAACGCCACCACACAAGGGGTCCGAAACTCCGACGAAGAGTGTACGAAGATTATTTGATAACATACGATAACACGAAGATAACATGGAGGTAATAGGTTGATAATGGTGATAACATGACCTAGGTGTACGAAGATTACTGGAAGTTTCGGGTCCCTTGCACCACACACACCAGAGGTCTGCTACTTTCTGATACTTAGCCCTTATTTAATCCTCCAGGTAGTGTTATCACATGTTATCAAACTGTTATCAACTTGTTATGAGAGATTATCAACGTTTGATTATAGGTTAGGAAGCTTTAATAAGAAGTGTTTACCTAGAGAGGATGTTATCTATGTTATCAGCTTGTTATCACTGGTTAACAAAGGTATGGTTGCGTCCCCAGGGCTATGATCACTGTTATCTACTGTTATCACAGGTTAATAAAGGTAAGGTTGCGTCCCCAGGTGCTGTTATCACGTTTTATCAACATGTTATCCACGTGTTATCATAGCTTGCTGTCAGTTATCGCCTATTATAACTAGTTATCATCGTGTTATCACAGGTTTCCAACTGGTATCATCATGTTTTAAACCTATTAATACAGATTTATCAACCTATTATCAGTGTTATCATAGCTTTGCTATCAATTGTAGCCTATTATAACTAGTTATCATCGTGTTATCACAGGCTACCAACTGTTATCACCATGTTTTAAACCTATTAATACAGATTATCAATCTGTTATCACTGTTATCATCTTGTTATCATAGCTTGCTATCAATTATCGCCCATTATAACTAGTTACCATCGTGTTATCATAGGTTACCAAGTGTTATCATCATTTTGTAAACCTATTAATACAGATTTAGAAACCTATTATCAGTGTTATTATAGCTTTGCTATCAATTACCGTCTATTATAACTAGTTATCATCGTGTTATCATAGGTTAACAAGGCACAGCGCTCGATTCCATTTGTAATAGACAGATATAATATAATTAAAATATGATATATTATATAAAAAAGTGGGTGGAGAACGTAACGTGTCGTAGCATGAGGAAAAGCAGCTGTCTTACTTTTTGAACTATGATGGATGTTTGCCGAGGAGAACCGATAACAAGGTGATAACAAAGTGATAACTAGATGATAACAAAAGCAGAAGTAAGTTCTGATCAAGGGTCCGAAACTTCTCATAATATTCCTACACCTAGGCCGTATTATCAACCTGTTATCTCCATGCTACCCCGTGTTATCATGTGTTATCAAATAATCCTCGTACACTTTTCCTCGGAGTTTCGGACCCCTTGGCTCTGATAACAACCAGGGGGTCTGAAACTCGCAATAATCTTCGTACACCTAGGCTGTGTTATCAACCTGTTATTTATATGTCACCTCTGTGTTATCATATGTTATCAAATAATCCTCGTACATTTTTCCTCGGAGTTTCGGACCCCTTGGCTCTGATAACAACCAAGGGTCCGAAACTTGCAATAATCTTCGTACACCTAGGCCGTGTTATCACTGTTATCAACCAGTTATCTCCATGTTATCTCCGTGTTATCAAACAATCTTCGTACACTTTTCCTCGGAGTTTCGGACCCCTTAGCTCTGATAACAACTTTACAATAGGGTGGTAATACCTTTATTATAGAATGATGTTATCACCCTGTTATCAACCTGTTGTCATCACTTCGTAACCAAACTGCCATGTTATCATGGTTATCACTATCTTCGCTTACTGTTCTATGAAGTATATAGCAAAGGTCCGAAACTCCACGGAAAAGTGTACGAAGATTATTTGATAACATACGATAACACGAGGATAACATGGAGACAACTGGTTGATAACTGGGATAACACGGCCTAGGTGTACCAAGATTATTGGAAGAGTTTCAGACCCCTTGGTATATAGAATGAAAAATCATATTATCATCCATGTTATCAGCTGTTATCATCACTTACTAACCAAGGTTTACTTTTTCAGTTATCTGCAGCAAATAGATCAGGGCTCAGTTGTGGGTAACTTCAAGTTGTCGCTCCTTCCTACAATAGAGCCAAGGGGTCCGAAACTCCGAGGAAAAGTGTACGAAGATTATTTGATAATATATGATAACACGTAGGTAACATGGAGATAACGGGTTGAAAACAACGATAACATGACCCAGGTGTACGAAGATTATTGGAAGTTTCCCACCCCTTGAATGGAGCCCAAGATTTACGATACTTTTCCATTGATTATTATACAAGGCCATAGTATGAACAACAGATACTATACTACAACAACTACTACTACTGCTACTACTACTACTGCTCCTGCTACTACTACTACTACCACCACCACCACCACCACTGCTACTGCTACTATAATAATAATAATAATACGTTAAAAATATTATGGATATACTACTACTACTACTGCTACTACTACTACTACTACTATTACTACTACCACTGCTACTGCTACTATAATAATAATAATAATACGTTAAAAATATTATGGATATACTACTACTACTACTACTACCACCACCACCACCACCACTGCTACTGCTACTATAATAATAATAATAATACGTTAACAATATTATGGATATACTACTACTACTACTACTACTACCACCACCACCACCACCACTGCTACTGCTACTATAATAATAATAATAATACGTTAACAATATTATGGATATACTACTACTACTACTACTACTACTACTACTACCACCACCACCACTGCTACTGCTACTATAATAATAATAATACGTTAACAACATTATGGACATACTACTACTACTACTACTACCACTGCTACTGCTTGTATAATAATGATAATACGTTAACAATATTATCGATACGTTATAATGTTAATACAATATAATGCACTACGCTTTTCTTTTAATATAACCATAGTTATGTTTAGTATTAACCATGGATAATACTAACCGTCCATAATAAAATACACTAATAAACTGATAATCCTACCATGATATATAATGAAACAGTACAATACGCTAATTATATGATGGACTGAGTATATTATAATATGCATTTTCTACTGATTATTACTCAAGTGCATGATATTAACCATGGATGATAATAAATTGATAAATTGATGATTGTATGATGGGAAGTCAATATTTGTGAATAATACGTAAATTATACGATGAACTGAATATAACATAGTAAAATGTAATGCACTTTCCACTGATTATTACTCAAGTGCATCATATTAACCATGGATGATAATAAATTAATAAGTTGATAATTGCATGATGGGAAGGTAATATTACGGAATAATACGTAAATTATACGATGGACTGAATATATCATAGTAAGATGTAATGCACTTTCCACTGATTATTATTCAAGTGCATGATATTAACCATGGATAATAAGAATAATGTAGAAGAGGATCAATATTTGACTCACCAATGACTAGTGAAACGTTGACAAATATCAGCAGCAGAAGGATTGGCTTTCCCCAGTCGATCCTTAAGGATCGGATGTCCATTCCTGTAAGGATCCTTAACAAAAAAATTAACTTGCATTAAATAAACCTATTTTAATTATTATAATAATGTAGGTTTCAGTTTTAATTTTTAAAAATCCTTAAAGAATCCTGCAGGATCGCTTGTTTTATCAGATCCTGAATTGCCATAGTTATAACAGAAATTTATAAAAAATTTTAAATTAATTTAATTTCGTTAGTATTAAGTAGATCCTTCCCTTAGGAATCCTGCAGGATCTCTATAGCAGTACTGAGCATTTTTTAAAAAAATCCTATAAATCCTGTTCAGGATTTATCAGTTCTTAAGGATCTTTTCAACAGCCCGGCTGATCCCAGGAGGAAAATAATTCCAACCAAAAGAAAAAAAATCCTGCAGGATCGTTCAGGACACTTACAAACGGACCACATTGGGGAAACATCCATAATGCTATCTTTCTGAAAATACATACACCTAGCAGAAAATTAAGGATAGTGTCAGGACCCTGAAAATATCCTGAAGAGGAAATTTTCAGGATACCAATCAGGACTCTGAGTGCAGTGAAAATAGCCCACTTCCAGGGTGTCCAGGACCCTGACATTAGAATGCCTAAGTAATACATGTTCAGGATACTTAACAGCGTCCCGAAAAAAAAAAAAACGCTTTTCAGGATACTTAATGGTGCCCTTAAAAATCAAGATTCACAATTCTCATTTTATTTTTAACTCATCCACGAACGGACGTGGTTCAGGATCTCGTTCAGGATGTAGCCTACATCCTTAATTTTCCGCTGGGCAAAAATTCCATAAAATCCTGCAGGATCATTTGAACCTACAAGTCTACTAGGCATTACATAAGACAAATCGATCCTGCAGGAAAAAGTTGTTGCAAAGAGGATACTTTTTTTTAATAGAGTCCTGGACTTGCAGGGCTAATATTACCTGGGACGTGTAGCTCTACTATGGGAGTAATAGATCCCAGTTATCCATTGACGTGGACAGACAAAGGGATCCCTTGTTGTGTAGCAGGATCTGTTCCATGTAAATGAGCCATAAAACGCACACGCTGCTCCATTTCAGGGTCCTTCTTCCCCCCCTTAGTCGTGTTTTTAATATAGCTTGACTATGCAACGCATTCAAAACATACACGCATATGTTTTTCCCCTCCATATTCCATACTTTCCCCGGGATTTTGCATTTGCATATTTTAATGTGCAATTCACCGCAAATAACCCTCCGTTTTTTTTATTCTATCCCTCTAATAACACACACAAAAACATACAAAACCCCGCACACTAATCGATACTTTTACAAAATAACTTAATAGTCCTTTCTAAACTACTCTATCACTATCAACTAATCATATTTCAATCGTATTCATATAAAACGTGTATGTTTTCTTCAAATTATAAATTTTAATACCTTCAGGTGCTTAAAAACAGTTAATTTTGTTGTTATTTTGGGATCCGTGAAGCGCGGTTGGTTTACTGCGTGAATGATGGCTGATTGGATCTTGCGGCAAACGGAGCTTTTTGGCGCCTTTCCGCAACGCCACCTAGCGGTGAAATGCCGAACTATTTGCGCATGCGCACTAGAATTTATTGTTAAAATATTCTGTTCAGAAAAAATATTAAATGGACTGTAGAGGCTTACTTAAATATTTAAAATTAAAAAAAAAATTCTAGTTTTTATTTTAGATGCTTAAGAATTCTTGTCCCGAGTCCCGACAAAGCTCGGGAAGGATCAGCGGGACTCGGACTCGTTCATCGTAATCAAATATTCAACGAACCTTTATATATCTTTTAGTCTTAAGACTTACCTACATAAGTTTTACTTTTCAAAAAAAGTTAATTTTAACTTAAAACTTTTAGCTTCTGTGCGGGAAAAGTGAGTATCAGAGCTACTGGGTTGTTGCCTAAGGCGACTGTATAAGTCAATTACACTGAAAAAAAAAGGCTAAAATAAGGAAATGTACCAACTGAATCCTGATTCAATAAGAGCCTGGATGTATAACACAAATCCCTGAAAGCCAAATTTTAAGGGGAAATTTCAGTGTGTTAAAATCATATTGCCCTGCTCAAAACCTTGTTGGTTTGCGGAATCAATCGATAACTTGGAACTAAGAGAAGTTTTGCGGGTATCTTTTGTTGAAAGCAGTTTGGTCCTGGCAATTGGCTGTAATAAATTCACTAAGTTGCTTTGTGTAGTGTCAGTGTCACTGTGCTCCAATGTAGAAAAGGGAACTTGGGAAAACAACCTGCACTTTGCCGCTTGCGTGAGTCCTACACCTCTCCCTTTCACATCATTCACACTACATGAAACCACGATTCTACTGAAAACACAAAAAATACTAAATTACCAACTTAAAGCCTTACTTCTATTTAATATAAATCTTACAACAAAAATCGTAAAACAAACTTAGTTTTTTCCCAGATTTCATATCAAAGTGTATATGTAAGAAAAAATCCCATTAAGTTTTTCTTCCCAGAATTTTTTTTTTCATCCAAAGGATATGTAACACGAAAATTTAAGACTTAAAAAACCAAACAAATGACAAAATGTTATACTGCGGCGATTGTAAATTATTTTTCGGAGACATTCATATGTGTTGGTGGGTAGTCGGGAATCTTGCATCCAACTTGTGCGATAATGGCTTTGGCCGTAATGTCCCCACAAGTGACACAGTCCTTGACACTTTTGCCCAGGATCAACTGAGCCAGAAATCCTGCGACGAAAGCGTCTCCAGCACCTGTAGTGTCTACCACTTCGTTTTCTGCTATTCTCTCGATAGGAAATCTTAAACTCTGTGACCGAGTAGCGCAAATCACAGGTTCGTATCCCTATTACAGAAAAATTTAACTTTTAATTCATGGAAATTAAATTAAATTTATAATGTAAAAAACCTGAGTGATAACTACGAGTCGAGATTTGAGTTGAAGTGGAGGGATTTTGTTCAAATCTTGGGATTGTTCTGCTTCGTTTTGGTTCTGGGTGTTGTTTCTGTCGTATCCGGCGACGGCTTTGGCCACTGTTTCGATGTCCGACATTTGGTCTTCAGTGCAGAGTTTGAGTTTTGTCGCTAAAGTGCGGAATTCCTTGTCGTTGCCGAAGACGATGCCTTGGTAGGGAATCAGCGAAGACACGGACTCGTGAAACTGGTCGCAAACGTAGCTGCCCGATAGATTCAGTGCGCACTTGCCTCCTCGCTAGCAAGTAGTAGTAGTAATAGTAGTGGTAGTAGCAGCAGTAGTAGTAGCTATAGTAATAGTAATAGCACTTGTAGGAGTAATAGTAGTAGTAATAGTAGTAGTGGTAGTAGCAGCAGTAGTAGTAGCTATAGTAATAGCACTTGTAAGAGTAATAGTGGTAGTAATAGTACTAGTAGCAGCAATAGTGGTATTAGTAGTAGTAGAAGTACTAGTTGCAACAACAGTGGTAGTTGTAGTACTAGTAATAGTAGTAGCACTACTACTAGTAGCAGTAATGGTTGTGGTAGTTGTAGAGTAGTAGCGGTAGTAGTGGTAGTAGTAATAGTAGTAATAGTAGCATTAATAGAAGTAAGCAGCAGCACTAATAGTAGTAGTAGGAGTAGTAATGGTAATAGTGGTAGTAGCAGTAGTAATAGTAGAATTAGTTATGGGAGTAGTAGTAATAGTAGTATGAGTATTAGTAGCAACAGTAGTAGTAGTAATAGTACTAGTAGTATTAGTAGCAAAACTAATTGTAGCATAAGTACTAATAATAGTAGTAGTACTAGTGGTAGCAGTAGTAGTAGTATTTATCATAACTATTAACCTGATAGACGCAGAGAGTAGCTTTCAGGGCCGATTCCACGCTATGTGTCAGGAAGAATCCTTCAATATAGAGCAGCCGAGTTTGCTGGAGAAGTGCTGGACAATCCTGCTGATTCAGTTGATCCTCGTTGAAAACGTTAGCAGCCCCGATGTTAGCAGCCAAGGATCGGTTCTCGCCGTTGACCAGGGCCACGCAACTGCCTGTGGGAAGCTCCTCGTGATAGGCGTACCTATTTATTATAAATATTATTATGTAAATTATTAATATTTCGTTTTTTATTTCAAAAACTGCATAACAATTTTGAAAATAATTACAAATTTTTAGTAATATTTTACTAGTCCGATTACGCTATTTTTTATGCTTTTATTAAAAATTTTTATTTATTATCTGTATTATTATTATTATATTAAACAAATTAATATTCTATTATTATTATATCTTGTTGTAGTATACTAAAAAAAATCTCTTATTAATAAAAGAGATATATATTTATATATTTGAAATATATGTATGAAGATTACTATAATATAATATTTAATAAATTTAAGAGGAATATCTTTTTCCCCAGGATTTACAGTACAGAACGTGTAGGAACAGATTCTAATGGACTCTTATCCGGATTTGCTATCCTTTTTGAAGGGATCCATTTTCCATCAACATCCTGGAGGAAAGATGTTCCATGAAAAGCTTTTATAAGGACAAATGCCAAACTCGCACCTCTCTGTAGCGGACACCATTTCTAAATCAACTACAACAAATTTAAAAAATCTGCTTGCACCAAATTATTTCTCAAATTTTTCTTGATTTTTTCGTAAATTTTTTTAGTGAGGTTTCAGTTAAACATATATTTAATTCACGTGTCCGCTGTAGAGGGGTTGCCCAAAAGCGCGCCCCCTCTATAGCGGACACCCGTAGTAAATCAAATTCAAAATTTTTGCGAACTTTTTTGACACCGAATTATTTCTCGAATTTTTCTGTGAATTTTAGAAATAACTCTATGCGAAATTTTTGCACAAAATTACTGAATTCACGCGTCCGTAGTAGAGGGTGTTGGCCTTTCAGCGCTATTTCAGCCATAAGCCCTATAAGCTGCTTTTTGTCCATAGTACTTACATTGTTACTTTTACCTAACCTGGACGCCATCCTTCTGGACAATATCCTTAAGAATTGAACCGACTTTATCATTTCCAATGCCTCCCATGAAAACAGACGTCCACGAGTCCCCGACAAGCCACTGGAAAATCCGTAAAGTATTTTGAGCACTTCCACCGGCCATTAACTTCACGGGATAACTGAGAAATAATTTAGATTATCAAACTATTCATAAAAATAGCTGTTAAGGACTACGAGAAAATAGTACTTCTCCAGAACTTCTTGGAAAATGTTCTGCTGTTCGAGGTTGACCTCTGTCTGCCCGTCGACGGGAAGTTTGTACTTAGTCGCGAGTTTATCGTCACTGACGAAAACCGTCATGTCGAGCAGCGGATTTCCGAGAGCTACGACAGCGACAGGCCTCGCAGCGACGCTCGAGTTGGACGACATCGTTCTGCGTGGGAGAAAAACGAGACTAGAACAGTCCAGAACAGAATAGACTCGAACGGTCGAGAATAGAACAGACTAGAATAGAATAGAAACACGTTTAAAGGGTTCGTCTAGTCTTCGAGCAGTACGGGACAAAGTTGGCAAAGTGACAATATCTCTTTTCAATGTAGTGGATATAATTTCACGTGGGACGAATGATATTTTCCAATCTTTATTCAATGGACATCCACGAATCCTGCAGGATTAACCTACAACTTTTAGATTTGATTAATTCCAGGAAACCCGCCTCAAAAGAAAACGTAGAACTTAATAAAAAAATCACATTTATTTATTGAATTTATTTTACATAATAAATTGATATTGATATATATTAAAATAAATAAGATATTTAATACCTGATTAAGTTGTTAGTTAATTTACTGAAGACAAGACGACGTGCACTGTACGTTAACGCCATTGTAGGCAGACTTAAAGACTGTTTTTCCTTTTAAACTTGTTGACCTTGCTTGACCTAGCTTGACCTCGCTTGACCCCTCCAGGCAGAATTTTGTATTTTCTTATGGCAAATGTTTATTTTCCGGAACATTTCCAAAAATACACAAATTCCTGATTTTGCAATTATAATTTAAAACACTGTTGACCTAGCTTGACATTCTATGACCTCTCTTGACCTCTTCAAGGAAAATTTTGCCATTTTCATGGCAAATGTTTATTTTTCCGAATGTTTCCAGGAACACACAGCGAAAAATCATGGCACATGCAAAAAAAATCGTGATTTTGTTACTAGAAAAATTTTTGCAGAAATCTCAATTAGTTAAAAAAAACCTTGCAAAACGAGCAGATCTTCATATTTCTTAAATACTGAGAATTTTAGCAATGAGAGCATTTGTTCGAAGGGTAAGTTAAGAAAAAAGCTGCCGCGAAAAACGTCAAGATTTGTTAATTTCTGGAAAAAAGTTAGAATTAAGTTGAATTAAGTTGAATTGTAATTAAATTAATCAGTGGCTCGTTTAGTGATCATGGCTGTCAGCGAGGACAGTTCACTCGGCTCCGTGGGCAGCGGAACAAATTCGATTTCTTCATTGGCCGCACTTTGATCGTCTGGAAATGTAAATAACATCGATTAAAAATCAATACAACATAACAATGTATTAATATAGAGATTATTCAGAACAATTATAAATAAATAATAATAGTAACGTACATTAAAACTAATTATACTGAAGAAATAAAAAGGACTAAAATAATTGTTTCAATAAACAGTAAATTAAAAATAAAATAATACGATAATTGTAGTATTGAATGAATTACACTAGTACACCATGGTAGGTGGGATTCAAATGAAATAATTGAGTAAGAATAATTTACATTACAATTAATTATAATAAACAAATTAAATAAATAAAATAATTGTATACTTGTGTAGTAAATTAAATATAAATAGAATGATAAAATAATAATTACTTAACATCAAAGCAAATTGTTTTCAACAACTTGGATGAGTAAAATAATTTTGTTTATGTATTATTATATATTATTTAGTTTATGTTATATAAGTAAATTGGTAAAATTGGACTAAAACTGAATAAACCACTATTAATACAGTATAATAAACTGAACTTAGACGAAATAATAGAACGATAATATTGTGGTGAGTGGTAGTAGAGAGGTAGTAGAGGTAGTGATACCGTTTTCAGCGGGCCATCTTTTGTGCGAGGGGGCGTAGAGACAGAGCAGGGTGAGGATGTAAATATTCCACATGCCGTAGACGCCCGTGAAGAAAGCAGACGTGTATTCCAGATCGATATTCTCGTCCCACTTCCACTTACCTTCAGAAACCTACGGACAACCAAAAGTATTTTTTAAAAATTACTTGAAGAACCAATAACATATTATAACTAAAACCAAAGTAGTAGTAGTAGTAGTAGTAGTAGTAGTAGTAGTAGTAGTAGTAGTAGTGCCACTGATAATAAATATTTAACAAATGATAGGTATATTTCGAAAAATGTACCTGATAACCTTAATAACTATAACTTCTATTACTATTAGAACTATTACTACTAGAACTATTACTACTGCTACTAGAACTATTACTACTACTGCTACTACTACCAGAACTAATTCTACTACTTATACTACTACCACTACTACTACTACTACCACTACTACTACTGCTCCACCTACTATTACTACTAATGCTACTTTTACTACTACTCTATCTACTACTACTACTAATGCTACTTTTACTACTACTCCATCTACTACTACTACTAATGCTACTTTTACTACTCCTCCACCTACTACTACTACTACTACTAGTGCTACTACTACTACTACTACTGCAGCTGCTGCTGCTACTACTACTACTACTTCTAGAACTACTACTGCAACTAGTACTACTGTTACAGCTATTCAAGACACAGTTAACACTATTATCATTAACTGAACTTAAACAGTACTTGTCCCAGAATGAAGCCGATGACAGTCATGGCAGCACAGAGGAGGGTAGCCAGCATGAGGAACTTGAATCGGTAGATGACACCTTCGTAATATAAGAAAATCGTCAGAAAACACAAAACAAAATATGAAGGAAAAATAGGAATATCACAAAATAAATCGCTAGTTAAAATAAAATAAAATTTAAAAAACACCTATATAAAATAAATAGGAATCCCAAGAAAATAACATAAGAAGTCGTAAGTTGTGTAAATTAAATTAAAAAACACTTTCGTAATTTAAGAAACCTTCAGGGAAATGTAAAATAAACTAGGAAAGAAAAATCTGAAAATAAAAAATAGAGAAATTTCAATTTACATATTTATTTAATTTGTTTTTGTGCATTTTATATCAGTCATAATTATTCATAAACATATTTTATTCGATTTATATCGTTTTTTCACTGTGCTGTGTTGGATTCTTTTCCTATTTTTATAATACCTCGTTCACACCTAAGGACATGCCCCAGAATTTTCTGGGGTAAATGCAAAATCCGGGGTAAGTCCATTCTTACCCCGATTTGTGAACGCGAACCGAACCGAGGGTAAGTTGATTTACCCCCGAAAATGTAACCCTTGAAAAAAAACCAGGGTAACTTTTCGGGGGTAAGCTAACATACCCCGGCTTCAGTCGCGATTGACAGTGTAAACGAGAGACATTTGAGGGGTAAAGTCTGGGGTAAATTTCGGGACAAATTCAGGGGTAAATTTACCTCCGGAGGTAAACTAGTGTGAACCAGGTATAAGTTACAAAACAAATACCTTCGTAATGGAGGCGACGTGCAGAAGCCATGGCCGGCAGAGCCTGTCGCTTGGCGCTGATGCTGCGGAAAACCCGGAAGATCAGAAAGCACAGGAAGAGGAAATACACACCGGCAGACAGTCCCGCAACGATGATGAAAGTCAACTGAAATGGTTAAATTTTCAAAATTAAATATGTCTGGAGTCTGACTATAATTTATTTCTTGATTTTAATTATTATTTATGTAATAACTGATAAAATAACTGAAATTATGTTTATATGGGCCGTAGTGGTGTTTGGAAGCATACTGAATACAGCAGAGACTCCACTACTGCCCAGTGCAGTCCTACTTCTTAACATTTGTACTGATATGATAATTAGTAATTATTAAAATGATATTTGGATGGACCGCAGCGGTGTTTGGAAACCTACTGAATCGAGTTGAACCCCACTATTGTCCAGTGAAACCAGTAGAGACCCCACTACTGCCCAGTTCAGTCCTACTTCTTAATATTTGTAATTAATATTCATATGATAATTACTAATTATTACAATTATACTTAAAAGGGCCGTAGAGGTGTTTGAAAACCTACTGAATCAAGTTAGAAACCCCACTATTGCCCAGTGCAGTCCTACTTCTTAATATTTGTAACTGATATGATAATTAGTTATTATTAAAGTTATATTTGGATGGACCGTAGTGATTTTTGGAAACCTACTGAATCGAGTTAAACCCCACTATTGCCCAGTGAATCAAGCAGAAACCCTACTATTGCCCAGTGCAGTCTTACCAATTCATACTTGTAATTATATCTACATGGGCCGTAGTGATGTTTGGAAACCTACTGAATCAAGTTAGAAACCCCACTACAGCCCAGTGCAGTCCTACTTTATTAATCTTTGTAAGTTAAAAGGATTACGGCAGCTTTAGTCCCAGCATCCGTGGCCCAGATCGAGTAGAAGGGGTTGGTCAACTGAACGCCCCTTTCACACATGTCGAAGATGAACATGGACAAGCAGCCAGCTCCCACAGCACTCAACTGTTTCCAATAGGCTTTCAGACGATTCCTTTCCACGTCATCCTAATGGCCAAAAAAAAAAATATTTAAAAATTAAAATAATAAGTAAAATAATACATTATAGTTTGGATAAAATAATAATTAAAATAAACTAATACTTAAGTTACAATGCACCTCATTAGTTTAAATGATTTAAAATTAAATAATAAATTATAGTTTAAATAAATTTGTAATTAAAATAAATTAATACACAAGTTACTAAACATCTTAGAAGTTAAAATTTGTGTATACAATAATAACTTTGATTTATTATGCTATTTAAAAAATCCAAATTATAAATACTAATTTAAATAAATTGTAGTTAAAATAATTTAATATTTCAGTCAATTTGGATCTTTCTTTAATAGTAAATTTACAGTTTCAAATTTAGATTAGTTAACATCCTAAATTTATTTAATATATATATATATATACACACACATAGTTAAATAAGTTAATAATAATTAAAACCTGGATCTACAGAAGCGTTCAAAGGGTCGCAGAGACGAAGCCACAGCACATAGAGGGGAACAATAATTGCATTAATTATTTCACATATCGATCAAAGCAGTGCAGTTGGAAAAGCCGCAAAGCAGTGAAAGCTTAATTCAAGGATTTTACCCAATTTAAACACATTTATTACAATAAATGAGATAAATATGTAATATTTGGTACCATTAAATGTTCTCCAGCGAAAACGAGCCAGAACGAGAGAAGTATAGAGTAGAAAATGCCCTGCTTGATATCGCTGAGCAGCGTCATGAAGGGCATTTCCACCCACATCGTCAGATACTCCAATGGAACTACGGGAAAATTTCAAAAATTAATCTTTGATTTACTAGTTAGCTTTTGATGGCATGGGTCAAAATAAAAGTTTCATTAAAAATTATTGAATATAAAAAACTAAAATTATAACAAATCCGAATCATATATAAGCGCAAAAAATATTAAATTCCAAAAAAAAAAACTAGGATTAATATATGAATTAAGATAATCTTTCATCTTACGATTCAGTATGCTGAGGGCTATGCCGAGGGACAGCAGCATGCACTCGAGCAGGGCAGGGGACGGGGTAGTAGTTGAACTCGTCTCCAGAACCAGATCATCACGGCGATGACCAGCGGGAAGAAGAAGGTCTTCAGTGCGGTCCAGACGATGGTGAAACCTCCGTTCTGGTTGATGACCACCAGCCAGACGTCCCGCAAGTTGCCCAGACCGTTATTGATGGACTTTTCTTCGACTACAGGTAGTCGGACGTTGAGCAGGTAGTAGTCGTGGTGCAGACTTCCCAGCTCGAACAGCGGCAGAAGCGAACAGTTGTAGAGATAGCCGTCCTTCTTCTGCAAATTAATAATAATAATAATAATAATAATAATAATAATAATAATAATAATTTTTACGTTATCGATGGAGCACTCCATGGTTCTGACCTCGGTAGAGGTAGCGTACTCGTACCACTGGTCCTCGGGATCCCACTTGTTCTGGTAGCCGAGGCGGGCTTCGATAGTCACAGGAATCTCCGGCTCTAGTTCCTCCCATTCTGTAATAGAAAATACAAAAATATTTTATAACAAAAATTTCACTATTCCATAGTATATAATTATACAGTAATTATTACTTAATTGAAGATTAAGGACTGATATATATTAAAATATTCACTATAATATATAGTGTTCCCAGTATTATAAGTTATTACATACGATTATATGAAGGACTGCTATAGATATACAAATACATTTATTATACATTAACATTTATATGTTGCATCCCATTCTCCGTATTCTGTATTGAAAATAACAAAAACTGGATTTATTGTATTATGTACTGTAATAGTATTATCGTAAAATATTATTTCTTACTTTGAGTATCAATAAGAGTGGAGAGGCACTTGGCTATCTCTCCTCAACAAACAACTCGGTCCCACCAACCTTTTGAAAAAAGCCCTGAGTTGCTTCGTTCGGATTGGCTACTCCAGAAGAAACAAAATACTATCGCTTACTGTAAACAAAACAGTGGACGAAGTCAGAGACAAAGTGAAAGCGCGCCAATGGACAAATCAAATATTTTCAGCCGGACTGCGTTCGTCATATTTTTCTTCTGTTCTAAGCCCCTCCTACAAAGTGGGTGGTCGAGGGAGGAATGCGCGCCTGCTGAGGCCGGGTTGGCCGTACTAAGGGCCTCTCCATTCTTATTCATACCCAAAGATTTCTTATGATTTAATAAATGACTGCTATATACACAAATACATTTATTATATTATTTATGATATTTATATTTTATTTACTGACCCTTCTGGAAAGCAATATCAAACTGAAGGATTCCTATAAGATTCTGCATCCACCGCGAATAGTCCAGTTTCACGTTGTCCCTCGGAATCGGCATCTGAATTTAACAAATGAACAATAAAGATTAATGCATCAGTAAATTAATTAATGAATGAAAAATTCGTATGATTTGACGTACATCTATACAGTACATGGAAGAAATATTTTATATAGAAATATACATCTAATTATGCTAAATTTCTTATATTACTACTACTACTGCTGCTATTTGTACGACAACTAATACTGCTACTATTGCTACTATTATTATCACTACTTCTACAACTAGTACTACTTGTAGTGGTACTGCTGCTGCCGGCGCTGGTACTGCTGTGTTAATACTAGGACCACTACTACTGGTACTGGTACCAATTCCACTGCAACTACCACTATTACTACTATTAATAGTAAGTACTAGCAGTACTGGTAGTAACAGTAGTAGTTGCAGTTGGGAGTAGTAGTAATTACTACTACTGGCACTACTAATATTACTATCACTAGTAGTACTACTACTTCTACTACTACTATAACTATTATTACTACTACTGGTACTACTAATATTAATATTACCACTACTAGAAGTACCACTACTACTACTGCTACTATTATTCCAGCTCCTACTACTTCTACTCTTACTACTCTATAACCACTGTACTCCTACCACTTCCATAACTACCACTACTACTATAACTACTCCTCCTCTTCCTCCTCCTTCTACTATTACAACAACCAGTACTACCTGAAAGGCGAAGACCACATTGCTGTCAGTAACTCCACTATCGACAACACTGGGCTCATCGAAGGAGTTGACACTGTGACACGCACCACGTCCCCGGACTTGAAACCATTCGCTTTTATTTCCCTTGAAGTCCAAACACTTCGTTCCCAGGATCGACTGAACGTTAGACGGCGCTGGAGCTAAAAAAAATAAATAAATACAAATGAATTCAGTTAATGAAATTAGTTTTAATAATAATTTTTCATAAAAAGAGCAAAGACCTTCATACAGGATACAGGGAAAAGGAATAAATTGATTTAAGCAAAGATAATGTTCAGTTTTCCCTTAAAGAGGGCTGTTTTGCCTTTTTCCCCTCCACGCTGAAAATATGAAGCTGTATTTTTAAATTACACTTTCCCCTTTTCCCTTATTTTCCCCTCCCCCCTCCATGCTAAAATATAAAGCTGTATTTTTAATTTACACTTGTTCCTCCATTTCCCCTCTTCCCTTTTCCCCCTCCATGCTAAAATATATAGCTGTTTTTATTAATTACACTTCCCCTCTCCCCTTATTTTCCCCTTTTCCCCTCTCCATACTAAAATATAAAGCTGCGTTTTTTAAATTACACTTATTCCTCCATGTCCCCTTTTCCCTTTTACCCCTCCACGCTGAAAATGTAAAGCTGTATTTTTTAATTACACCTTACCTTCCACTTTCCCTCTTCCCTTTACCCCCTCCATGGTGAAATATAAAGCTACATTTTAAATACGCACTTTCCCCTCCATTTCCCCTCCTCCCTTGTTTTCCCCTTTTTTCAGGGAATTTCCCTGCTGAGTGGAAGCAGTGCGGTGAATCCCTTTTGTGAGCTATTAGCAAGGTCATTTACAAAAATGCGGCAAAGTCTGTAATCGGATTCTGGGCGGCACCTTTGACAAAAGGATTTGCCTGTGGGTGGTCTACTGCTTAAAGACCCTCGGGCATTTCCTGATCTTTTCTGTAATGAAAATATCTCAACTATGTCATGATTTTTCCAAATTTTTTCAAGTATCACATTTTCTAATGCTTGGGGTTATCGTTAAACTCTGAACGAACTCTTGCTCCACTAACATTAGGAAGTATCGTAAGTTGAATTTTACATAATTTGCTCGTCTAACGCTGAAAGACGTTCGCGAGACTATCGAGGACTTTAAAATGTCATTTTGACTAGTTGCTAATACTTACTAATGTCATAACGTTAGTTTCGCTTTTCGGGGAGGCGTTTGAACGAGACAGTGCAAACATTTATCGTGCTCGTTTTCATGATTCTTACTTGTATAACGCTAAAACTGAGTTATCGGGACAAGTTGTGATCTAATAAAACCATTTCTGGGATTATTTTAAGCAAATAGTCGAAGAAAAGATAAGTTGTCCTAATGTAAACAAACCTATCAGGCCGCCGACGAGGAAACAAACAACTTGACACAGAAGAAGCGCCGAAACAAGGACCGCTAATTTTCGGTTGCTCAGATTCTCTACAATGGCTCCCGCCATGTTTTCTGAACAATAATTCTGACTCTTAATAAAATTTAAATATGACTGAACGTTGATACTGAAAGATAAGCAGCTACTCGATGGAGAATTTGAAATGGCGCGAACAAAGAGTGCCGCACTAGATTACTTTTTGACACATCTATTCTGCCATTACCGATGCAGCGTTGCCAGATTTCTTTAAATGTAAAAACTAAAATAACAATAATTATTATTATTAAAAATATTTTTAATCTAATTAGCAAATATAATTAATAAATGATAATCAATAAATTAAAAATTTTAGTCAATCATTTAAATTACTTAAATTCTAGTTTACCATTTAATATTTCCAATATTAATCAAAGCAACAAGCATGCTGGTATTATACAAATTAATTATTATATTATTTAATTCATTTATTTATTGCATTTTTATTTATTCGTATAATTTTACTTTTGCGCAATACGTAAAATGTAATCAGACAATCTTATAACATTAAATCTAAATTTATTCCAATTATTAATGCAATTAATCCATTTATTTATTTAATTCACGATATACACAAAAACTATTTAAAATCGATTAAATAAATTACTCAAAAAATTTAGTTAATGGTTATTTCTTTAGTTTTTTTTTCAAACAAGAAAATATACACGGACTGCCAAGGGTAAACGGGGGGAGTTACAATGGGAAAAAAGACGAGAATCGAATGAATCGGAAAATAATTAACAACTGTTCACTATACAATCATGAAAACCTACAAAATGCAAGGACGGAAAGAAATAAAGTCCTGGAGGATTTTTTAATTTGTTCTTTTCATTTTTAAATCGTATTTAACAGCAACAGAAGGTGCACGAAACAAGTTCACGAAACTCAAGACGTATAATACAAGCAAAAAAAAGTTTACTAATACCACCGGGTATCAAACTTGAACAAAAAGATTAGACTTTTCAGACTTTTACACTTAAACGTATGATTATTACACTGACAATAGAGTGAATAAAAATGATAAGTATGATTGCATTTAGTTGAGGTTTTCTAAACCACGGGGAAAAAAATCATTGCAGGTCAAGGGTCAACTAAAAACCAAAAAAAAAATCTAGTTGCACTGGAACTCTTTGGGGGAACATACGTGGAGGATCGAATGAATCATAGATGGGCGGTTCGAACCGTGAACCGTGAAGCGAACCGCCCAATCTCTAATGACGGGGGGATGGAGTGGGGTGATTAATAATAAACAATTTTAAGATTCATGACTATATAACACCTCCAGTGTTAAAGAGTGGGAAAGCTCCAAACTGGGCGTTGATCGGCGTTTTGGGTAGGGCGTAGGCGTAGTACAGATCCTCAGACTGCAGGTGACTCCGACTGAGGGTCGGTTCGGAGGCCGAGCGATGTATTTTCGGCAGCGAGCGCAGGATGTTCTCCAGCGAGACGAGAATCTGTCGAAACAGTGGACGCTCGTCCGGGAAAACTTGATGCAGGATTCCAACAGCCTGCGAAGAGCCTTGGGAGTGTCTGAGCGTAAATTATTCAAGTCCGGCCTGAGGAAACCTCGTCCCACCATGAAAAGGATCTACAAAAAAAATATTATTATTATTCTTGTTATTATTATTATTATTATTTTTATAAGACCAGTCCCTCAACAACGGACCTACGTATAAAATAATTTCCTACGAAAATTTTGCTTGAAAATATTTATCAAAAAATCAGAAAAACTCAGTAAACCACTTCCATAAAAGAAACTTTCAAAATGTTTTGTAGTTGATTTGACAACTGTGTCCGCTATAGAGGGGCGGGCATTTAGAATATGGCCTATTATTATTATTATTATTATTATTATTATTATTCATCCACAGCAGACTTGAAACACATCCTGATCAATTGCCCCGTAGTCAGCGACGAAAGGAGGAAACTGCTAAACATTCTCTCCCAGAATCAAATTAACTACAACTCAATGTCAATTTCTTTCCATTCCACATCAAGACCTACAGTACACACAGGCCTTAGAATCTGTATTAGTCAATTCTAGAAGTAGAATCAGCGATGTCAACTCAGCATAATCTTTTCCTTCAGTAGGTTTAAGAATTGTCAATGTGTCTAGTT
Source organism: Eulimnadia texana (assembly GCA_002872375.1). Lineage (NCBI taxonomy): Eukaryota > Metazoa > Arthropoda > Branchiopoda > Diplostraca > Limnadiidae > Eulimnadia > Eulimnadia texana. Next base: position 7,400,730 of record NKDA01000002.1, on the reverse strand, counting down.
TAGAATGAGGTGGTGGGCTCATACGGGATTAGAACTAGAGTTTTAGCATTTAGAACGAAAATATTTGACCTGCTCAAGAGTGTAACTTTTCAACTTCATGTAATGTGGCAATAGGCATAAGACCCAAGCCGAGAAGAATATATAAATAAATTAGTATAATTATTATTATTATTATAACTAAGAACCTGATCCTTGTTGCTGATGTGACAATAGGGTAAGAGTCCACTGAAGAGCTCGAAGAGTACAATGCCGAAAGCGTAGACGTCTGACTGGAACGTGTAGGGGTTATCGTCCTTCATGCGAATCACCTCTGGAGCCATCCACAAAATGGAACCTAAATAATCAATAATAATTATTATTATTTTTATATCGTCAGTACTTCTTCACGTTAAATCAAGTAGCGCGTCGTAGTAAAGTGGTGTGCTGAAGTGTTTGTAGAATATTGTAGTGTTGTTTAGTACTTGACATGTAAGATGTTCCGGGTTTACTTAAACTTAATTTAAATTTCAGTGGTCTTCAAATCTTTTTCTTCGAAAGCCAATTTATTTCGTCTCGACAGAACTTAAAACTTAATACTGACTTTGACAGGACTACGTAACTGAACGGTGTCTGAGAATCGACTGACTGTTGCACAAGGTCACGGGGTCATATTTATAACTTGGGCTCGAACCTACAGACTTAGAGGTGATGGGCGATGGTCTTGACCTAAGGTCTTAGCCATTGCTCCACCAGCGCCCTATTATCCATTTCTATTCATTTATTCTTTATTGGCTTTCTTTGGTATAAGAGTAACAATCATTCGACTATATAGATTAAAATACTACTACTTATTTAATTTATACACATTACGTTAAAGTTCTAAGTTATAAAATTGCAATGTTATTATTATCATACGTTTTTAAGTGATTAATTGTCTGCTGTTCTTCTGTATCAATAATAATAATAATAATTCGGCTCTACAGACTGTAAGACTACAGTTCATCTTCAATAAAAAGCTTTATTATTACTATTTATATATTTTTTGCTCATCTATTAATAATTATCAATGAACTGTCATCCTAATATACATTCACGTTAAATACCTGATGGCTGCTGAAACTGATGAGATCCTGACCACCTTGTCTTGACTGTGGCGAGTCCGAAATCGCCGATTTTCACTGTGAGATCGTCGTGGAGGAAAATGTTGTTGCTCTTCAGGTCCCGGTGGATTATGTTCTTCGCGTGAAGATAACTTAGTAAAGATAATAATAAAAAATATTAATAACATTATAAATTAGTCATTTTTGCATGTAATATATCTATAATGATACTGAAAATATCGATCAAAATTAATCTGTCGAATGTGTAGACAGATGCTGTATCTCAGTAGGGACCTTACATACCGTCCACGCTTTCGACAGATTCCATCAAGACTCTTCCATACCAGCCAACTACTGAATTTCATACTTTCCTAATTTAGATATTTCATTTTTATACAATTTATGAATTTAATTTGTAATGTAATAATAATACACTGTATAACAATTTACAAATAATGATTTTTTAATTTCAGAATGCCTAAAATATTATTTCTAGCTAAAATAGACGTACTCCATGCCCTGTGCTGTTTGTCGTGAAGTGTCGATAAGTGTCAGCAGTTCGAACTTCGTCTCCTGGACGTGGAGATGTTTGTACAGGGACGATCCTTCGCACCACTGCGTCACAATGGCCAACTGCGGTTTGCTCACACAGCCCATGAAGAGCAAAATATTCACGTGCCTGTAAAAGATTATATATTTAATATATGTAATATAACATAAATAGTAATATAACAATTTATGTAAACAAGAAAAAAAAAGAAATAAAATAATTATAGATTTCAAATTAATACACGGGTCTGCAAAAGACATTGTAAATTTGGTATAATCTTATAAATAATGTGATAATAACATTATAATAAAGAAAAACATTTAAATAAAATAATTAGATTTCATATTAATTCGCCTGCCTTCAAAAATCATATTTACAATATAATATAAATAATGATACATATTTAACATTTGATAAAGGAAAAATATAAATAAAACAATAATAGATCTCAGATTATTTTTCCCGTACTTATTTACATTATATTTATCAAATTATTATTATTATTATTATTATTATTCACTATTATTATTATAGGTTATAATTTTTAATTTTACCTCGTCTTCCTCAATACTGCGACTTCGTTTTTGAACGCTTGCAGCTGGGCCGGCGTAGGGTCTTTGACGTTTAGGGTCTTGACGGCGACGGGGCCATGCCAGTGACCTCGGTAGACCGTCCCGAAGGATCCCGACCCTATCCGAGGTCCGATGAGTATTTCGTCGGCGGGGATCTCCCAGTCTTCTATCGACTCCCTCGAAGCTCGTACCTAGGAGTTCCAAAAGTTTTTCAATAATAATAACAATAATGATGGTAATAGTAATGGTGGTAGTGGTAGTAGTAGTAATAGTAGTAACAATAAATACATAATAATTATTAACAGTAGTGATAGATAATGGATAACAGTAGTAACAGTAATTATTGTTACAGCTGAAAAATAATGATGCATCTGTAACTGTGGCTAGTGCTACTACCATTAATAAAACTGTTGATACTACCACAACTTCAGCAACTATTACGATCATTACTACTGCTGCTGCTATAATCATTACTACTTTAACTACTATTACGACTATTATTACTACAGCTACTGTAACCACTACGACTATTACAACTACTATTACTTCTAATTCCTCTTCCACTGCTACTACTACCTCTTCTTATGCTACTACTACTACGATTCCTGCTTCTGCTGCTGCTCCTAATGCTAATTTTACTACTACTACTACCAATAATACTACTGCTACTACTACGACTACCACTACTACTATTACTACTACACACCTTTTTGCTGCTTTCATCAGCACTTCTGGCACGAGGCCTCCAGGATCTCAGGGTGTTGGTGGGACTCGCCTGGGCGCTGTGACTGTGCGACGGTTTCGTCGGGCTGCTCCGGGACTAGAAACGTGACCAGCAGCGCCTAGAGCTGCGCCAGAAGCTCCGCCTGGTCCAACACCAAACCCCGGTACTAATTTCACGTAAAAATATCAAAAATTATACTAATTACTCAAACCTAACCATTACTATTGATTTTAATATTTCGCATTTTATTTTACTACTGAGTTGAACTGAACTTTTCGCACTTTATTCCACTATTGATTTTAATTATTTTGCGTTTTTTTTTCGATTTTAACTAGTTGTACTAGAGCGATGTTGTACTAGCCATGGCCCGAGGCCTAGGTGCTTTTATGAAATAACAAAAAAAACTATTATTATTATTAAAATTAGTATGCAAATCATAGAAAAAATATCGCAGGTTTGGCTGAATGGCAGGTTTGTTTGTTAGGCAAAGTATTACACGAAGGCAAGGCTAATCCAAAAGCCAGGTTGGTAAAGGGCAGAGCCCAGCGGCTTGACGAGTGTATCAGGGGCTGGCGTGCATGCACAGGGGCTGCTGAATCGTCATGCTGCTCTTCGGCAAGTATTGCCATGACGCCGTTGTTCCTATGCTTACCGGCGTTGATCCAACGCGTTAAGTTTATCAGTCCGGTTTCTGATGTTTGTGTATGTGGGCCCATTGTGGAGATTAAAGGGACGCGTCATGCAAGAAAACCAAAAACATTGGCAAAAGTGAACAAGCCATGCAAAAAAAAGTAATAATCCGAAAAAATTAATCATTAGTTTTTTATCATGCGAGGAGTTGTTTTTTTTCTTGGCCATGCAAAAATTAAATTATTAATCTGGTTATAAATTTAATGATAAAAATATATTCATAAATGTGTATAAATTGTAGTTTAAAGTGTATACAAAAATATGTGAAATAGATCTACAGAAAAACAGACAAAATAAATATCAATAAAAATATATAAAATAAATATATATGAACATACACGAAATAAATATATATAAATGTGTAAATTAAATATGGAGAAAGTACATAAAATGTAGAAAATAAACACACATAAAAATATGCATAACTCAGATACACGAAAATGACTAGAATAAATCTATAGAAAAACATATACTATGAATGTACAGAAAAATACACCAAATAAATGTAGATTAAAATACAACAGTTTGAATAAGAGATAGTAAACCAACCTGTTCCAGCCAGACTCTGTGATTTCATATTGAAGGCCCAGTCATCCGAGCTCGTTCCCTGCGACACGGAATTGTAGCAAACGTTGGGAGCCGAGGTGGAACGTTCTCTCTGGGCCAGCGGTGGAGGGTGACGTCTCGGCAGCGTGGGGTATGGGGCAGTTCCCGAGGCTCCATCCCGAAAACTGGAGTTGTAGACGTCAGGTTGGCACAAAAGACTTTAAAACAAAAATGGAGAAAAAAAAACTACAAATTTGCTTTCAGTGGAACTGAAAAATAACTTTACTATTGAATCATGGTTTCTTCGGAAATCTGGGCTGGATGGCAGAGCGGAGGAACTGCTGCGGCACAACGCTGATGAAACCTATAGCCGCAGTTGCGACAATAGAACCCTTGAAAGAGGAACCGGTGGCAAGATTCGCAGTAGGCCAGAGAGAAGAAAGTTTTCCTCACCTGGTGTAAAAATATTATGTTTTATTAATATGTGTAAACTGATGTTTTATACTGCTTTTTATATACGTTTCTGATTTGTCAATGTTTTTATTTATAATAATTTATATTAACGTTTCATTATTTCGATACCAGATTTTCGTTATTCATTTTACACCATTTGCATATTTATTTTCTATATTCATACTTATATTAATTACATTTTTATTCTTCCAGATACGTTTACATTAACTTTTTATTTATTTTTTTTAATTTATGTTTTGTTTATTTTAGACTTATAAATTTCTATTATTTAATTCCATAGCTTTTACGAAAACTTACAAAATTATGTGAGATGCTCGAAGTTACGGGAAACTTGTCTTTAATCTGAACTCGAATCTCCTCGTTTTCCAGAGTCGAGATATCGGCATCCCACTGAACCAGCATCTACAGAAAATAAAATCAATAATAATAGTTAATATAAACAGGAAATAAGTCAACGAATATTAATCACAATAATTAATGCTAAGAATAATAATACTATTATGATACTAAATTAACCAGACCAATCCTACATTGAAAATACTAATCCTGAATTAATTTTGCTAAAATCAATACTGCAAATAATAGCACTGATATAAAGAAATCAATTAAACGAATTTTAATGTCCATAATTAGTACCAACACTAAAAACAAATACCAAGATAAATAACTAATTATTAATATTCTTCGTACAACTATGTCAAATAATGCAAACCTCTGGCTGCGAGCATCTGTAAACCGCACACATGGAGGGGTCCAGTTGTCTTAACTTCATAGCTTTCGACAAAGCTTCGCGAACCGTTTGACCCGGCTTGACCTGCACTGTCGTCCTCTGCTCATTGGGTAAAAAAGCTCTGACTGTCGCTTTCAAAGGAGACCTCGGCTGAGCCGGAAGCTGGCAAGTCCCTTTCCTCGTTTTGTTCGGCAAGAGCTCATCACTGAAATTTGATTTACTCTCGTTTTCTGCTGTTTCGAGATTCGAGTTTGATTTTTGTCCATTTAAAACATGAGAGGCCAGTTCTAGAAGCTCCTGCTCTCGCACTTTGAACTCGTGCAGTTTGCTTGTCAGTTCGTTATATTCCTAACAAAAATTAACGAGTTGAATATGTAAAAAATACTGAAAATTTTGTGACGTACTGCAAGATATAACGACGGAGGATGCTGAAATCCCGCAAACTTGGCGTTTAGCGCGTCTATGTTTTCTTTGGTCAGTCGAATAACGCTTTGTATGTTCCGCAGCTTAAATAATAAGAAAAAATGAATATTTTTCATTATTTTTTCTCATACTAAAAGCATTATTCGGTCGTTAGAAAGCTTTTTGACAAGGGCTTACAAAATCAAAACATTACAGTACGAGTCGGTTGTGAATGTGAAATAAACGCAGGAAAATGGTTGAATTAGTTAAATTTTTGGATTACTTCGTCATTTATAGGGGCAGCTTCGTCGTAACGTCGATTAAACCTGGGTCCGGATGATATTCTTTCATTTGTTATAGGATTTACAAGCGCTGCTTCATTGGCAAGCGCCATTTTGACTTGACTCAACTATGGCCAAGTGTTTCAGTGGAATCCTTGAAAACAAGACAGGTTACTCGATCACCTGATTCGATTTGCCATAAAGACTCGCCCCTAGTTCTTTTCGCCCAAATTTTCTTCGCCCAAAAACTATATCTCATTAATACTAGATGTTCATACTCAATAAAACATATTTCTAATCCTTAAATTTCCAATCTTGTTCGATAATAGTAATTTTTGTATAATGTTTGGATGATTTTATTTTATGGGCGACTTTGCACGGGCGAGAAGTTCGCCCAAATACTATTTGCCTGTAAACTCAAAATGAATAAATTGATAAATAGAATTTGATGATAAATAATTAGATCTTATTTATTCGTTAATTACTTTACTGAATAATTACAATAATTTTTATTTTCAAAATAATATGGCAACGTTGCATTCATTATTTCTGGATCACCCATTACGTCATAGGAAATCCCCTCTCTACGAAAAACATTGTAAACAGTTCTAGAATTTCGAAACAGTCAAAACGTTTCACTTTTTTAGTCTATATATTTCCAGTTGGAGCGAAATATCTTCGTTATGGAAGACCTACATGATCTGAAGAAGAAAAAGGCCCACAGAAGGAAACCTGGAGGCAAAAGAAAGAAAGACAAAAGCCGATCTCTAGACACAGATTCCAGTGAAGTGGGCCAAGCCATTGAAACAGTCGCAGTTTTTGCAAAACCTCCAGAAACCAAACAATTTATCGAAACTGAAAAAGAAACAGAAGCCGGGCCGAGCACTTCAAATGATAAGCCACAACTTCGTCCCAACAAAGTCCCCAAAGCTCCGAAAAACTCAACACAGTTCATTATCGACGATCACGAAAACTCAGCGTACTTTTTCGATTTTGAGAAAGGTGTCACATCTCAGACGTACGAGCGGGACGAGTCTTCTTACTTTGAGGAAGACTTTGAAAACGAGTACAGGACGACAAGAGAGGCTGAAGTCACGGAATGGCCGCAAGAAGTTATTGTTGGCAAAATTTTGACGCTAGAAGAGCGAGTAAAAACGCTGGAACGTCAGCTAGATATGTACGACCCTAAAGTCTACATGAATCGCCTGCAGATGCGCTTGCTTTACCTGCAGGACGAAAACCGCAGACTTCGAGAGTTTCGAGTCAGATGTCCCATCCACGGAAAGAAGGTTCGTCTGAAAACGCCAAAATCGTCAAATTTCTGCAGTCCCCTCGGAAAAACAATCAGCAGCCCACACATCGAATTTGAAATGCCGAATGTTCCTGCAGCTGCTGAAGCTAGCAGTAGCACATAATGAATTAATAATAAAAGTTTCGTATTTTGAAAACATTTCAAACGAATATTAAACGTTTCTTTGTCATTAAGTTATCAAGGTTTATTATTAAATAAAACACAAAGAAAATGGAATGAGTCAAATATTTTTAAAGCTGTGAGAGAAGACATGAAAAATTAATACAGCAAGCAAGAAAAATTAATTTGTTGCTGGTATTATTTTAAGGTCAGGTACTTTTAGGAGAAAGAAAACAGCAAAATAAAAGGTTTTAAGAGTTAGAAATTCTGCTGGGAGAAGTCGCTAACTGCATTAGGGCAATGGCTCCTGACCACTTGCGTTCAGCACTTTCTAGGGCTTCAATTAAATTCGTGCTTTTAATAGGCGTTGAAGACACAACTTTTTTAGCATCAAAATGAGGTGAAGAAGACAGAATTTTGGGTTTCGCCATGATAAGTACAGACGGCCTGTTATTATTCAACTGTTTTCTGGCTTCGGGTTCATCAGTCGAGTCACTTAAAGCTTCCCGCAGCCATCGTTTCTTGAGTTTTTCGGGTCGGGATGAAGGCGTTTCTGATAAGTTTGCGGGACCCTGACTTCTCGCTGGGGTGAATGATGAATTTTCTTGAACAAAAGACTCGTAACCGGACTCATTGATCGAGGGGCTTCTTACAGGGCTGCATTCGGGAAGGGGGAGTTCGAGCTCTTGACAAAGTTTGCGATACAGCGGGATAGATTCTTCGTTTTTCGGGTCGTTGTACTGGAGGGATTTTGCGATTTGGTGGTTTCGGTTTCTCGGACGGCGTTTGGGCTGGTCCTGAAAATTATTTTCCTGTTGCTCGACGTTGTAGTTTCTGCGGGACTTCTTCTGCGGGCTCGACTCTTCTTCTTGCGAGGTGTTGGCCTGATTTCCAGGAGTTCGTTCAATGTTGCGCTTTTTGTAACTAAACAGCAATAGAAATACAAATTATATTTACACCACAAGTATTAGTTCAGAATTTGATTACTTTTCGAGCCAGCGAATGACTTCGGGCGAATTTTCTTGGGTGGTTACGGGCTGTAGAGCAAAATCGTGACATCTCCGCAGACTTGCACTGGGATGTTCGGCACAATGGCGATTGGCGTGTGTAAATCTGCTGTTACACCTTTAAACAATAATGATAAATAATAATGATAATGAAAAATTTTGGGGTAAAACAATACCCTGGGGCTGTGCACATGAAAGGTTTTTCACCAGTATGCAGTCGCTGGTGTGTTTTGAGTTGTCCGCTTTGCGTGAAGGCTTTTCCACAGGACGGATAATCACAAATGTAAGGTTTTTCGCCGGTGTGGATTCTCTTGTGAGCCTGCAGCGATTTCTCTCTCGGGAAGACTCGATTACAGATCTCACATTTAATGGCACTGGGAGATGATGAACCTACAAACATACAACTCGAGTTGAGTAAACAAACGTACTTCTGTCATAGATGTGATCAGACCTTCGATAATTAAGTTTTCTATCAGTTCTGCCCGTGGCCTGCCCCTTTTCATGCTGCAGTCATTCTTGTGAGACGTAGAAAAATCTAGGGACAATTGTTCGTCGCCATCGTCTCCAATCGAACAAAAACTGTCACTGAATAAATCTGCAGAATTTCGCTTTGGTGTCTGAAAAACAGACATGTTTGAATAATCCGCCATGATTTTCGAAACAACTTATGCTTCTTCACCGAACTCTAGTATAAAAGTTTAAGTATTTCTTGGCAGAGCGAGTAACGTGCATCTGCAGCTGCCGTTGTCTTAGAAAAAGTGCGCCTTTTCCAACAATATTCGCGCCAAAATCAATTGTCAGAGCCAGTTAAAAAGAAACAGCGTTGCCAGATTGTTATTTAAAAATCCTATTAAATTTAATAATAATCTTTTTTTTTAATTAACCATCAGACAAACATAATATTATTTAAAATAAATAAAAAACTGAATTTTTTATATCTCATGATTGACTGTTTATATTAACTTACTACTAATTAGTATTAAACCATCAAGATAATTTTCGAATATTCAAACTGTTATTCAAATGTTAACGAAATATTTTTTTAAATTTGTTTAATAATTAAAATTTTTTGAATTTAATGGCATGTATTCATATACTTGAACTTCGTATCGTATTGTTTCAAAATAGTAAGAAACATAAACAAAAAAAATGGAAACTAGTGTTTCAACTTGTCGCTACATGGCGATGATTTCATCTCATCTTCCACTTCTGAGGGAAATTCCCTCAAAAAGGGAAAATGGGGTCTCAAAAGGGAAACATGAGGGAAAAGGGAAAGTTGAGGGTAAATGCTAAATGTTTTTTTTGTCCCTTGATTTTTTAAATAATCGTTAGAAACCCTAAAAATAAGTATTCACGGATGGGAATGACTAGCCAGTGTAAAGAGGGGAAAAAAGGGAAAAGTGAAATATTCAAAATGAGGGAAAAAGAAGGAAAATGGGGCCTCTTTGAGGGAAAACAGTCACCTGAAAGTGGAAGCACTGGCTGTGCGGATCCGATTACTCGGCAATAATCGGTTACCGAGCACGAATCTTCTCACAGTAACCGGTTATTCGATTACCGGATCCGGTTACTTTGATTTTGTAGATACATTACGACAAAATGCGTGGATGCTTAGTACTGTACGTGATTAATTCTCACACAAATTCTAAGCTCCCGGCAAAGCATCACGTATTCTCAAAAACTGTGTGAAAATTCAAGAGAAACGTGGAATCGGGATATTCCAGCATAAGAGTTCAGAATACATGTCCCATTCCTCCCCGTTCCTCATAGAAATAAGTTACTTTAGACGTTCTCTAAGCTTTATAGTAAGAGAATACTCGGTATGATGCTCCTCAAAAGAAGAATTTATTTATTTGAGAGGCAATGAACAAACAAAAATCAGGAATTATTCTCGCCCTGAGAGCAAAGTATTCTCCGCTAACAGGTCCTCAACTTTCGACCAGTTCAGCCCAATGAATCCGATCACTGAAGCGTTCTTTGGTAACAATGAAGAACGTTGATCTGAAATGGTATTTCCCATGTAAGAGAAAGCTCTCTCACACGGGATAGAGTTACCAATAACGCAAAAGACTTTTCTAGCAAGTATTCCAAGTCTTTTGAATCCCATGGTAGCTCGTTTTTTGGCCCACCAGTCTATTGGATCGGATTGTACTGGAATTGGTTCCAGTTCCATGTATTGGCGGGTTTCCAGAATGGTAGCAACTGACGGTGTTCTCCTCCGCTTGTTGGAATCCTATGGTAGCTCGTTTTTTGGCCCACCAGTCTATTGGATCGGATTGTACTGGAATTGGTTCCAGTTCCATGTATTGGCGGGTTTCCAGAATGGTAGCAACTGACGGTGTTCTCCTCCGCTTGTTGGAATCCTATGGTAGCTCGTTTTTTGGCCCACCAGTCTATTGGATCGGATTGTACTGGAATTGGTTCCAGTTCCATGTATTGGCGGGTTTCCAGAATGGTAGCAACTGACGGTGTTCTCCTCCGCTTGTTGGAATCCTATGGTAGCTCGTTTTTTGGCCCACCAGTCCATTGGATCGGATTGTACTGGAATTGGTTCCAGTTCCATGTATTGGCGGGTTTCCAGAATGGTAGCAACTGACGGTGTTCTCCTCCGCTTGTTGGAATCCTATGGTAGCTCGTTTTTTGGCCCACCAGTCCATTGGATCGGATTGTACTGGAATTGGTTCCAGTTCTATGTATTGGCGGGTTTCCAGAATGGTAGCAACTGACGGTGTTCTCCTCCGCTTATTGACCTGGATGGTTTCGTGCAACTCTTGGAAATACCCAAAACGAGTGGAGACTTCCACCTGGGCTTCTTTGACTGGATCTTCCAAATCTTCAGGGAGAAGAACTTCAGTTGCCGCTTCTATAAGCCACCTCTCGGCCTGATCTCCAGCGGGTTTGTTTAAAAAGCTAAGCTTCTTGATGCAGGGATCAAGTTAAGTGGCCAGGGCAAAAGATCTTTCTTGCTGGAACTGAAGAAACTGCTGCTGCTACATTGAAGCCAGTAACGGTTGTCCAAATTTCAATGCAGTATCCGGCACTCCGTCTTTGCTGAAACACTCCTTTGTTCTTCTGCAAAGGATCCCTAAGATCCATAACAGAAAATTAAGATAGAGATATATAAGAAACTCGAAACCTGCTTCCCAGCGATGTAGATAATATCCGAACTACGGAGCGCGGACTCAGTTGACATGACCACGGTCACATCCTTGAAAGGTCTGGAGAAGTTCCATGATGGCTTGCAAATTTGCGTGGTCGTCAGTAGTTGGCAAGTGTACCTGGGCTTCTAGTTCGACAATAGTGGCACTGATAGCCGCTTTCTGCTCCAGGTACCTTTCCAGCATGTCATACGTGGAGTTCCACCGGATGGGAACATCGTTGACAAGTTTCTTGTACTGCTTCCGCATGCTCTCCTGAACCTCTTTCAGCTTGTAGGTGGCCTTCGGACTGTTGGAGAAGTAGGCCACAATAGTTTTGACCTTCTTCCTCATATCGTTTGCTTCAGGTGTTACATACGCATCGTTCACGACCAGGTTCACCTTGTGCGGAAAGCAGCCGTGCCACGGTAGACCCAGTAAACGGGCAATACAAGACATGAGGTTTGCATGGTCAGTTACCAAGCAACGCACATTGTCTTGAAGCTTCCATCGTTTCACGATGTCCTCAATTGCTCTCCTTTAATGCAACAGCGTCGTGGCTTGGCTGTTCCTTGATCCCTGAAACTAAACTATCGAGTTTCCATTTCGCATTAACGAAATGGCCAGTAACAGCAATGAATGAAACATTTTCCACTGACGTCCACTCGTCTGTAGTTAAGCATACAGATGTTGCTTCCTGGAGCATTTTCTCCATCTTACTCTCCAAGGCAATTTGCAATTGTGGGCAGCCAGGGTGCCCCCAGAGGGGGTATCACGACGCGGTTCGCGTTGTTGGGCTCTCAGGTGGGTACTTTCAGTTGGTGTGGGAACTTTAAAGAAAGACCAAAATAAACGTAAGAAGCTAGGAAATTGCGGACAAAAAAAAATCTTCTGAAAAGACCAGTTCAGCCAGTGCTACTTCACCCCCTATGCTGGACGAAATATACCCACCGTCTTGTGTTTACCTACAACCACTTTCGGTGGGTATCTGTATCACCAAGGTGAGCACTCCTACCTTTATCATGCACTATGTTTCATCTTGAAAGGAGTCTAAACATCTTGAAAAGTATTACGACCCACTTCATCACAACGCTTATGCACGTATGCTTAAGAAATTATCCGTATTTGTTGTGAGACAGACACCTATCTCAGTGGGTATGTAGTTCACCTAGGTGGGTACTTGTATTATTATTGCATTATTTATTATTATTATTATTATTTACTTGTATTGCATGGTCTATTACGTGTGAAATAAGAATGTATCTTTTTAATAAATCATCCTCCAGTACAGTAACATAGCAGTTATTTCGGAAACGATGCTATAACAGTTTGAAGTTTTCTTGTTGACGTCAATACACTGTTAACCGAAAGGTCCTGTTTCTGGCCTTAACCGAGGTCCGACGTTTTTCAGGACCTCACTGTAAGAAACCGGACGTCACGTTAAAAAACCGTACGTCTTGATAAAATTCTGGACGTCATGATAAAATTCCGGACGTTACTCTATAAAACTGGACGTTGACTTAAAATTCCGGACGTTGACTTTAAATTCTGGACTTCACGATAAAATTCCGGACGTCACGTTAAAATTCTGGACGTTAACTTAAAATTCCGGACGTCGCTTTAAAAAACCGGACTTGGACAGAGAAAATTTTACTATCTTTGGGATAACGGTGTAGAGAACTTGTTAGCAGTGTTGTTGCAGTATTAGTTGAAACATTATACAACTTGTACTCAACCTATCACGAATAAACTTTTTTTTTTCGTAGGGTTGGGTACTTTCAAGGTGGGTATGTGTCGTGGGACAGGGTGGGGTGTGGGCACCCCTGTTGGGAGTATAAGCTTCATCACTTGCCTGCAGTTGGGGACAGTGTACCCAGGACTCGAAATACCTAGTATTTCCACAGACCCTTCCTGTTCCATCAGAGAAATGAGGTGGAAATGCTTGCAAATCATTTGAAGTAATTATATGTCCATTGCATTTGGGATTTTTAGATCAACTGGGGTCTCCTTCTGAGAACAATGGTTTATTGGTGCCTGTCACACTGTGGCGAAAAAAAGGCCCTTTCACCGCAAATTCAGGGGGTGAAAAAAATTTTCACCGCCAATCCAAGGGGTTAAAAAACTTTCACCGCATCTTAGGTGGTGAAAGAAACTTACATCAAGAATTCAAGGGGTTAAAAAAACTTTCACCGCAAATCCAAGGGGCGAAAAAAACTTTCATCACAAATTCAAGGGGTGAAAAAAACTTTTCACCACTGTTTTACCCGGTGAAAGTGTCTTTTTTTGCCCACAGTGCACTTGGGAGCCCGTGCTGCTTCCGGATTATCATCGGAAGCTAACCTTTTATCAGCGCTAGAACTGCCGGTGTTGCTTCTTAGCATACTTCCGCTCGATTCCGCAGAAACTTCGAGCTCAATTTTATGGGCAGTTTCCATTTGTTTCAGGAGGTTCGAAGTTGTACCATCAGAGTACTTGTAGATGTTCCCACACTCGGTACACTTGGCTTCTGCCTTTCCTAACCCGGGTGAAATGTCTCCAAATGGAGCTTATCTTCGCTTTTCTTGAAGTGTTCAGTAGATCCGTTGCCACAAAACAAGTCCTCAATTTCATCCTCCTCTCCAGAATCATAACTCGACATGTTATTTGACTGAAACAGCGGAACTGATCGACCAAAATTTGTCCACTCGTTTTATTCTTTTACTCGAACTACGTACACTGTGGCGAAAAAGGCCCTTTCACCGCAAATTGAGGGGGTGAAAAAAAAACTTTCACCGCAAATTAGGTGGTGAAAGAAACTTTCACCGCAAATCCAAGGGGTAGAAAAAAACTTTCACCGCAACTTAGGTGGTGAAAGAAACTTTCACCGCAAATCCAAGGGGTGGAAAAAAACTTTCACCGCAAATTAGGTGGTGAAAGAAACTTTCATCACAAATCCAAGGGGTGGAAAAAAAACTTTCACCGCAACTTAGGTGGTGAAAGAAACTTTCACCTCAAATCCAAGGGGTGAAAAAAATTTTCACCACTGTTTTACCCGGTGAAAGTGTCTTTTTCGCCACAGTGTGGAATTTTGCTCTCGATGTAAAGTGCTCTTCGTTCAATTACCAAGGGATTGCAGCAAAAAACTAATACCAAAATCAGTACCGGACTTCCCTATGGGCCAGTATAGCGACGAGCCACAGGCCCGGACATGGAATAGGCCCGCTAAACTGCTAGACTTGACATGTTGATGAATTTTTAAAAGTATCTGGTAGACCCACTTCAGCTTTAAGCCATAGGCCCAGAAAGGCTCAGATCCGGCCCTGACCAAAATTTATGTGTGGGTTTACTATTGCAATTATTGCAGGTATGCAATTACAGCATCGTTTATAGACCCAAAACTAACCAGAATTAGTAATTTTGGTAAATAATTAATAATCATTGATTAACTAAATACTGACAGTTATTTATTTGTTTTATTCCACCAGAAAAATCTAGGTTCTTAAAAAGTAGCCGGATCCGCGGTTATTTTTGAACCTGGTAACCGGTTACCCGGATCCGACCCCAGTAGCCGGTTACCGGTTAAGTAACTAACCGGATCCGCACAGCAGTGCTTCCACATCGTGGGGATTTTCCCTGCTTGTGGGGAACATTGACTGTTCCGACGTCCCCAAAGGGTAAAGGGGAAAAAGGGGAAACCGGAGTCCTCATGTGTGGAGAGTCTTACTCGGAAAGTAAAGTTTACGGAGGAAGAAGTGGGGGAACTTATTATTTTCGAGGGGGGAAAAAAGAGGAAAAGTACATTTCAGTTATGAGGGGAAAAAAGGGGAAACCGGAGTCCTCAAGTGTGGAAAGTCTTACTCGGAAAGTGGAAGCAGTGCCGCACAGCACTACTTTGTCTGTCCCATAATCTTTTCTATTGCAACTCTCTTTCAGACATCTTTCTTAGATTCATTAGACAGATAATCTATCACTTCTTCATCAGGGTAAGTAAATGGATTTTATTCCTTACATCTTAATATGCATGTTAGTCGACGAAAATAAATTTCAAAAGCAAAGCAAAAATCAGATCCGTTCAGCGTTCTTTATCCACGTCAAAAACGGCCTGTGCGATGGTGCCTTTCACAGTGCCGGATACCGTAAAAAGGCACGGTAAAGGGTACCGTTCTTTTTCCTTTGGTTTTTGCAAATACCTAAACCACGAGGGTGAAATTTAAAGCATCAGAAAAGTTATAATTCACCAAACATAACAATTCCATTATATAATATACGCCGACAATTGGAAATTGAGTCAATTATTACATAAACACCGTGTTTCATAGCAGAAAAAAGTTTCCTTCTTGACCGGTAGATGGCGTTGAGGGAGATTGTAATCCGTTCCATTTATTCCTGTACAAGTCCTAAAAAGGGTACAAGTAGAGGAAGGGGCTTGTCGCCGCTTTTATTTCGCTTGCCCCGTGGCATAGTTGCCGGCAGTGTTTCCACTTTTTGCAGGGAAGTTCCCTGAAAAGGGGGGAAATGGAGTCTGAAAAGGGAAGAGAAAGAGAAGAGAGTAAAGAGGACATCTAGACCCTGTACATTCTTGCACGGAGGGGGAAAAAGGGGAAAGATAAGGGAAGAGGGGAAAAATGGAAGATTGAAAAGTGGCAATACTGGAATGGAGTGATCCAGCGCATCATTCTTTTACCCCTTTCGTTATACACTTTCTTTATACAAAATTGAAAATTATCTTTAATTTTGATTTGCAAATTAACTTACTCACTTAACTCCATAATTAGACGGGATATGGTCCTAAAAAGTTTATAAGTTTCAAGTTAACTGTTTCATCTCAATGAAAAGGTTTAATTTTCAGGACGTGTTTCAGAATCTTATTTTAACTGATATATTTTTTTTTGTTCTGTATTTTATCTTTTATCTTATATCATATTTAAATATGATCGATATTTTAGCTTGTCACAGAACTAATTGACGAAAAAAATGCCAAATTAGAATTACAGTCCTAGGCGACATAATAATATGAATTTCTCCGGAGCGAGAATGAGCTTACACACTGTCTGAAACAACATCTGAAATTGTTCAGCATCCTTAATCCTACCTAAACTTTTCTAACTTTTCCTTTGTTTTCGCCGGAAATAATTCAGCATGCTGATACGTACTGAAAACTGGCCATATTCCAGCATCTTCAGCATGCTGAAACGGCATGGTTTCAGAACTTGTCCAGACGTTGTTCAGTATACTGGATATTTCTAAATTTTTCATTGGGCTTAAACGACAGAGAAAATATGTCATTATTTAAGTCTCTGTCTCTTAAGACTATTTCTATTTTTTTATTTTAATTTTTATTTTAATTGGTTACTTAATATTAATATTAATTTTAAAAATTTAATCCTATTATAACGCATTAGAAAAATTGCAGTTTTAATTTCTTTCAAAATTAATGATGATTTTTAATTTTGCATAACGAAAACTGATAACAAGAGGCAAAAGAATGATGCGCTAGATCCAGTGCTTCCACTTTTAGGGGAAATTCCCTGTTTTCAGGGAAAAATGGCGCTAGCAAGGGAAAAAGAGGGGAAGAAGGGAAAAAGGGGAAAACGAAAGTGGAGCACTTGCTTGCTAAGTGTCACATCTTATATTCCACTTCAACTGCGTTTTACATGCAAAGCGAGTTAACTCAGTTATTCAGATATTCCAGTGTCAGGGTCCTGAACACCCTGGAAGTGGGCCAGTTTCACTGCACTCAGAGTCCTGATTGGCATCCTCAAAATGTCCTTTTCAAGTTATTTCCAGGGTCCCGAAACTATGCTTAATTTTCTGTTGGGAGTTGATTCCCAACACAGCTATTCGATTTGAACCACTATGTTATCATGTGTTATCAGCAAGTTATCTTGTTATCATACTAATAGTCTCGACCTATTCGAGCGTGGGGTTAGTCTACTCTTCACTGAAACTAGTTGATAACTTGCAATTAATTTCAGTTTATTATTTTAATTAAACTTTTACTTAAAGGGGAAAAGTTGATGAGGAAGGACGGTGTAGTTTTTCGGGGAAAACCAGCAAAGATTTTTCCCAATTTAGACAGAAATTTAATATCTAATTAAAACTTTATTCACTTCGATTAATAGATAATTTATGATATAATCATAGAAAATTTTATTCCATAATAATATGTGAAATTATTTATTGTATTCGTCTGGATATCAAAACCTGCGTGCGAATAAATTTTTCTTCTAAAATGCAGAATCCCATTCAATGATATCTTATTTCATTTAATGTAACTTTGACCTTGAAATAATTACATGAAACTTGATAATTATCGTATTAACAAGATTATTATAAATAATAATAATAATAGTAATAGCAGTAGAGTAAAAAAAATCATAATAATGAAGTATGGCAACGTCTGACGGGGAAAGCAGGCTAAAAAATTTTCGCGGTTCACAGGACTTTCAATCAGTCTGCTGCTACCTGTCGACCCTTGCAGAACTATAATCGGTAAAAACTATTTCATTATCTTAACTACACTGAATTATGTTTTACTGTAATTGAAGTTTATGTTTATTATTAGGGAATATTGCGGTCTAAGTCAAGATGGACGGTGCTGCGGAGTATTCTCCAAAGCTTCTACAATGGCCGGATTACCTGATATTCGGTCTAATGTTAACGATGTCAGCTCTGATTGGAATTTACTATGCTTGTACTGCCAAAAAACAAAATACGACTGCTGAGTTCATTATGGGAGGAAGAAAAATGAGAACTTTCCCTGTCGCCATGTCTCTATTAGCCAGGTATACGATTCTTTTGCTTTTTTGCAGTGTGAAACTGTCGAATTCGTGGACACGGTATCATGGGTATACGAAGAAAAATGGTATTGTCCACTGATTCGACAGATTGTATCATTGTTTTTATTATTCCCAGCGGAAAATTAAGGATGTCGGGTACATCCTGAACGATATCCGTAACATATCCTGAATATCCTGAACCACGTCCGTTGGTGGATGAATAAAAAATATTGTGTTGACAATTGTGAGTCTTGATTATTGAGGGCATTATCAAATATCCTGAAAAGCCTTTTTCCAGGACGCTGCTAAGTACCCTGAACTTGTGTTATTCAGGTATTCCAATGTCAGGGTCCTGAACACCCTGGAAGTGGTCCAATTTCACTGCACTCAGAGTCCTGTTTGACATCCTGAACCTATCCTTGATTTTCTGCTGGGTTACTATTGTTATTAGTCTATAGTTAATCTTATGAGCAATAATTTACAGGTATCTCAAACTTACATGTTAAGCATACAGTAATTGCAGAAAGTTAAAATACTCATCACTTTGATAAAAAGAACAGGAACGTGTTCGTATCTTTAAAAACAAACTAAGTTTTTAAAGTTGTAGTGATTTTTAAAGCTTATCGGAAAGTGTTCATGTAATTTTAATTAATATTAATGATTATATGGTGTAATGTGTTAACTGGTATGAGGTAGTCTAAGTGTGATGAAAGAGTAAAGAATACTTGGTATTATAGAAGAAGCTATCGCATACTAGTAGTAGCAGTAGCAGAAGTAGTAGTTGTAAAAAGCACTAGTGCCAGAGGTCAGAGTATTAGTACTTTAGTAGTAGTAGTAGTAGTAGTAGTAACGAAGTTGGATTCGACTCCGTTCAAGTGGTATTACTGGTATTAGTACCAGTGGTCAGAGTAATAGTGGCAGTACTAGTAGTATCACAAGCAACAGCGATCAGAATAATAGTAGGAGTTACTAGTACTGGGAGTTGTAGTAATGGTAGTAGTAGTACTAAAAGTCGTAGCACATAGTCTTAGGAGCTGTAGTCTGCGTAGCAGTAGGATTCGCCGTATTGCTAGTAACAGTAGCATAAATAGAGGTAGCAACAGCATTACTGGCAGTAGTACCACTAGTACTAGTCGAAGCTGTCACAGTAGTAGCAGTAGTAGCAGTAGTAGTAGTAGTAGTAGTAGTTAAGTACTATTAGTCATATAGCGCTATAGCATTAGCAGAATTATTTCCGGTATTAGCAATTGTTACGTTGGTAGTAGTGCTAGTAGCAGCAATACTAAGTAGACCAACCATAGGAGATAGGGAAATAGCCCTTAATCTCACTCAATGAAACACTTTTTCCGGCAGTTTTCTGTCTGCTTACACATTGCTTGGACTACCGGCTGAAGTCTACTTCTTCGGCACTCAGATGTCAGTCATCGTTGCAGTCTTCTTCTTCGTCATGCCTGTTGCTTCGTACCTCTACATGCCAATACTTTATCGACTACGACTGACTTCAGCTTACGAAGTAACTAACTCAAATAATCCTAGAAACTATTAGCTACTAGCACAGAAAGCGTTTGTAAAACCTTCTATTCGTAACAATTTTGAATCCTTTACTTTGGTTAGTATCTCGAGTTGCGGTTCAACCGAACCGTTAGAAGCGTCTGCTCAGCTTTGTTCACGGTTCAAACGGTAATAAATCATAAGCTAATGATGAAACTTACTAGAAATCGCCTTTTGATAGATGTTCTACTTGTCTATCGTGGTCTACGCACCAGCACTAGCACTGAGTCAAGGTACAAAACAAGACGTTTCGTTGATAACTAGCTCAGATTCATGACGACTGTCTTTTCCAGTGACCGGTGTTGATGTGTACGTCTCGGTCAGCACCATGGTACTAGTCTGCCTCTTCTATACGGTTCTGGTAAGTTGACTAACTAACTAAACCTACTAGCTATTTCTTTATCAAGTAATTCAGTTCTACTCTTACGAAATAGTTCTTTGGTTCTAATTGTTAGATTTGCTAATGGAGAAGGCATATAGCATTTTAACACCTTCTAAATGAACCATCTCAAAGAATATTATTTAGCAATCAAAATAGCGAACTAATTAGCAAGTGTTCCCTTGACTTGCTTGCTTAGATTATGAACTAGAAAAATTGGGCTGCAAGTCAACTTGCTAGTACATTTATTTTGATTCGTGATAGCAAGTTCTTTGGTTCGCTACTTGTGGCGTTAGTGTAGAGCTTCTACTCCAAAGGTGCTTTTGCTAGACTAGTAAGGCTACTAGTTCAACTACATATAGTGGCGGCTTGAAGAACCATTCTATATAGGATGGATACCAAAGAAAGCGCCTGAATAGATGTAGCAACCTTCTGGTTTCATGGCTCCTAGGGTAACAATGGGCACTATGTGACTGAAGTTTCTTGTCTGTGATGGTTCAAGTACATTCGACTGTGTCTGATTGCTATTCCTTGCCCGGAAGGAACATTCAAACTAGTGAACTGATCAGGATAGAGAGTCCCTATGTGTTTGATCTGTTTTGCTTTCAGGGTGGAATGAAAGCGGTGGTGTGGACAGACGCTCTTCAAGTCATCTTCATGTATGGATCCGTTCTGGTGATCATCATTAAAGGAACTATCGATGCAGGTGGACCGATTGCTGTCTGGGAAGCAAACCAGCAGTCTGGACGCATTGAATTCTTCAAGTAAAATCAATCAAGTGTAACACAAAACTAAAATATTCTAGAACTTAATCTTGTATCTAGTTTTGATACTAATTTAACTACTCGACACACCTTTTGGAGCCTGATTCTAAGTCAAACTATTACTTGGCTTTCCTGTTATGGTGTCAGTCAAACACAAATTCAACGGTATCTGTCCATTCCAACTATCAGCAGAGTTCGGAGGTAGTTTTGCACTATCATTTAACTATCTGAAAACAATAACTATGTCCAATCTTGTTGTATGGAAGAGCAATCTGGATCAACATGACTGGAATCATCAGCATCCTCGTCATCTGTTTCTACGCTGGATTGATCGTTTACGCAAGATTCCAGAACTGTGATCCCTACACTGCCAAAGTGATACTTTTATCTTTACTACTTATGAACTCTTTAAACTATTTTTTCTTTTATTTATGGCCGTAGTTGATATCTAGAACAGACCAGATCTTCCCGTTCTTCGTCACTGAAACATTCAGCAGTTTACCGGGGATCTCGGGGCTCTTCGTTGCTGGAGTTGTGAGCGCATCTCTGAGGTGTGCGTATCTTTCCCCAAGTCAAAGAAGCATAATCTTTTATGTGTTTTTATGGGACCCAACAGTACTGTGTCTAGTGGAGTCAATTCACTAGCAGCCATTGCTCTGGAAGATTTCATACGTCCCTATGTTCTACCGAAAATGTCCGACAAATTAGCAACAAGGATTTCTAAAGCTGTTGCTGTTTTCTACGGATTGAGTTGTCTCAGTCTTGTGTTCCTGGCTTCGCAGATTCAGAGTATCGTAGAAGCTGGTGGAACTCTGAATGGAGTCATCTCCGGGCCTTTGCTAGCTGTTTTCACTTTGGGGATCTTCTGTCCGTGGACTAGTTCTGCTGTGAGTATTAGTAGTCGTAGTAGTAGTGGTAGTAATAGTAGTAGTTTAGCGGTCGTAAAAGTGGTACAAAAAGTATAAGTAATAGTAGTCGTAGCAAAAGAAGAGGCATTAGTAGCAGTAGTAATAATAGTAGTTAGAATATAGTAGTAGAAATGGTAGAAGGGGTACTAATAGCACTAGTAGTAGTAGCAGTAGTAGCAGTTTTAGTATTAGTTAGCTTACTAGTAGTAATGGAAGAAATTACAGAAGCAGAAGCACGTAGACGTAGCAATAGTTGTATCAATAGTAGCAGCAACAACAATAGTTGGCTTTAGTAGTATGCAGTAGCAGCAGCAGTAGCAGCAACTGTAACAATTTCACAAATACTGCTAATAATCACTACTAATACTACAACTATACTACTAATATCACTAGTACTAACACTACTGAGATTACTCGTACAACTACTAATAACACTACTACTACTACTACTACTACTACTAATACTAATACTAATACTAGTATTACTACTACTACTATGGTTGCTACTGCTAACATACAATACAAATTCTGTCACTAACTATTTAGGGAGTGCTAACAGGACTAGCAGTCGGCTGTTCCTTCGTTTCGTGGATAGGTTTCGGTACACTAGCACTGAAAGGTGCAGGGCAGATACAGCCCGTTCGCAAACCACTATCCATCGATGGTTGTCCCTACAATATCACAGATCTCTACAACACGACAACAGTAGTACAACAACCGACATTCTTACCAGAACAGTAATTCTCTATTTATTATTAAATCTATTAAATCTATTTAGTTATAATATTATTATTCTGTTTAAATTATCTTAACACAGTGAAGTTTTGGCGATTTATAAAATATCCTACACTTGGTACCCGGTCATCGGATTCGTTCTTGTGATGATTACTGGAACGGTTACTAGTCTGGTGTTCAAGTACCAGGATCCGAAAAGACTCGATCCTCGTTTGATCTGCAATCTCGGAGAAACAGTTTTCTGGTTCATGCCGAAAAAGTTCAAAGAATTCTTGAGATTCAAAGTCGGCGATAATTACGTAATTACCTTAAAAATATATTACTATATTTTTGAGAATATATTATTAAAAATTAATGTTATTTTTATTAGGTTCAAAAAGCAGCGGAAGATCTTGGTGGATCTGGCAACGTTGCGGATGGCGACTCGGCTGTAGACGAAACGCAGAAACTTTGAATTTTTCAAAATAAAAAATCGGCTAGAGTAGTTTTAAAAATACTAAAAATTAATTAGATTACAGAAAATATAATAACAGTTTGAAAAATATAACAAACATTTCAAATTCGCATTTATTATGCTTTTCTGTTGCTGTTCGTCAGAATTATATTATCATTTGTTATCGTGATAGTTATCAGTTATTATCAGTGAGTTATTTTACTAATATTTTATATAGTTTCTCTAAAATTCTCGCCAGATTTCTGCTATTTTTCAACAGACCTGCTCCAAGTTAACCTAAAAAAAAATCTCTATTTTATTTAATGATTTTGAAGACTTTTATTAAATGATTAATTATTGATTAATCATTCAAAAATTGTTTTACGTTTTAAGTCTTTATTAAATCGTAACACAGACGTTGCAACGTCAACGCCACGGACGTGCTTGAAGTTCGTATACAATTTCCTCCTAAGAAACGTAGACAAATAAATGAAACTTAGTGTTTCAACTTGTCGCTAGATGGCGTTGGTTTCACCTCATCTATTTC
The DNA here is from genome assembly GCA_002872375.1 of Eulimnadia texana. Lineage (NCBI taxonomy): Eukaryota > Metazoa > Arthropoda > Branchiopoda > Diplostraca > Limnadiidae > Eulimnadia > Eulimnadia texana. The sequence continues at coordinate 7,377,052 of NKDA01000002.1, read as the reverse complement.
AATGTCTCTTCGTCTAACGTAGACAAATTCGTGTAACCTAAACGTAGACAAATAGATGAAACTTAGTGTTTCAACTTGTCGCTAGATGGCGTTGACTTCACCCCATGTCTTTCAATGTCTCTTCGTCTGGCCCCATAGAGGAATGTAATAAGTAGAGGTGGCATTCGTAAGGCCAAAGTGAACGCGCCGAAAGCGCCGCCCTGGCGGCAGTAACATAACAGGGTTAAGGCTAAACCGCTGGGCTGTAATATTTACTTATGAAAAATTAAAATCTTTAGGTAACACACTTTTGTGATTATTAATAAATTTAATGTATAAATATATTTTTCTCCTAATTAAAACGTGTAAATATAATTGTCAAAAGCATGTAATAAATATTCTAGTCGATCAGCTGATGGCAGCGGGGGTTACGCCTAAACTGCTGGACTGCAATATTTATTGTTATATTTATTATTATATTGTATAAATTATAGATAAACATGTATATTATATGTTTATGTGCATATTTATATTATATATATTATATCATTACTATATTTATTTATTATATTGGGCCAAGTTTTGGTCGATCAGCTGGTCCGTTACCATGGTAACATGTTACTGCTTTCTCCTCTGATGTCGTCTGCTCAAGGTCTTACCTCTGAGTCAAGGTTTCAGTGCTTCCACTTTGCAGGGAAATTCCCTCAAATAGGGAAAATGGGGAAGAGGGAAAAGGGAAAATGGAGGATAAAATGAATCTACAAATGTAGCTTTACTCTGTAGCACGGAGCGGGGAAAAAGGGAAATTAATATTTTCAAGCGGAAGGGAAAAAAGGGAAAAAATGTGGAAGCACTGAAAGGTTTCCCTATACCCTTCCATTGCGATGCCACATCTACTTACATTCCTCTCTGGTCTGGCCACAAGTGTTTCTGTTGCAAAGTCTTTTTCAAACATCTTTCTTTGATTCATTAGACAGATAGTCTATCATTTCTTCATCAGGTGATTAAATACATTTGATTCCTTATATTTTTATATACATGTTAATCGACGAGAATAATTTTAAAAGCAAAGCAAAAATCAGATCCGTTCAACGTTCTTTGTAGTTCTCAAAACTCGTCGTCGGATGATTTGTTCAATAAAATGCCTGGAATTTCACAGTTTCATACCGCAAAGTGTCAGTTCAGTTGTTATTACTACTATTATTACTATTCTGAACGATTATTAGTTCACTTCCACTACGTTGCCATCACCAAGCATTCCTACTTCTCACTATTTCCAACAATTTCGTTTCACATGACTATCCTAGTTCTCCATAATCTTACAAACAGTGTTTCCACTTTGCAGGGAAATCCCCTGAAAAAGAGACAAATGTGGTCTGAAAAGGGAAATATAAGGGAGGGGGGAAAACCTGGAAGTACAGCCTTGATTTCTAGTACGGAGGGGAAAAAGGGGAAAATAAGGGAAGAGGGGAAAAAGGGGATATTGGAAGTGGAACACTTGCTTGCTAATTGTCACATCTTATATTCCACTTCAACTGCGTTTTACGTGCAAAGCGAGTTAACCCAGTTCATTAATGCTAACCTGGTTTCACGCAGACTGCGAAGACTATGTCAAATTACTAACCTGGTTAACTATCTTCTAACTATCCTGGCAATATAAGTCAACCCTTGTTGAGTTACACCCCCATCAACTATTTGATTGATACTTACTATCTCCATTAAAGTAGTTGATAGATCCTGGTACTTCGATTGTAGGTCCATCTATTGCGTTAGTGTCCAACAGATCCATCAAAGTAATCGTACAAATCCTCAGAGAGTTCTGGAACTTGTTCCAAATAAGATCCTTACTAACATCCTACTACAAGATTAACTTTTTGTTACTAAATACTATACGAGCGGTTTGAACCGTTACCTGAACGGCTCGCCTGCAGTTCGAACCGAGCTGAACCGTCGATTGTAGGTCCATCTACTGTGTTAGTATCCAACAGATCCATCAAAGTCATCGTACAAATCCTCAGGGAGTTCTGGAACTTGTTCCAGATAAGATCCTTATTAACATACTACTACAAGATTAACTTTTTGTTACCAAATATTATACGAGCGGTTTGAACCGTTGCCTGAACCGTCCTCCATCAGACCGGTTCACGGTTCATCATTTACTATATTTGAATATTTTATTTTATTTAATCTTACTCATCAATGTATTTATATTACACGATTATGGATTTAAATATATTTCAGCAGTATATTTCTATTTTTAATGATATTTTATATTATTATTTAATATTTTTCTTGCAATTACTCTGTAAACCGAAGCTGTTGGTGTAATACGATTCTAATGGCGCTTCACTTCTTCGTTATAAGTGTATCGCTTCAAGCTACAGTTACGAAAAATCGATGAAGACAGAAATAAATATAAGAAATATATAATAAATAAAATAATAGTTAATAATATTAATAAGAAATAATAATAAGAAAATATATAATAAATATATAAAATATAAGAATTATGTAAAATAAGAAACATAATAAATAGGATCAAATTTCGCCAAAAATTACTAACACTTGAATATGATATAATACTAATAATTTAAACAATTAAACAATATATGATATAATCAGCGTTTCCACTTTCACTTTTCCCTTTTTCCCCTCTTCCCTTATTTTCCCGTTTTTCTCCTCCGTACTACAATATAAGGCTGTACTTCCAGATTTCCCCTTTTCTCTCTTCCCTTATTTTCCCGTTTTTCCCCTCCGTACTAGAATGTAAGGCTGTGCTTCCATATTTCCCCTTTTCCCTCTTCCCTTATTTTCCCGTTTTCCCCTCTCCGTACTAGAATGTAAGGCTGTACTTCCAGATTTCCCCTTTTCCCTCTTCACTTATTTTCCCGTTTTTCCCCTCCGTACTAGAATATAAGGCTGTACTTCCAGATTCCCCTTTTCGCTCTTCCCTTATTTGTCCCTTTTCAGACGCCGTCTTCCCCTTTTTCAGGGAATTTCCCTTCAAAGTGGAAACACTGATTATAGAATACTATTTAAATATATATCGATTGATTACTTAATAAAAATCTGCAGTTAATTTATCGTATGAATTCAGTTATATAGTAAAACCAAGTGTTATCACTGTGTTATCACCTGTTATCAGCGTTGTTATTTTTCTGGCTTTTCTTAACCCCTCTACAGCTGCAGTTGAGAGATACCAGTTATAACTAATGACCTTTCCGTACAAGCTTCTTTTCTTCAGCACAGTCGATAGCATGTTATCACCTGTTATCAACCACTCACTTTCATGAAGTTTCATACCCCCCCTTCAAGAACTTACGTGTAAATTATGGAATTCTAATAATTTCATTGTAATCTAAATTATATTATTAATTAACTATTCATTAAGATAAATTATTTAAATATAAATATTCTAAATTTATTTTTGACAAGGGGTCTGAAACTCCGAGAAAAAGTGTACGGAGATTATCTGGTAACATATGATAACACGGATATAACAGGTTGATAACAGTGATAACATGACCTAGGTCTACGAAGATTATAGGAAGTTTCAGACCCCTTGATTTTTGATTGATCTAAATTATTTTAACAAGTTCAGCTTTTAGAATATAATAATAAATAATATATTATTCATACTTCCCAGCAGAAAATTAAGGATAGTTTCAGGACCCTGAAAATATCCTGTAAAGGACATTTTCAGGATACCAATCAGGACTCTAAGTGCAGTGAAACTGGTCCACTTCCAGGGTGTTCAGGACCCTGACATTGCAATGCCTGAATAATACACGTTCAGGATACTTAACAGCGTTCTGAAGAAAACGCTTTTCAGGATACTTAATTGTGCCCTCAATAAGCAAGATTCACAATTGTCAACACGTTTTTTTTAAACTCATCCACGCTCGGACGTGGTTCAGGATATTCAGGATATGTTACGGATATCGTTCAGGATGTAGCCGACATCCTTAATTTTCCGCTGGATTGTAATAAATATATATCTAATTATTCTAATATTCTAAGTGCGTGACTATACAGTCACGTGTTACAAGTTTAATTAAAGAAACCGGGATAAAGAAGTCCATTATCCCTGTTTGCGATGTTAATATTTAAGACCCAAATGACTTTTATAAGACTGTGTAATTAAATACAAGGATTTAGACATGCAGGGATCTTTCAGGACCCTGAGGAAATAGATCTTTTTGTAGGCCTAAAGCTCTGTAGTCCAAGTTAATGAGAACTGGCAGGATTTCCTCCTGACTTAGGACTTCTACCATTAGAAAATAACAGTTTCAGGAATATTAATATTAATAGAGTTGTATTAAACCATAGACATCCCATCACCGAATCCCAGTTTAACCAAAGAACCAAATAATAGTTTTTAGGGAAAGTAGTCGTTAGTTTCTTCTATAAACTGAGTTAGTAAAATCAGCGCGTGGATCGATCCTACTGCTTTTGTTTCGTTTGTTCCGGAATAAAATCCAAACTGCGATAAGTGCAATCTGGGCTATAATGAGGATGGCACCAGATATTAGCAATCCTAAGAGATCCTGGCATCCTGCAGGATTTTTTCTGGTCCCTTGAGCTTCAGTCGATGATCCCGGTCTCGTAGAATCGATCCTGGTTCCAGGATTTTCTAGTTGAAACTTATCCTCGATCCTAATGGTTTGTGCGACGAGTAGATCCTCCTGTGTCGTGGATTGACGACGTCGTCTGCGTCCGAGGGATTCAATTTTTCGCTGGAATCCGAAAAAATCCTGGACGAGACATTTGACAGGATCGCATCGCGGTAGACAAGGCGTCACCAGAGCCTTGAACTGGACCACATCCGACGTGGGGAACTTGAAAGCATCGAAAGGGACCTGCAGGATCTTGTTCGATCCCTCCACTTTCATCACAGGCCCCATGATGTCCTGATCCGTAGGACAACCACTTGGATCGATGAGAACGATCTCCGTGTTGTCTGTTCCGTCGAAAGCGATCAACTCTCGAACGAAGATCTCGTAAGGACTGTTGCGATCCTCGATCTCGAAGCGAAGACTCAAGGGATCGCCCACTTGAGCTACCGACGCATCGCCTCCATCTCTCCGTGTGATCCTCATACTGACCCTCGGCGGTGGGACTACAGTCGACTCCGTAGCCGCGGTGGGGATCCTACTTGCCACAGAAAGATCCAGACCGCTAGAAAGTGTGTAGTTCTTCAATTCGTATGTGCAGCGAAGTACTAAACCCAGATCTTGACTTGTTACTATCTGATCGTGATGCTAGAACCCAACAAAACCAAATTATTAATTATAATTACTGATTAGTAGTAATTTAACTTTTATTACCTGGATTACAATCTCAGAGAAGAATCTTCCAGGTCCGTCAGTTTCTACTTCGCAGTCGATGTCGTTGTAGCCGAGCCGAAGTTCGAATTTCAAGTCCCGGACAACGTCAGTAACACATGAATGAGGTCTGTTCTTAGAATAGACTTTGCCGCCAAAGAGTCTGTTGGTCTGGACTTTGACCAGCATGTCTGTTGCCCGACAGTCAACAGACACGTTGAAGCAAGAGCTCAGTTCGTGTGTTGATGTGTTGGTGATCTCTAAATAGGCTTCCTGTGTTGAAAAGATCTTTCGTTAGTTTTAATAAAGGTTTGCGGTTCATGAGAAGGAAGGAACGGTTCATCCGGCTCACGTATAACTTTGTGAACCGTGCGGTTGGGGCCCGGTTCGAAGCTCATATGATGGTATTTCAATAAATTTGAAGAGTTTCTTTTTTAGATTTGTGGAACTTTATGGGAACCTTGAACCGGTTCATCCGGCTCACGTATAACTTTGTGAACCGTGCGGTTGGGGTCCGGTTCGAAGCTCATATGATGGTATTTAAATACATTTAAAGAGTTTCTTTTTTAGATTTGTGGAATTTTATGAAAACCTTGAACCGGTTCAAGAACGGTTCACAGCCCGCAGGTGGCGATTCAAGCTCGGTTCACGGTTTGGTTCAATAACGATTCAGTAACTATTCAAAAAGGGTTCACATCATTTTAGGCGTGTTGTTAGATTTCGGTTCATGGTATGGTTCAAAAACGGCTCAAAATTTGGTTCACGGTTCGGTTCAAAAAACGGTTCACAAGTTCTATAGGCACCGTTTTTGGGTTCGGTTCATGGTACGGTTCAAAAACGGTTCAAGGTTCGGTTCACAAGCGGTTCAAACCTCTGAAGTAACATTTCAAATTCGTTTCATGGTTTCGTTTGTCAGAGCCATAGTTAAGGTTCAACGGTTTCGGTTTAAGTAAAGGCGAGCCGTTGAAGAGCGCGGTTCGGGAAAACGGTTCAATTAAGGGTGGGAGTGAGGAGGTTTAATACCTGAATTTGCGTGAGGGAACTGGCGGAATGGTGACTTAAGCGACACACCCTATCGCCTGTTTGTTCGTAGTCGAATGAATGGCAACGGAAGTTAGCACTTAGACACAAAGACTTGCACACTTCCAAGTCGACTACATCCTGCAATATGCAAAACAAACATTGTTATTCATAAGTATCTATATAACTACATATCTATACATATTATATCTATATACTTACTATATATCTACTATATAATTACATAATAATATATAACTATAATAATTAATAATAATAACTATATAATTAATTAATATGTAATATTCAATAATTATATTAATATATTCAAGCGTTTATTCTAGGCCTGGAATACAATATTGAATTATGGCCCTATTTACCTGTTACAGTTTATAATTCTCTTCGTGGTAAATATTGCTAAATTTATATTAATATATTATATAATTATAATAACTATACAATTAATATATATAATTATATAACTACATATCTATATCTATACATTACTATATATCTACTATATAATTACATAATAATATATAACTATAATAATTAATAATAATAACTATATAATTAATTAATATATGATATTCATTAATTATAGTAATATATTATAACTAATTATAATAACTATACAATTAATATATATAATTGTATAACTATATATCTATATAGTAAGTATATCTACAGTAGTTAATGTAATAGAGGAAATAGTAATAGTACTGCATGAAAAGAAATAGTTATATTTATGAGAAGGGGTCCGAAACTTCCGAGGAAGAGTGTACGAAGATTATCTGATAACATATGATAACACGAAGATAACATGGAGATAACAGGATGATAACAGTGATAACATGACCTAGGTGTACGAAGATTATTGGAAGTTTCGGACCCCTTGATTTATGGTAGTTTGCTATGTACATCTATATCTAACATCTATAACTCAGTAGTAGTTTATGTTAATAGAGGAAATAGTAATAGTAGTGCATGAAAAGAAATAATTATATTTATGGTAATTTACTTCACATGCGTAGTTAAACATAATGTGCTATTACTACTGCTACTACTACCACTCCTGCTGCTACTACTACTACTACCACTACTACTACGACTATAATACTGCTGCTACTACTGCTACTACTTATTACTATACTACTACTGCTACTACCCCCACTAATACTGGTGCTTCTGCAGCTACTACCACTACTACTACTATTACTGCTACTGTTACGACTACTACTTCTACTAGTACTACCACTACTACCACTACTACTACTTCTTCTGCTACTACTACTACTACTACTTCTATTAATACTACCACTACTACTACTTATTCTGCTACTACTACTGTTACGACTACTACTTCTACTAGTACTACCACTACTACCACTCCTACTACTTCTTCTGCTACCACTACTACTACTTCTTCTGCTACTACTACTAGAACTACTACTACTAGAGCTACTACTACTACTATTACTACTAGTGATAATAAGGTTACCTGATAGACAGCATCTACAGTTTTTAGTATGCGTCCATCGATTCGCTGGAACTCGCACATCTTCACCGGATCGTCGATACAATTCGATTCAAAGTACTGAACATCATCGTCGTTTTCAAATGCAGTTTTCGAAGTGATCGAAAATCTGTCCATGTCACTTAGTGCGCATTCTCCTCTCTTTGCATTGTAACTGGCAGACCTTACAAATTCAAATTTGTCGATTAGTTGGACAGGCTAGATAAGTTTAGCTAATAACTAAACACCGTCCACGGATTCGACAGAACTGTAGTTTTTTTTTCGCCACGGGAAATGTTATGAACCGTTAATTGCGTAAACTTTGGAAAACTTTTTATGAATTCCAGAGGTTTCGTGGTTAAGTAAATAAAAAAATCAGTGGTTAATATGACAACTGACCTACAGTGGTTACGTTATTCCTCTAACCGCAAACGTTATACTAGATAGGACTATTATATTTAGTTAAACTTATTAAAAAAACGCTAAATCTGCCCTTTATCGTCATTTGCCAAGTTCTCTTTACCTTAATTCCATCAATCCATGTCATTGATTGTTAATCGAAACAATACATCCATCAATAGGTAATTCAAAGAACGCCCTTTTTCCATTAGGTCGATTATCGCAAAACATAGCTCCCTTTTGTTGCATGTACTTCAATGCGATTAACGGTATATTTGCGCAAAGGAATTTGACCTTTATTGAAATTGCGATTTGTTTACTTATAATCGTGTGTAAACAATTGAAAAAATAAGCCCTTTCTGTTAGGTCGATTATCGCTAAACACAGTTAATTTTTGTTGCATGCAACTGAATACGATTAACGGAATACTGCGCAAAGGAATTTACTCTTTATTGGAATTACAATTTGTTTTACTTGGTATCATGCGTAGGCAATTTATGAAATCCGCTGTTGACGATTAAGTCGATTATTGCAAAACACAGTTCACTTTTTTTGCATGTAGCTGAGTACGGTTAACGGTATGTTGTGCAAAGGAATTTGACCCTTCTTGAGATCGTGATTTCTTTTGCTTTATATCATGTGTAAGCATTTACGAAATCCGCCGTTTACCATTAGGTCGATTATCGCGAATCACAGTTAAGTTTTGTTGCATGACTTTTAATACGATTCACGGTATACTGCGCAGAGGAATTTGACCCTTATTGAAATCGTGATTTGTTTTGCTTTATATTACGTGTAAGCATTTACAAAATCCGCCGTTTACCATTAGGTCGATTATCGCGAATCACAGCTAACTTTAGTTGCGTGACATTCAATACGATTTACGGTATACTGCGCAAAGGAATTTGACCCTTATTGAAACATCGATTTGTTTTACTTTGTATATCTCGAACTTTTAAACGGTTCACTTGGTTTTATGTGAACCGTTTCAGATTAATCCGTTATTTACTCAGAAATGAACCCTTGTTGCATACACACTTAACAATAATTAATAAAATAACAAATAAAACCTGCACTGGAAGTTTCTTTCCTGTAGACACAGTTCCATGCAAGCTTTTCTGGAAGCAACTCTTCTTCGTTCTCTTATGAAAGTTGTCAGATGAAATTTTGGAACAGTTTCAAAGGCCCATGGACGTCCTTTGCAAATCTGTGCTGCTCGTGATAGGCAGATCTTCTGAGCGTAGATTGTAAAAACAGGGAAATGTGAACGAGTCAAAGTACCTGCAAATAATAACATACATCTACAATAAACTATATAATTAAAATTGAATTAAATATAATATAATTATATTATTATATGTTATTTATTATTTATATTTATATTACAAAATTAAATATGAATTATATTAAAACAATATAATTAAAACACCTGTAATAAACTATATAATTAAAATTAATTAAAAAATAATATAATTGCATTATTATATGTTATAAAATATATATTATTTATTATTTATATTTATATTATAAAATTAAATATAAATTATATTAAAATAATTAAAAAACCTGCAATAAGTAATATAATAATAGATAGGTAGTAGGAAAGTAAGATGACAAAAAATGTGAATATTTTATTATTACATTTATTTATTTTTTATTATTTTTAATGAATTTATTATTTATAAATAAATTATATTTGTATATTTTTAGAAATCTGTTATTATTTGATATAATTATTAAGATACTGCTAAAAGTTTCGTATAAAGTGTATTTATGGAAATTTTTAATAACGTATTAAAGTAGTTATTATGAAATATGATTATATATTGTGAACTAATGATAATTAATTAGTTAATTAATAATTAAGCAAAGCAGAACTTTGTCATTGAAGTTTACTGAGTTTGAACTAACACGGTTCGGATCAATGCCAATTAAAATGCAGTGAACAACCCGACAGAAAATTCTCATATGAGTATGTAGATTTTGGAACAGAGACTCAGTGAGATCTTACTACTTTTAGAGCTTTCTCACTTGAGATCTCACTGAGTCTCAGTTCCGAATTCTACCTAGTCCTATGAGAATTTTCTGTTCAGGAAGGATTGTGCGGATTTATAACTTACTACTATTCACTCTCATAGTGTTATCATAGTGTTATCAGTCTAATTTTGTAATACAGTTAAGTCTGTGATGTTGTGAAGTTAAGCTAGGACATGTTTTTCTAAACCCCACTACGGCCCAGTGCATGCGTCCTCTGTAGTGCGCGCAACTGCATGGGGCCCTGAAGCAGCACTAGGCCGTAGTGGGGTTTGAATGTAATATAGGGGAATCACCAGGCCTCAGGAAGATTTAAAAGGTAACTCAGAGAAGAAAGCACTGGGCCGTAGTGGGCTTTGAATAGTAACAGAGACTAAGCACTAGCCATTGATGGAGTCTGAAAAAGCACATAGGGGAAGCACTGGGCCGTAGTGGGGTTTTGTCAACGCACTGGGGCGTAGTGGGGTTTGAATAGTAACATAGACTACTAAGCACTAGCCACTGATGGAGTCTGAAAAAGCACATAGGGGAAGCACTGGACCGTAGTGGGGTTTTGTCAACGCACTGGGGCGTAGTGGGGTTTGAATAGTAGCGTAGACTAAGCACTATAGCCATTGATGGGATCTGAAAAAGCACATACGGGAAGCACTGGGCCGTAGTGGGGTTTGAAGATACACTACCGGGAAGTGCAAAGGGTGCGGCATCCCGTTTTCCGACACACGCATCAGTAACTTATCTCAGTGTCGTCGACCTTGACCTTGACCTTGACCTTGACCTTTAAATCAGTACTTCCACTTTTTTCCCTTTTTTCCCCTCCGCTTGAAAAATATCAGTTTCCCGTTTTTCTCCTCCGTGCTACTGAGTAAAACTACATTTGTAAATTCACTTTTCCCTCCATTTTCCCCTTTCCTTTTTTCCCCATTTTTCCTAGTTGAGGGAATTTCCCTGCAAAGTGGAAGCACTGCTTTTAAACGCTTAATACAACAACTTTTTCTTTCCCCTTTTTTCCCTTCATCAGACAAAAATCGACAACAGGTGACAAATTGACTGCAATAAAATCTCCATATAACTGTGCAGCAGTAAAATTTTATACGAAGCCCTGTAGGTAAACTATAAATTCATCTAGAAATATTTCCTCTTCTAAATAAATAAATTATTTATTATAATGTAATCAGTCAACAGATATAATATATTTAAATAATTAGTAATGAATTAGCCAAATAATAGCTATAAAAAGTAAGTAAGCAACAGAATAGTATTCATGTTTAATTATAATATGTGATACGTACAGGGTAGACTAATGAATGGATGAATTATAAATAATTAATAGAATTAAACTAGAAATAATACCTGGTAGTTTATCAGCACTTGTCTTGAATAGTACACAAAGTCCCGTTTCGAAGTTAATAGCAGAACAGGAATTATTCCTGATACAAATCTGGATACAGTCCGCCAGATGGAGAGTATCACTCCGGGTATCAATGATCTGATCCGGAGCTGAGAAGACGTATCCGGTAGCTACCTCGAAAGTCAGTCCATCGCTACCGCATTCCTCTGCTACCTGGGAGGCTGAGCTTGATACAAGGATTAGTAGGATGGTTAGTAGAAGATCCTGGTCCATGGAACAGAGCATTATTTTGCGTGATCCGGTTCGTTTGGTGACAAATCCGAAACTGAAACGAACGAACGGTAGTTTACCGCCTTTTTATAAGAAGTTTTACAATGTTGCGTTTGTTTTAACAATGCGAGGGCCCTTACGGCAGAACCTAGCGGACCGGATAAATAGATAGGTAAGTGGATGGATGGGTACGTAGATAGATAGATAGATAGATAGATAGATAGATAGATAGATAGATAGATAGATAGATAGATAGATAGATAGATAGATAGATAGATAGATAGATAGATAGATAGATAGATAGATAGATAGATAGATAGATAGATAGATAGATAGATAGATAGATAGATAGATAGATAGATAGATAGATAGACAGACAGACAGACAGAGAGATAGATAGATAGGTGTAGATAGGAAGACGTGCAGTATAGATAGATAGATAGATAGACAGACAGCTAGATAGATAGATAGGTGTAGATAGGAAGACATGCAGTATAGATAGATAGATAGACAGACAGACAGACAGCTAGATAGACAGATAGGTGTAGATAGGTGTAAATAGGAAGACATGCAGTATAGAAAGATAGATAGACAGACAGACAGACAGACAGCTAGATGGATAGATAGGTGTAGATAGGAAGACATGCAGTATAGATAGATAGATAGACAGACAGACATATAGATGGACGGACAGATAGGCAAACAGAAAGACAGATAGATTGGTACACAAGCAGACAGACATACATATAGACAGATGGACAGACAGACAGGCAGACAAAAATAAAGATAGATAGACAGACAGACAGATAGAAAGACAGGCAGACAGAAAGACAAATTGAGTGGTAGACAAGCAGGCAGACATAATATATATATTAAATTATTAGACATATATATACAGACAGATAGACAGACAGACTGACAGATAGACAGACACACACACATATATATATATAGACAATCGGATAGACAGACAGTCAGACAGGCAGACACAAATATAGACAGACAGAAAGACAAATAGAGAGGTAGACAAGCAGGCAGACATAATATATACATTAAATTATTAGACATATATATACAGACGGATAGAC